>JAPQRN010000011.1:9395645-9412977 GCA_037367275.1 Coranthus polyacanthus
AAAGGTGACCTAAGACTTTTGCGCAGTACTGTATAGAGCAAAACTTTAGGTTAACAGTACATTATTAAACTGCTAAAATCAACAAAATGTAAAATGTTACTGGAAAATGATTTCAAACGAATTTGTGAACGTTTCAGATACAATAAGAAGACACTGGAAAAAAAAAACTGTTTACTAATCAGAGCATCTTACCCGGCTTCTCTGTCTCGACCCTCTTTCCATGTCGGTTATAGATGAGGTAGATGAAAATAGTAATTGCATCTTTACAGTTAAAATGAATTAGAGGCACATTGTAAAACATTTTGGGAACTTGTTATCATTTATATAATAATCAAGTACAATGTAAAAAAATCACAACGTTGAATGCCACTGCCAAAACTGTACCAGTAATTTGTTATTTTGTGTTTCTGGAGCTTTGACCAGTATCCAGCCACTGCTTCCAGCTATTTAGGAGCTTCTTTATTTCCTTTGTATTATGGAAGAATCTGATTTTCTCATTTTATACACCTAATACTGCCTGGATAAACTGACTATATACTGCTTTTAAAGTTAAAGATAAGTTAAAGTCCACTTTGATTATCCCCGTTGGGAAATTCAACCACTGAATTTAACCCATCCAAGTACACAGGAGCAGTAGCTACCACTGAAGGCGCCTGGGGACCAAATCCAGATCTAAGCCAGTACCTTGGTCAAGGGCACTGACAGGAGAATTAACCTAGCATACATGTTTTTGATGGTGGGGGAAATTGCAGGACCCAGAGGAAAGCCTGGAGAGAACATGCAAACTCCACACGAACGGCCCTGGTCCAGCCGGGGATCGAACTCGGAACCTCAAGATGCTTCCAAGATCGATCCCCGGCTGGAATCATTTGTTACTTGGGTACAGCTACCGATCATCCCAGTTTAGCTTATTCTCTTGCTAACAATAATAACTTACACAGTGATATTAAATATAACAATGCATTAAAATAGTTGAGGGTTGTAATAACATTTTATACTTCCATCAAACCAAGCTCAATTGACTTCTGTCCAGTGACTTCATCTTGGTTGAGGAGCTACAATGACAGTCCTTGAGCATTTTGGGGCCCCGCGGTCCATATTATATAGCACTGAGCCGCTAAATGCATCTGCACACATTCAAACACCACAGACACATACGTACATAGTGCATACTGGCTCACACATCCCTGGTGTTGATAAGGTCAGCCAGCAGTCATGTCATCTGTTAGCAGCAGGTATAGAGTTACATATGATTTCAATGTGACATCCAATAGCCACAGAAGTCTTAAACACAGATAAAGTATTTCATTTGAACTTGAACAAGAGAGGGATCATTTGATGCTAATCATGCACTGAATGTCCCATTTGCCTTCTGGCATCTTTGTGGACAATTTCTTCCAGTGACCAGAAATGCTCTTGCAACTATCTCAGCAACTCCAGTGCCTTAGCACACGTACAGGTTTATGTGATACAACTCATGTCAACATCGGTATGCTTGGAGACATGTTCACCAAACACACCCTTGGTGAGCTTCAAAAACATCTGCTGCCTGATCCCGATGAAGGAATTGTTTTGCAATGTACCCACGTGTCCTCGCTCTGTTTCACGTTCATCTGGAGTCACATTTCAAACAGATACATCAAGGACTGAATGCTAAAGCTCTTTATCCTGTAGGAACTCCAGGGATACTAAACTGTAGGTTCATCTGCTGCCATTTCATTTCTGCTCTTCAGGGTCTAATTAGGAATATTGATTGACTATCAGAGTACTTGGATCAGAAGCTTAAATCAGTCACTCACTGTGGCAAATCAATGTTTGCTAGGTTAGGCTGAGGTTGTTTTTCTAACTGTGCACATATGCTGAGTGGATTAATTAAATCTTGGTCAATGTTGGCCCTTACTCAGTATGTAATACTATTGCTTAAATAAGTCAGATCCCACAAATCACACCTACAAAAAGACCTTTAGTCCTTGAGTTATTGGTTGTTTTGTCTTTTTCCAGACTTTTAGTTAACGTGAATATGCTTCCAATACCTAGCAGCAATCTTGGAGCTCAGGTGGGAGATGATATAGTTCAGTGCGAGGTGACTCGGCTGCTGGCTTTAGATAGCCCATTTCTCATGACAATTAGATTAGGCTTTATTTATGTGGTGGATTCTTAAGTGGCTGTGCATGCAGAGTGCATATGCCAAGATATAACTTGGTTAACACTCAAAAGAAACCATTAATTTCCACTGTGGATTACACTTCAGCTAGGCCAAGCCAAGCTGGGCTCATCCTAATATTTCCCTTTTTCATTTTCAAGCCATGTAAATTGTTGAATTCTTCTCGATTTTATATTAAAAGATTAGAAGGCTACCCAAAAGTAACACTCCCTCCCACATGTGGGGAGGAATGTCCTTAGTCTACAGCAAAGCTTTCTGATAGAGCCGTCAGGATGGCCGTCTGTGCCAATTTAACTTGCAGCATAAAGTGATGGGAGTTGGCCAATCGATTGGCTTATTACTGACCTCCCCTCATCAGGGAGTGTGTTCTGCTTCCATCTCAACCGCAGTCAGTATTGCGGGGAGGATAATTGCAGTGTGCAGCGTACGGGGTGGGTCTCAAGTATCCCAGCACTCAGCCTGTTGCCAGAGGAAAACACATTGATCTCTGAAGGTGATGAAAAGGCTCTCTCAAAGGCCCTGCTTCCTCCTCAGGAGTGTTCCAGCCTCGACACTGAACCGGAGCAAAAGCGTAGATGATCCATGCATGCCTGCCAACCATAGTCATATTCATGTCATTTGTCTCGCTCTCTCTTTGTGTGTGTGTGTGTGTGTGTCTGTGTTTGACAAAGAACTAGGGAAGCTCTGCTTGTAGGGTAATGATTTTCAGTCCGTCAAACTGTTAAGTGTGTATGAGTGAGTGTGTGTTTCTGTTTAGGTGTTAGGCGGATAAGACTGCTGCAGGAGCTGTAACTATTCAATCAATGCAAAGACTCAAGTGCAAAAACAGCTACTTTCTGTCTGCAATTAGTGGGTGAGCCTATTTTATTCTGGGCGTGTGGGTAGAGAAAGATGCATTTTTAATACTAGTTTCAATCTGCTTGACGCAGTGTTAATGGAGCCTGCAGTGACAGACAAATTCCTCACATCCTAATGGATTGACTCTTCGTTTAATGAACTGATAACTGGCATCTGGACAAACACAGCTCAGGACTCGACCAATACGCACACATTCACACACAGGAATGAAATTGCTATATTCATCAGGGATGGGCAGAGAAATGATTTCATTTCAATTGATAATAACATCCACTGTCCACTACTGAGTATGCACACAGACACTTGCAGAAAGTATGCATCATTTCCTTTTTTTAATGAGATGCAACTTTCTGCATTGTAATGAATGCTGCTTTATGTAATTAGTTTCAGATTCCTGCTGGGTGATGTCTTGGGACTAACTGACATTAACAAGAGTCCTGTTGGTTCTGTGAATTAGTTTTAACCTGAACATAATGATAACAACACAGCTTGCACCACTGAGTAAATCAGAACTCAGTGCTTTCATGATGTCTTGTAATTGAAAACTGCAAAACTGCGTTTCATTATAGTTTGCGGAGCAGGCGTCACTGTTCATTACCCCTCACGACTGTTCGTTAGATTTCATTTAGGCCCTAATCAGTGAGATGTCTTGCTTTACAGCGCTTGTATAAATCAAACTATAAATTTCCAGCTAACTAATCATACTCTGCTGAGCGGCAATGTAAACACGTGTCTATCTGCATATAACAATACATTTATTACAGCAAAATACAAAAATGTGCTTTATTAAAGTAGCCGACTAGAACTGAAATTGAAATGATCAGCGCCTTGTACCATTTTATACACAGAAAAGGAAAAAAAAAAGTTGAAAGTTGGTACATGTGGAGCGTGTGTGTGCATGCACTCTCTGAGATTTGTGGTGACAAAATGAGTGCACCCCTGAAAAGGACAATAAGTAAATGAAAAAATCAGACACAATGGTCTCTTTTCTGGGCAACAGATTATATGTAATTGGGAAGAATTATTTAGGAAATGGCTATAATTACATATTTATTCAGGAAATTGTTGCATTGGAGTTAAGTGCTGATGGAAATGGGGATAATGAAGATATATGCCGCAGAATCAGAGTATAATGTGAAATATCCTTTAGAACATTGTTTTTTCTAGGTTGGGTTGGGATTCAAATGTGGGTCTTGGGAAAATTAAAACAGACCCATGAATTCTTCTGAAGAATTTAGATCTTTGTATTGTGCTGCCAGAATCCCTCTGCTGAAATATACAGAAGGCTACATTTAACACTATAGGCTAGTAGGTTAGCACTCTTTAAATGAGTTTAAACAAACTATTCTACCAGTCTGTATATCTGCGACTTATTTTTGGCTCACGAGAAACATAATCCTGACAGCGTGGCTCGAATTCAAATGCAGTTAAAGAACCGCTGCCGTTAAACAAGGTTGATCATAGGGTTGCTCTTTGAAATAGCTCAACATTACATCCTAACCATGCTGTATTCTGCTCTTTGTATCAGATTGCAGGAATGTGGAAACTTACCTCTAATTTCCAGGAGTTGAACTTCCATTTACACAAGTGAATCTTACTTACTGTAAATCGTGAACAACATCCACATATCCCATGTTTACATTTGGAAAAAAAAATAAAAAATCTTCCACAAGTACATTAAAGTGGATGTTATGTGTGTCGTACAGCTTTGGGTAAGAATTTAGACAACCTTTAGCTGACCTCTTTCGAAGCTGTTACAGCCGGTAAATAGATTGCGTTCTTTACTTTTGGTAAGTAAGCACATACAGCCTAACAGGGTCACATGAACGGACTTCAGACCAGTCCTGTAGTCATGCTACTTACATTTAGAGAGTGATGTGGTTTTTCAGGTACCCACTTTTAAGGTCATTGAGCTTCACAGTGGCCTGGCAAGCTCCTCTTTGAGAACCAGCTCTTTGTTCTGCTTGTCATCTCTTTATCTCTGATAAAGTGAAGGGTTTGAGGACGTTAGGGGGAAACGGACACGTAGTTTACTAGGTCAGGCACAGAGCTGCAGGGCTTCCCTTCCGGACCCACTGTGGTATTTAAGGAGACTATTATCTGTTATTGTCACAATGCTAATTAGCACAGTGAGCTGAAATGGAGACATTGATGATCACAGTTTCGATCTTCATGTGATTGTATTGTTGTATTAGACTTCTTAAAGTCCTGAAATGTAGTTTTACACTAAAAATGCTCCGATGTGGTCTAATATTAATTTTCTATAATCGTAAAGAATCTGTGCAGGAGTTCAAATACTGGAGTGATGTTAAACTGCTCTATGCGATAGGCACATTACCAAATACATTTAACACATGAAGTAAATTACATTTCAACTGACAATTATCCAACAAATAATTGTGCTTAGGGCTGGCAATCTGGCTGAAAGATCATGTGAGGTAGAATCACGACCCACAATCTTAATCAAACTTTTTCTCATCTCTTGTAAATTGTAGGTGAATTACAGCCAAACCATAAAAAGGTTTTTCTTTTTCCCCTGGGTTTCAGGAGGGCTTAGGCTGATGGCTTTTTGTCGTCGTAAACTAAATTCTCTTAACTAAAGCCTCATTTACGGTCAATATTTTACTTTGACAATAGCCAGAGGAAACTGAAACAAATCTACTCATTGATGAAATATACACTAGTCCACATTTTCTTAACTGTACATACACAAACCAAAAACCTTTTCACACTTTAACATTGCATTTTCAGGAAAGCATCTGTGTGAATCCGACTGCACATGAGAGTTCAGAGCAGCTCACAGAGTGTAATTCTCTAATTCTTCACTGTCTGGAGTCATCATTTCATCAGCCATTATTTTTTCAGCAGCAGCAGAACAACACATCACACAAACTCTTTAATACAGAACGTGCAGAAGGGCACCAAAGAATTACTGGAATTTAATAAACTCCCTAGCCTAGCAACATTAATGCTACAATCAACCCATAATGCAGTGCTCTCTAAAATATACACTTGTACTCAGGACATTTAAAATGAATATTAGCTGAGGGGGACAGTTTTGACACCGCTGTTATTTATTTATTTAATGACTAATTGTGTACGATCCCTCTGAAAAGCAGATCACATGACAGATTAAGATCACCCAGACATAACTGTGATTTAGGATTTAATAAGTAAGACTTAGTATAAGCCTAACAATAGTTATTTGTCCACATACAGTATGCTTCATGAAGAAGAAGAGCCATGTATTGGCATTGAACTCTGGAACATTGAAATGAAAACTGAAGACGAGATGACCCCATTAATGTCAAACCACAAACTGTGGAAAATGATTTGAAAATAGAGATCAAATATGACATTTCTGTTTGTATCCAGCTGTTTTTGTACAGGTGAATGGAGGTGATTATCATAATTATGCAAAATAATTCCGGTTCACTCAAGAAATTGTGATAAGGTGATTATGTAATAACTGTGACATGTTTTTCTCAATGTATGGCAGGTTACAATGACATTTTAATGAGTATATTCTGCCTATGTTCTTCTGTACAGTGCATATATTCCATAGTTGCTGTGCTGGAAAGGCTCTTCATGTTACCGGTACATTTTGCAATTCACTTTTCTGACAACAATGCACAATCCTGCTGAGGATGAAGCAGTGACATTTGTGGATGAGGCCGATTGTAAAATTGTGGCTCAATTTCCATATTTTCCCTTGGATACTGCACCCACTGTTCCATGAATTAGCATTTATGTATTGATTTATTCATTGTCATGCGGAGTAATAAGGATCTTGGATCGAAATCATTGTCGTCCTTGCCAGATGATCCCACAAATATGTACTTGTAAAGTAACAAATGATTGTACAGTAGAAAGCCAGCTTTTGTGCAGCTTTAGTTCCGTTGACCTGGATACCCAAGTGTTGCCAGACTTAATAAACTCAGCCATCCATGTTGTGGGACTAAATGGACTATATTAAAGTCTGTTTCGACTAAATCTTCCTGAATCCTTGGAATGCTTGTGAAGACAGTGATCGTCAGATTTTTTGGGGAAATATTCTTAATGTTTCACTAACTAAATCAATCCCAAAGCTCGGAAGTTATTTAGGAACCACAGTCAGATGGTCTTTAAAACTACTGCTCACTGCTGATAATGAGGCATTTCTGATACTGAAGGAGAAACATTTAACAAATGATTTAAAATGACTCTCACAGATTTTAATTATTCACTTGTTTTGGCAATAGTGAAGCAGTCTGGAGTCCAACAGTCATGACAAAAGTATCGGGATACATTCATAGACTCCAAACTAGCAAGAACCAAGCAAGAACCATTTGTATCATCCTACTATACTCTCAAGGGCTTTAACATAATGACGCCTTCACCAAAAAGGCTTTTTAGGATCGTGAGAGCTAATACATGAAAGGCATTTTTAGTCTTTGGGCCACTTTTATCCCTGGCGTGAAATTCACCATGACTGTACCAAACACCAGTGAAACAGTTTCATGTCAGTTTCTGAAAACATTGGCATTGTAATTATTGTATTACCATGACATTTCCCCCAAACACTGATGTCGGAAATTTTGTATTTTTGACTCATATATAAACAGTAAGGTCAGCGCGTGTTGCTTTATGTATCCGTAAAATAGACGGGTTGTTTACAATTCTACGGGGCAGGAAAATAGCTTAAAAATTAACCATGGAAAATGTGTAGCTGACAGAATAAAAAAAAAAAATCTTTTAATCTTTTAAAACCACTGTCACAGGATGCAGGTGTCTGTTGAAAAGTAAGCGCAGCCTCTTGCTTGAGTCATTACTAAAAAAAAAAAAAAACAAAAAAAACAAGAAAGAGTTGCCGTCTTCCGATTCTTCTGAAGTTAATGAGTCACAAGGGCCTTTTCAGACATGTCAGGTTTCACTTCTAACTAAAGTGGATGACTTCATGATCACACAGCACATCAGTCCCAGAAAACATCTAAATTTATTCATATCTTATCCAGAAAGGTTCAATTATGTTTGCTAAGAAATACAAAAGCCAGTCTCTCTCTTCAAGTCTCTTCAAACCCGGCTTCCTTGGGAGGATGGAGCTTGTACCCACTTTGTTATGTTTGGCTTTGACTTTTATTCTGAGGAATAGCTGTATTACTTTAAGAGAGAAGCTTGAGTGGGCTGATTATGTATATCAAGCTCTGAAACAATGATGGTATTGTAAATGAGTCCGACCGGGGCTGGTTCAGTTAGAACTGATTGATTTGGAGGAAATGGAGAACTTGAGCAGAGAGCTAGCTGTTCGGGGCCAGTTGATCCTTTAGGGATGATCGTAGGTGATAAAATGCAGTTTTGTCTTCGTGTCTATAAGTATAAACAATAATATCACAGTGTCAAGCAACATGTAACTTGTAATAATATTGTAATGAGCAGCATGCAAGCTAAGTATTTTCAAAAGCAACACAGCCATGGCTTAAAAACAGCATGTTTCACAATACTGCCAATTACATGGGATTTCTTTGTGCCAAATAGCATTAAATGACTGCTACTTTCAGTATTCTGGACAAAAAGTGATCTGTGGGATTGTAAAAAGCCCACAGACTTGTTGAAAAAGCAGAAAATGAATAAATTTTGAGACTTGAGAGCATTGTGCTGTGATGGTTTCATGCTGTTCTTGTAGCTAACATGGTGCCGTGCATGTCACAATTGATTATCATATTAACAGATGCATTCAAGACTTATGGGAAATATATTATCCTTCACTTTCGCATGCATGAGTTTGACTGGTGATGGAGGGATATTACAGTCTACCTTTGTGTTCCTTGAATTTACATATGCAAAGTCCATACATAAGCAATCTGCATCTGCAATTCTATTCTTCAAACTGCTAATCTGCACATTGAACTGATTTATGCATGATTGCAGTTAATATTGTGTTTTTATGTTTAACAATCATTGCAATTTTTACTGTCGTTTCCACCCATTTATTGTTATTTAAAAATTAGCAGACCATTCATGCCTTCCTCTCCACTGTTTCATTATTGAGAGGCGTTCTCCTGCTGACTTTCTGAATTTCAACAGCATCCAAATTATACAATCTAAAAACACAACTCACATCACCGCAGGGCTCATTTTATTATGTCTGACCAAAAACACTTGAATGAAAAACAAGTTCTCTTTGATTCATTTCACTCTCTAAATCAAAACCCGTTGAATAGGTTGAAAAGGTTTCAGCAGATTGTTCATAGTTATTAACCCTCATGATGCCACTGCCACTTTTTTTTTTTTTTTTTTCCTGAGGCCACTGTTCCATAACCAAAAGTTTGAATGCTGTCAGAAAAAAAAGAAAGCCAACCTCAATGTTTCTGAGCAAACATAATGTTTTGCACTGACATCTCTCAGAGCCCTGTTGAAGTTCTGTTTATTTCAGTTATTTCAAGAGGCCCTTATGTACACGCCCATTTTTTTGTATTAATTCATTATTATACAGTATAATGCAAGTGTTTTGACTGTTCTTCATAGTCTGTGTGCAGTACCTCTGCACACATCAACATGTTTTTGAGCTGTAAAGTAAATGATATGACTGTACTGTACATCAGTGTTGATGTTAATACTGACATTCTTACGAAATTTATAAGAAATTGCATTTCATGGGGTGAAAATGGCTCAACTTGCCACTTCCTGTCATAAATCATACTGAAGCTTGAGGGCCCTTTCACATTTACCTCATTTGTTCCGGACTTTCAGACATTTCAATTTGATCCAGACCAAATTTACAGGGATGAAACCTTCCCCGCACCACGCTGTGGACCCAACAGCCCATCTTTGGTCCAGACAAAAGACGTGGTGTCCGTCCAGATAGAACTGAACTATGGTTTGGTTTGTTCACAAGTACTTTTTGAATGGTTTGGATTTTTGAGGAAGTTAAGCAAGGCTACCAGTAAGCGAAAGAAAAAAAAGTTCAAAATGAGCCGATGTCAGACACAGCACATGTACATAATCCACTCCCAAAATTGTAGTGTGAAAACAAAACTATCCAGACCAAATGAATACAATATAAAGGTTTGAAAATGCCCTGAAAGGCCACTGCTGAAAGAGTAGAGTCAACTGTTTGGGTCTTCTCTACATCGTATTAAAAATGTTAACGTCCTCTAATCAGAGTCGTGCGGCCTACCTTCCTCAGCCCCCGCCATTTTATTTCGCTCTCTTCAAAGACAAAAACATTCATTTTACCTCGCAGAACACAACAGGTGCTTGTCTACCGCTGCCTCGATCGGTTGGTTTGCTTATTAGTTTGGAACCGCACAATGTTAAAACACCAAAGTCACACAATAACAAAAACAAACTCCCGTGTTCTGCGAGGTAAAGTCAAGGGAGTCTGGTGGCTATGGAGAGTGCTTCAGTGCTTTAATTGCCTGTCAGAAAGGGCTGTCTAACAGTAACGTAAAGCAGTGAAAGTATTCTAAATATAGTATACACTTAAATTGATAATGACGTTTTTTTAGGTGGGTCACCTCACCTCCTCCTCTCAGCCTCTTGCCCACTTTTTTTTAGCACTTTTTCTAAATCATGCAGTGGCTGGAGTTAGGCTCAGAGCAGGGGATGAACTTACACTTTGAGTTATTCTTTAATTTGTGTTTCATGAACTGAAATGTCATAATGTTTCTGTTGGCATATGCTTTTTACAAGCATTTTACAAACACTGTTACACTTTGGATTGTATTGAAGTCTTTCCTTACAGTCTATAATCGCCAGAAATGAAAATGTAATGTAAATTGTGAATCATGTTGATATCTGAAAATAATGCAGGTTATTCTGTCTGGACCAACATCTCCCACGCGAGGAGTGTTTTTTCCACAGTTGTCAAAAATACACTCACTTAAATCAGGATCGTGTTGTATCGTCATACAGAATATTCCTCTCAGAGGTGTCAAGTGTCATTTCAAAGTGAGCTGTAATGAAGCGACTGCCAAACGCAGTAAACCCCCTTCTGTTTCTTTTAAAACCTTAAAAAACAAACCTATGCAGAAACCAGGGTTGATGCGAACCATAGTAAAGTGAGAGTCAAACTCCACCTGTGGTTACATACTTTAAACTGTGCCTGGGCCCTTCACTGGCAGTGCCTGACATTATCCTGGAAAGAATCCAAAGGGAGCAGAGCTGGAGGCTGAAGCTGAGCCAAACAGTGGGATCAAATTGAGGCCTAAGCATCATACAGAGGGTTGTGCAACATAATCTTGCATTTTGCACCCCAGTAACACATCTGGAGTGTCATAAATCAGCCAAACACTGCATAAAAGCATAGTTCTTTTATTTTAGTTTTTGCTCTCTAACTTTTATTCCCCATACTTTAGAGGGATGTACATATTTAAAGACAAAGAGAGAAGTTTGTGTTCGAGGCTGGAAAGGAGGTCAGGTTAGGTCTTTTCATTTGGTACTAAGCATAGATATTTTGTATGTTCAGTCGGCTTTTGTAACTGGAATTTTAGCATTTTTTCTTTAGACACCAAGGCAATTACCCACCCCATTACATTACTGTAATTATCTTGAACCTCTAACATGACAAAATGCTATTTTTTGGCAGCGCTAGGGTCAGAAATAATTTGCATAATGATTCCTCACAGCATTGTTGCTGCCTGAAACTGGATCTGGATCTTTTCTGTGATGCAGAAGCAGACAGGGAAGATTGTTCCACTTGGTTACACTGACTTCCAATCCTTTTGATCCTGACAGGTCCTTTAATGTTGAGTGGAAAGTAATTTTTCCATCTTAGACTTTATCCATTCTGTTGCGCGTTGACAAGTTCTACGCAAAAGTGGAGTTTTCATGTACTACTGTGTAACCATTAAAAGAGCTCAGCTTTTAATTTCCATCTCGTCTCAGAGTCACAGCCTCATCCTCTGACTATGTTGTAAATAACACGCTGTTTTTTTTTTGGTCAGAGGGGAAACAAAGTGCCAAGTGCAGACGATTTGTTTCCTGCTGCCAGCTTTAGGCAAAGACTGCATGTATTGCTGAGAGGAAGAAAGTAATTTTGGGAGAGAAATTTCAGAGTTCTGTAGTTTTTTTGTTTTCTGTCAGGGCCGACTACCTGTGCACAACGCAAGCCAGTCAAGCCTTCACTGTGTAAAACCTGGCAAAGTGTGTAATTGTTTCCGCCTCCAGATGAGCTTTAGCAGATTGATAGTGTTGACAGGAAAATAGCAGAAAGGAAATCACTGTCGCGATAAACAAATTACAAACCGGGGCATCCATGCTGAGATGTAAAAATAAAGAAATGAAGATGACAGCATGAAGTGCGCTTTTGAGGAAAGACAGTGTTTTTTCCTTTTTCCACCTCGGCTTACATCTAAACAGAGTCTAAATACTTAATGAAGCTTGAGATTTTGAGTTATTTGTACTATATAGTCCAAACACAATATTTCTCAGTGGCTCTCCATTGTGCTATAAGGATGTTTGACTGTGAGAATACTTAAACCCGAGCAATAAGAGAAGAATATGAAACTTATACAAACAAAAGGACAATCAAATTACTGACAAAAATGTACTATATTCTTCTCTGTTGCAGGACCTCCGGGAAAGCGAGGAAGAAGAGGCCGCAACGGAGAACCTGGTATGTGCATTTGTGTGTATTTGTGTGTCTGTGTGGCCAAAGATCACTGTAGTCTCAATCCAGAAACGTTTAAGGAATAATTCAGTAGGACATCAGCAATTCATTCTGCACTTACAATCATGTAAAAGTACACTGTATATCTTTGGAGGCCAAAATAGGTTATAGATGTGTAATTTGTGGCCTGGTGGTTTCAATGTTCACTTGGATTGCGATTGTTTCAGCTTTAGTTGCTATAGAAACACTAGATTTTGACAGTAAAACTGGGGGACAGTTCAGTCTGAGAAGTGATGAGAAAGTAAAAGTGATGCCCAAACTTGCTGAAGCTGATGACGTCTGTGTCTATGTTTTAGATGCTCCAAGCCTAGACGTGATGTATTTATGTTCGGCTTTAATTTATAATAGCCCACGCTTGTTGGCCTCCACCAATACAGCAACAAGTTGTCATAATGTGTTCAGGCGGCTCCAACTTTGCAGGATCTCCAATCTCCCCTCCCTCCTCCCACACACGCTCTCTCCTGAGCTGACTCAACAAACTTGGCCCAGTTGATACTCGAGTATCTAGGAAAAGGACATGTCGTGCAGTGACACTCACACAGATGGAAAGTGTCGCCACAAATTGAATTCACAGCGAGAACATGTACTTGGCAGGGTGCTGCATCCACACTCCGTACACCTGATAGCGAAAGTGATAATGGGCTCTGGAGTGTGGCGGCATTCCTGTGCTGCAGAGCCGAGTGCAGCAGAGCACAGGCAACACTTTGGAACAAAAGTACTGCCCTTGTAAAAAGAAATTAGAAAGACGGCACAAAGCAAGGTCCCAATTTTAAGTGAGGTAAAGTAATAAGGCAATGGTTAGGTTTCACGGCCTGAGAAACAAACATTGTGTCTGCTAGAAGAACAACACTCTTGGTTTTATATCGCTAATTCCAGCCACTGCCTTTTAAAGTCACAGGAATCAAATTTAATCAGCTGAGTGTATTTCAAATCAGCTGCATTTTAGGTATCAAATGCTATTTTCTGTTGCTTCCTTTTCTTTTGATTTTTTTCCAAACTAATTCAGAATCCTGTTTAAGGCCATGTTCTGTACTTTAAATCTTGAGCAAAAAACATCAGTGTGGCGTGGCTCCCTCCCTTTCCTTCTTTCTGATCAACATAATACTAAAATGATCCAGTGCATGAACTGAAAGCCAGGAAAATGGAAAGAAACACAAATCAGATGACAAGAGGACAATGTTCTGGACTGTATGCAGCAATTGACCTTTTACCATACCATGCCATGCCATGCCATGCCATACCATTGCCAGCATATTCCAAATAGCACCATTGTGCAGGGGCATTTCTTTCAGTCTTTGGTCAGCCTCCACAAATGTGGAGAATGTGAGTAGCTTCCTCTTGAAAAATCAATTGGAAACAAGGAAACAATCGAACCCACTCACTGGAGTGACACAGTGTTCTGTTGAGGTGAGACACTAGAGAACAACTGGATGATAAGTTGTAACACGTTGTTTTGTATAACAGCCCTATTACAGTACTGAACAAGACTGGATAGTGTTGTCAAATTGGAACAATTGGCCATGAACTAAGCACCTCACCTGCCAAAGAGTGAACTTTGAGCAGGGAAGCAGGGCTCAAAGGATCCTTTGCACTGCATGTACATGCGCTGCTTACACTTGTGCCATTTGTGCAAAAGGCATGCAGTGGCATTTAAATGGCCTTACAAAAGCAAGACCTTGTACAAAGAATGTAGTTTTCAATTTTGGCACACTAAATGTGCTTCCACCTGTTAGCATCCAATTATAGCTGAGTTGACAAGCAGAAAGAGAGGAATAATTATACAATAGTCTTCAAAAAACTTGAAAACAAATAAATATGTAGGCAGTGTGTCACATTAGTGGAGATCTGTGTCAAATTCTGCACTCTTGTTTCATAAGATATAAGGGGAAAAAAAGATTTAAGTCTTAGATGGGCACAGGCGTGCTGCATTCTGCACTGTAAGCCTTCTGCAAATCCAATTTCCCTCTTTTAAGTTTTCAACACTGGTGAATGTTGAAGGGAAGCATATTTAATTCATGATTCACTTTAACCCAAAGTAACTAAGCCGCTGCGGGTTCCCCACAAATTCATGGTGAGGTGTTTTGAGCGTCGCAGTTTACTCATCTACAAAGGCAGAGGAAGCTTTCGCCCAGACTTGGCTGCAACTGACAGAGAGAACAAATAGGAAAAAGACACGGTGATGTTTACCTATGCGTTAAAAATGAATGGAATACTTCATTAGGATCTCCTGTTTGCTTACTGGTAACATATGGAAAGGAAAAGTGTGGCATGACAGTTTAAGATGAAAAACTTTTTGTAGCAGTGAAAGCCACAGTTGCAAACTGTTCTAGCAGGTGGTCAATGCTGGAAAGTGTTAGAAGTTTCCTCCCATATTTTCCCTATGTGAATAATCACTCCTTGTTAGTCATGCACAGTACCTGACTTCACAAAAGGAGGAATTGATGCTAAAACCGAGCGGCATCACAAACGTGTCTTTGCAGTGGTGCGTTAGAATGAAGAAGGGCAACTTTTCCTTACGACAAATCCAGCAAGAGCCATTAAACTTGACAGGCATATTGTACATTTTTATCTCATTATTTGTTCGATTTTTTTCCATAATTGCTATTTGAGCACTGTGCGCTGAGCCTTTCAACGCAGTGGGACATGTCAAAAAACACACGCCGGAACAGGTTTATTAAAGCTAAGTGGTCTACTGTAACTCAACAATCCATAAAACAACGTTACAGAAGTGCAGCCCAGTGAACCTCAAACACACAGCTCCTTAAATGCCCCAGCTGCAGGAGCGATTTGCACTTTCCAACTGGTCATGAAGAAGAATAGTTCAAGGACATAGGACTTGTAAAAAAAAAAAACTCCTACTTTTGAGCAGCTGGGTACCTTCTTAATAGGGACCTAAAGACCTAACATGATTTGCAGTGTTCTGGGGAGCCCTGACGTTCATTGGCATACAATCCTTTGAGCAGCAGTAATTGGAAGAAAGACTAGTGTCACCTCACAAAAATGGGGGGCATTTTTTTAACAAGCATTCAACCTCTTGTAGTAGTGAAATTAGAGCCACTTACAAATGTAGGGCATTGTTGGTCTTTTCACCATGCCATATGGAGGAACACCGGTAGGAATTTAGCTTAAAACATATTTTCCATATTCTGCGTAGTCGGTGAAAGCATCCTGAAAGTCATGCATCTTCATAAAATGGTCCTTTCCAAAGAGCATTTTCTCAGTATGAGTCTGATTCCCATCTTCCCATCGTTATTTGGATGTGGTTTCAGTGGAACATTGATGCTTTGAGTCTGTTTGATTGCTGATTGAAAACACTAACCATGTATTATTTTTGTTGTTTTTTTTTCTTCCAGGACCTCCTGTAAGTATGCCTGCTTCCCATCTTCCCCAGTTGTTGCCATGTGAAGGTAAAAACTTCAGCACCGTATATCCAAAGACTAGGAAGATTTTTCTCTCATTATCTATTGTCACAAAAAAGGTAATCGTATATAACTGGATTAATTTAAATGCACCAACGCAGATAGAATAGCTCACCAAAGCAATAGAAACGATGAAGTTGGAAAAGTCATTTTTTAGACAACAAGGTAACAAGACAGAATATGTAGAAACACCAGGGCCCTGTGCGTCACTATAATAATTAATGTCTGAGCCAAGCTAATAAGTGTTGTTTTCTATTTATGTCAGTGCTGCTCTGCATTAACATGGCAAGAAGAAAATTCAGTGAAAGGTGAAGGATAGTAATTGTGGCATTTTTGGTTGGATAAGATTTGTAAATTGTTTAGGACGGGGTTAAAATGGTATGACTCACTTGTTTGTAGATTAACTGTGAGAACTGTTTATTTTTCGTTTCTCTGTTTATATTATGTGAGCCAAGAAAAAAAAGAGAAAAAAGGAGGTAAAACCCAGAAAAACAACCCAACCCAGCAACATTAAAATGGACGACAGAATGCTAACAAACACGTAAAAACAAAGATTAAAACATAGGTGTGTTTCCATCAGGCTGTATTTAATTTGCATTTTCAATTTGCACATAAAACAACTTGAAAGGAAATGCAGAAAATCTGAATAAAAACTCAAAATATATATGTACTGATAAAAGGTAAATGTGAATAAGTGCAATGGAAACAGATTTAGTGAGTAATTATGTGTGGCTGAATGTGTGGACGAATAAGAAGACTGCAACATTCCTTGAATGATTAATACAAGAAACAAACAGAAATGCTGCATCAGATGGGAAACACCATCATATATCAAGAGCCGCAGATGCAAATATTGCATAAAGGCTTTGACAAACTGTCGCAAATTCTGAAAAGAAGTGGAAGACTTTGAAACAACGTCATATGATCCTAATCAGCGGTTTGGTTCACTGGGGAAAAAGCTAAAGCCAGCTTCAGGATTTTGGACAAAATAGATCTTACATCTATCAACTCCTCAATCGACAGCTCAGGTTGTATGTTATTACTGGCCTGGGAACACTTCTGTGTCCCCCCAGAGGAGCTGGAGGAAGTGGCCGGGAAGAGGGAAGTCTGGGCTTCTCTGCTCAGGTTGCTGCCCTGTGACTCCAACCCAGATGAAGCAGAAGAAGATGGATGGATGGATGGATGGATGGGTGGATGGATGGATGGATGGATGGATGGATGGATGGATGGATGGATGGATGG
>JAPQRN010000011.1:9413268-9471254 GCA_037367275.1 Coranthus polyacanthus
ACGGACGGACGGATGGACGGTGGGATGGATGGACGGAGGGCTGGCCGGCTGGTTGGATGGATGGACGGATGGATGGATGGATGGACGGATGGATGGACGGATGGATGGACGGATGGATGGATGGATGGATGGATGGATGGATGGATGGATGGATGGACGGATGGATGGACGGATGGATGGATGGACGGACGGACGGATGGATGGATGGATGGATGGGTGGGTGGATGGATGGATGGATGGAATACTGCATCTAACTAGGAAGTTTTAAACCATGATGAGGATGAACCTACTCTTAATTTTTGCATGGAAATGTGTAAATTCGCATTTTCTTTTTCCAGTTTTCTGGAAATTTGGCCAAAATTTGGATGGAAACCCAACTTATGACACAATAATAAAACGATGAATCATAAATGAAACAAAAAAAGTATAAACCATGCTTCTAAAAACTGATGTAAAAGGCATCTGATTATGAGAAATTTGCTGACAGGAATCTGTTAAGTTGCACCACACACTCTACAGTATATTATTAAAATAATCTCTTTGCCTGTGTATTGGACTGTCTGCTTTGTAATGTCCTTGCTACCAGCCTCTGTCCCCGCCAGCTCCCTGCACCCAAAGAGATTATCTCACCTCATTACCCTGCGGGGTGATCATAGATTCACTCCCCTTAACAGATGGAAAACTTCAGAGCTTCCCCAAAGATGAAGACAAACCCATACATACATAAGCACCCGGGCTTGTGACAGTTCAATGTATAACCGGGTCAAGCGGGCACTGTGTGTGTGCGTTCATGTGTGTGTGCTCTGTTAAAATTATTTATAGCCCAGAGGCAAGTGTGATTGAATAGGTGTAATAGCGTGTGCAGAATGAGCCGTAAAAGTCGTAAGTTAATCCTTGGAGCCTTCTAAGACACTCGCTCCTGGGGTTCTGGGATGTAAGTAAGTGCAGGTGGTCTCACTTCTCAGCCTCCCTCTCCAGGTCTCACATCTGACAAATAAAATCTCACTGTCAGACATCTCAAGAGCCAACTGAAGCCCAAGAAGTGCTGTCTCTGAAATATTCTTACAGCGGGAGAACTTGGATTTCAGGGCAAATGTATGGGACGCCTGTTTTTTAACGACTTTGGATCATTCTTTTTTGGTGTGAAATGGTAACTCCAGTTCACAAAGAGGCCCTGACAATGTTCCAGTTGTGGCCAGCAAATCACTCTCTGATGAAGTCATTATAGGTAGCAGAAGCGGCTGTAAATGCTGGGTATGGTTCCCAGTTTAACTGTAGGCAGAGAAATATGTTTCAAGCACAAACCAGACTGCAATAAACAAAATACAGGCCGTGATTGCAAAAAATCTGAATTTCTTTATGTCTTCCTAATGATCTGGGAATGACTCATCCAATGGTCCCAGAATCTGTTTCAGAAGCGTAAAAAAAAAAAAAAAATGCCACTTTCTTAAAAAAGAGACAGTAGTAAGTGATCTCATGTGGTTTCTCATCTGGTATGCCCACCCGCGGGATGGCAGGGGACACGTCGCCATGAATATTCAAGAGTTCCCTCTTTAACTCTGGGAACACTGTATAAATTGTACACAGGCCTCTGAGCCAAACAAGCCAACCCTGCTGAAGTCATTACACATCTCTGTGACTTCGTCGTTACTCGGCCGCTGATGAATGGACAGGGACCTGTGGTTACAGAGACAGACAGAGAATAGGTCTCCTCAATCAAATCGGGAGAGATCCTCATCGCCGGCTTACGATTAGACATGGAAAAGTGATTTGCTTTGTTTTCGTTTCCCTTCTTTTTCCGTGAGCGTCTATGTTGGTTTCAAACGATATGACAGGTTCACTTGTCAAATGATCAGCCTGTTCAAGGGCAATATAGTGGGATATCTCCTTTTTTCCCCAGAGGGATTGGAAAAATATTATTGGAGATATGTTACACACACAATTGAGGTGATTTCCAACTCTAGCAGCATTTACAAGAAGAGAAGTTTACCTTTACTTGCCACTGAAACCAAAGAAATGTTCTTACTGTACACAGAGGTTAGTAAGGTCTGTGGAATGACGGCTGAGGCAAAAATGATCAAGTCTTTGCTTCTCATTTTTTTATCTTAGTCCTCATCTTTCTGTGGCTCCTCAAGGGCGGTCTGTGTCAAAACATCAACCCGAAGAACCCACCACTGTGTGTGCACACCATTTAGCACCAATCAAGCATAAAACACCATCCCCAGGGCTGCTCTACCCACTAACACCACCAACCAACTGCACTTTTTTAGCACACACTGCATGCCATACTAGATTAAAATTATACAGAAATAGAAAGAAACTAGCATGATTTGAAATCTGGTCAGAGGGAAGGGGAAATATTTGAAAATGATACAATGTTGGAAATATCAAACCCACTTCAGCCGACTAAGCATGCCTCTGTACCACACTGGAGTCTCAAACCAGGCCAGTTACGGCACACAGGCCCTTGCAAGAGTTCAGCCATGTTAGCGATGAGGTAAATAAGGCTTGTTGCTCCTGTATCTGGATTTGACAAGTAGTCGAATCAAATCCCTGCTTCATCAGGAAGCAGCCGAGTTTCCAGCTACTCAGGTTGAGGATGATCTGTCACAACGCATGAATTATGCAGCTGCGGTGCACAGATTAGAGGCATCTGGGGGTGAAGCGGAGACTCAGACGCCCTCTACCCTTCATCCTTCATCTGCTATTCACCGCAGCTTCACACCTGTTAATAAAACATATTCCAGCTGGACTTTGATCGCATTTACCCGTTGGAGGTGGAAGAGTTGCCAGGTTATTGAGAGTCAAAATAGAGTTACAGTTGCATGTTGTGAGTTTTTAACACAGGTGGGAAAGTACTTACGTCGTTATTGTACTTAAAGCTCCAATGTGTGAGATTTAGGGAGATTTAATTAGTCTAATTACATAAATGGAATATAATTTTCAGAATTATGTTCTCATTAGTATAGAATCGTGTGAAAATAAGAATTGTTGCATTTTGTTGCATTAACTAAAAGTTGTAGAACAGGAAACAGATGAAATAAACACTGGCTGTAACGTGGGACTTTCCATGTTTTCCGCAGCCACCGTAGGAAAAGGTGGGGGGGGATATTCAGGTGGTTGCAATCTGAAATTTCGCCACTAGATATCACTAAATCTCACACACTGAACCTTTAAGTGGAGTTCACATGTGTCTGTTCTTTGAATATTTAATTATCTGGCCACATTTTACTTTTACTACTTTTACTTTTAGTTTGTATATTTTAACTCAAACTCACCCCTTATATTTTCAAAACAGGCTCGTTACTTTAGTTTTATTGCATTTGAGGGGGACGTCAACATCGAGACCAATCACAACCTAAATTGATCCAACAATAACACATAAAAAGGCATCCATTGGTGCATATCAAGCAAGACAAACATAACAAAATGGAAATGATGTAAACAGACCAGAAAGGGGAATGGATCACATAGTAAAGACGTCATGATGTTTAAAGTTTGCACAATGTAGTGAAGTTAATGTTGATTATTTTCACAACACATTTGTTTCTATGTCTTTTTAAGTAAAAATGGTTTAATAGTCTTTGCATTACAATAAATATGAGGAGGTTCAGTTAGCTTTAACAGGAAGAGTTGAAATGTCCTTCACAGGACAACTTTTTACTCTTATACTCAGAGTACATTTCAGAACCAGTACTTTTTCACTCTTGCTGCAGTAAAGAAGTTGCATCTGTACTCCTGCTTTTACCTTTTTTTAAGCAAGTATCTTTACTTCTACTTGGGTTAAGAATCTATGTT
Source organism: Coranthus polyacanthus (assembly GCA_037367275.1). Lineage (NCBI taxonomy): Eukaryota > Metazoa > Chordata > Actinopteri > Kurtiformes > Apogonidae > Coranthus > Coranthus polyacanthus. The sequence continues at coordinate 9,417,067 of JAPQRN010000011.1, forward strand.
CTTTTGCCACCTCTGGTTTTTAACCGACAATAGCCCTTAACGTTTTCACATCAGCTGCAGAGGCCTCACACATCGGCTTTGGCACCGTTTTTTAACACTGAAGAGGCCACCTAGGGGTGAAAATGGATCTATCTGACATGACAGCGTTTATTTGGGCTCATAAGGGCAGCAGTGTCTGAGGAGGCCTACTGGCACTGGATGTGACAACATTAAGAGTTTGACCTTTTTAGATGTCAGTGCTCTGCTCGCGCTGTGCCCATCAGCAGCACTTGTCTGTCAGCAAATGACAAGAAGCAGGGCCTGGGCCAACTGTGAGGTTTACTCACAGTGATTGGAAGCAGTCAATCACTTTCGCTGGCTGAGCAGACTGAACACTGACAGGGAAAACTAACTGTCACTACCTTAGCTTGGTATAACAATTGGCACACTATGAATGCGATGCTGGAAGCTTAAGAAAATACTTGACAGCTTTTTGATTAAGAGGAATTTTCCTCCAACTCACAACATCAAATGACAAGAAATGTAGAGAGGCCAGTATGTGGTTGTAATTGAATCAACAGAAGAAGTACAAGAAATCCTTTTCCAAATGGAATATTGTCCCTTATTCAGCAGTTCATATCCACGACAAGAACTTTGTGGGTCAGAAATTTGCTTGCGTATTGTGCAGCAAAAATTTTGGCTTTGATATTTGGATTTAATGCATACAATTTGCCTAAAGCTGTTTAAATGTCTCCTCTTGTTGGGAAAGCTGAGACTGAGATTACGGATTAGAATCTCCTTGTTTGATTTGCATCCTGACACTCTGCATATGTAACACACACCTCTAACTAATCCCACCATACGTTTCATTGACATACATGTCTTCAGCAAGGTTTCTGCTTCCACGAGAACATACAACACAAAACAACAAGCAGACATACACTCACAAACACATACACACACTTTAAAGTAATTTTATGCTGGCTAATTGTGATACGCTGTGGATATGGGAACCAGATGCCATTCCCAAGTCAGTTTTCCAGTGTGGTTTTCCTATCCCTGCCTAACCTCTGCGTCCAGATTCAGCACCAGCCACTTGTGGTCGTCCGATCCTGCCCATTCTGCTCTGATTACTCACATCCCTGTCCTCCATTAGTTTCCCGCCTTGAAAAAAGTTCCCCTGGGGCTCACAGCAATATGACTGAGGGTTCCTATGCAGAACTAACAGATGGAGGTGTTCATATAGATACATATTTTTCAACAAGACCGCTATTCCTTTGGAGATTTGTGTGTGTTGTTTGAAATTGCGACAATCACACCCAATCATGCAAGCAGAAGGCTTTCAACTGCAAATGTGCATTTTGCAATTGCACTACCGCCACTTTCACTCTTGCATTAGAGCAACTGATTATATTTGTACCATGCTTGGAAGAGAGCTTACAGGAAAATAAGAGAAAAAAAGCTTCTTTTGTAGTCGTTTTTAGAAACGTCTCTCCAGGGGGTGGATTTTCAATGTGTAAGTCAGGTCAAACTGGATGCAAAGGTTACTTAGAGCTACTCTTTTGTTGGCGTGTGGAGCAAACAAGTGAGTAAATCAGGGTTTAGTCCTCTCAGATGCTTTACATTGGCCCTCTTCCCACTTTTGTGGTGAATAGCACTCCTCACCTGCCCCTCTTCACTTACTCGTTCCCTGTCAACACTTGGTGCCTGGAGGATTACTTTGCTGAACTTCCTGTGTACACACACATTTATTAATATTGTGTAGCTGTGTGAGAAAACGTATGCCCATAAAAAAAGAGGTTGTAAAAGCGGTAGTTGTTGGCCGGCGCTCTCAGAGATGCCAGTGCTCCAGGGTGCGATGATTGGATCCATGTGGCCTACAGTTCAGGCTACGGCAACTGCTGCCAGCCCTGTTGGCCCAGGTTCTGCAATGAGGATATGAGCTCTGTTTGATGGATTGATTTTTCTGGACCTCGATACGTTCAGCAGGTCACCATGATGAAAACTAATACAGCCGAGTCCAGACAGAGGTTACATGCAGATCCCTGTTCCCTGACTTTTTGTATCTTGTTGGATTAGGTGGATTGCTTCACAAGATTGTACCAGCAGCTTGCAGCCAAACCCACGAGAATTATTTCGCTCATGTCAACAACAGCTAAATCAGTGGATGCAAGCCAGCCAGCCAGCCCCTCGCACTGCACAGTCTGGGGAGCACTGTCAAGCTTTCATCCATCACGTTTTGAGAAAATTACAGGAGAGCTGGAATGTGAAGAATGGATATTCAGTGTCTTGACTCCTATGTGAGACAATTTAAAATTAGGCTGACAGAAGTGAGGCATGTCTGGGTTTGTGAGTTGGTGTGAAAGCCGCCTGGATAATTCAGTTCAGTCAGTCCACTGACATCTTGGCTTACGCTATACAATAGGATATACTCAAAAGCAAAACAAAACAACAACCAAAGCATCTAAAATCCAATGAACAATTTATGGATCAGTAAATCATTGATTGTGTTTACATGTGCATCAGTATCCCGGTTATGAGGCTAATCCTGATTTTGATCATATTCGGGATGTTGCATTTACATGGAACACAGAAATCTCATTATTCATATCCCCGTATACGTACATGATAAATACTGGTGTCCTGGTTACTGATTACTGCCTGCTGTTTGTTTACAGCACAAACCAGCAACTTAATCTGACATTCCTGTAACTGTTAGCATAACCTTAAATTAATTTGACTGTGGCATTGGAAATGAGACTACTTTGGCTTATAGCAGGCTTAGCACTATTAAATGGCAACATTGCTTTGCGGATTTGGTTTATCTGCCAGCCAGAAATGGGAGACGAGAGCATCAGGAAATATTAAACATGTCCTCCACTGCCACCGCGTAGGACAAGTTAGCAGTGGATTAAAGATACGCAGCCATGACTGGTGGGATCGTGATGATGGAGTTCAGTAACCCCGAGTGGAGAGGACATTTCTGTATGAGTAATTCTTTCTTTACCAAAAGACAAAACTGTTCCTTTATTCCTCTACAAGTCAGATGCTTTTGTTGTTGCCATTGTTTATGCTTCTGTCAAGTCACTTTCCTGACACTGCACCTGTGCATGCACTTGGCAGCTGTCAGAAACCACATTAAGATGTAGACATGCAACAGTTTCCCAGTTCCTTTCAGAGTAAGTGCTGTAAGTATGATGTTTATACATGCACAAAAACAGGATACTGTACTTCAAAAACCCGATAATAACCAGGTTACTCAAGTCTATATAAATGCACGATGTGAGTCACAGGCTCAAAATACTGTATATAAGGGCCATAGAAACACCAAACTGAGGAATAATTAAAATTAATATCTAATCCTTCACGTCCAAAAACCCAGCCCACGCAGAACATATGAAAATGCAGTTATATGACATTTTCACTCTTTGTAATCGACAGCTGGAGCCACATATAAAATGTACTTCATTGCCAGGATCATTTTCTTGAACATCATTTACTCTTTCCTTATAATATAAAGTGAAGTCAGTTACATTGTCAGATTTGAATGGCAGTGTTCTCTGTGTTGTTTGTGGGTTTGGCTCCACTTCTCCTTGCCTTTTTATATTTCCCTGCAGACCTTTCCATATTTCTCCCACACTCTCTTTGAAAGGTGGCAGGGGTTTCCTCTTTTGTTTCATACCAACAGCTCATTCAGGCCATGGCAGGAGTCGGTGGTCATGGTTTGGCTCAGAATGAGAAGCTAGACATGTATCTGGATGAAAAAAAAAGCTTAATCCTGATCCAGTGGTCCACCATAAACGTGCAGATATCATGCACACAGGATGTTCTGTTACAAATCATCTCATGATGGAAGTTTGACAGGAGACTGCCCAGCATTAAGCAGCAGAAGATGTGAGGCTTACCATCAACGTGATATGTGTCATTTTCAATTAGTGAATGTAGTGCTTCTACTGTAGTACAACTGATTTATTTTTTTATCGCCACATACATATGAATGACATGTTGTTATTTTGCTTGCTTTCAGTAAACCTAAAACTGTTTTCTAAAAGAGAATTGTTCCTGATGCCACAGTAACAGTAAATATTTTATTTTTAACAAATGCCCATCATAAATTGCATTTTCATCATCACTGCGATGTGAATGTGCATGAAAAACTCATCGCAAAAGACTGAATTGTGATTAATAAGAAGGAAATTAGAAAAAAAAAGATCTACTTGGTAGTCGTTTAATTTGTTCTATGAAGGAGTGGGATAAAACAAATCTGATATTGTGAGAATAAAGTTATAATATTTCGAGAATAAAGTCATTAATTTGAGAAAAAAGTCTTGAAATTTTATCTGTATGATATTTCGTAATATAAATTAAGACATCCCAAATAATCATCAACAGTGTAATCTGAATCTTAAGGGGTTAAAGATGCAGCAAAGGGTTAATCATGTTCAGACAAAGTAACTTAATAATGTGTGGAAAGCATATTTTAATCAAACAGAAAGCAGCTGATGAGCCATGAAGCACCTGCTGGAGGGCTGCTTTTGAAATGGAGCCAGAGCAGAAGCAGTAAAAAGATATGAAAAGCATACACAGGTGCTGATTGGGAACCTTCCTTAGGGCTGACTGAAACCACAAAGCTGTGGAGACTGTCTGACAAATAGACACCCGCTGCAGTTGCACTGTAGTACAGTTCGCTCCTTTGAAATAGTCTTTGCAAGAGAGCTGTTTAATAGGCTCTATAAAAGACTCTTGCTGTACGCACTAAACTTTTTGGAAAAGCTCCAGTGGATGCTGTCTGTCCAAGTGATGTGCAAATGATGGGCCGTATAATGAGCAGGTGCAGAGTGTGTAGCAAAATCATTTCCACATGCTTTACGACCAGATGGAAGAGTGAAAGGAACAAGGCTTTTGGACAAGGTACATTTAGGTATGTCAAAAGCAACATTCCACATACTATGAAGTACAAACGTATGAGTAAATGCCGCTGAATGATGCGAAGTCCCTCAGCGATTTTCATTTGATTGATACAGTTTAAGAAGCATGATAGATTTATCAGAATATGCTGTTTAAAATGAGAACATTTGTAATACATATATCACTCATCAGATTGCCTGATACTCTTGCTAAATCCAGCAAACCTCTGAGGAAATTCATTTAAAACCCGTGACTCCATTTCCCTCATGTTCATCCACATACACTCAGTATAGATGTGATTTTTTGCCCTTTTATGGAATTTCAACATGGATTTGATCAGGTTTCACTTTGTTGTTGCAGTTACCATGAAACAATCTAAATTTATTGAAATGCTAAATCATATAAAGCAGAGTTTTCATTTCTTTCCACAAACACTTGGTGCCCAGTCATTTAGCCCAGTATTTTTCTGTGCCAACTCTTTCGTTTTGTATTTTTCGGTGCCAGACACAGTACGTAAAGCAGGCTTGTGTAAAAAGCGGCAGCACTGGATATATTTATATATTTCTCTTTGCAGCCATTCATATGTTTGCAGTAACAGCTTGTCAATAGCCTCCTATTGTCCAAAGGCAATTTTCCTTCACAACAAAAAGCCTCCACTGATTTTCTTTAGCTGCTTTCCTTTGTCAAAAACTGGAAACTTGTTTAGCCCCTCTGGAAGGGCACTGCATCATTAGAAAAGTAAAAGTCACATTTGATTCCAATAGCCTCTTTTTATTCACCCCCAGAGAGCTGCAATCGGAAACATTGTTTTTATAATGGCACAGTTTGTGTTTACAAGTGTGTTGTGGCTCTTTCTATGGCCAGTCTAATAAGCAGCAGCAGGACCACCTCCGTAGAGGTGTGTGGATTAATGATTGCGTATTAAAGTGCATTCCCCCATCAGGTTTTGTCTGGACTTTTTGAAGCAAATACAGTCGCTTCGTATTTGAATTTATGGGACGGTGCAAAGCAGCGGTGCACTACAGGAGTTTGCCGTACAGGTTCACAACCTCACGACCAAGGCAAATTGGACCTAGTGCAGATCCATTTGGGAACACATGCAGTACTATACATAAACGAAAAGCTACGGATAGTTAACTGTGCATCAAAAATAATGTCCAAAGGCACTGAGCAGGCAGGAACCTGGCTGCAGCTCCCTTCTCCCAGTGCAGTGTGGTAGAAATTGGCTGAGGAAAACTGCTGGCCTACCTCTGGAGCATTTCAGTTTTAGACGGTGCAATTGCGAGCCAGTGCAGTGGAAGTCTGTCTGTGTCTGTAAGCCTGCTATTCTGGGTCACTGGTCTATAGACTCATAGGAACAGCAACCAGACATGGGCCTTAATATAATGCCATCAATCTATGGATTAGTGTCAGTGTATTTTTCTCTGTGAGTCTGATATCACTGGAAACAAACCAGTCAAGAGAAGTCGCCACTACAGATCTATTACTACAGCTTTAACGGTAACAGCTGGTCTAAAAACCTTACAACTTTTGAATACCTAATGTCAATGGTAGCTCCGACCAACAAATACCTTCGACAGATAGCTTTTCGTGTGGAATTTAAATTACCATTGTTATACATGGCACAGCCATCTTTCCCAGTTTCTGAAGTGGCCCAGGAACATTGCTGCTAAGCGGGTGGTCAGTTAGTCACTCTGCTGACACTGATCTAATACTGATTTTTCCAAAGCTAGGTTTTCCAAAAGTCCGACCTCAGAGAAGAAAGAAGGAGCCCAGCATCCTGGGCTTCATCCATCAACAAAATGTTAGAGCTCCTATTTTAAAACACAAGTTCATTAGGCTCATGCGTATGGATGCACACCTCATCGTCAAATCCTCTAGTTCACCCATGATCTTTTACAGAGCCCACCCAGGAGCCCCTGATGTTGATTGACTGACGTTGGATGCAACACCGCCTCGCAAAAACTGCTGTGTAAAAAGAAAGGGGAAAAAGTGTTCCTTTTGTTCAGGGCACACTTTTACTATGTGCCTGCCAGTATTTGGTTGGAGATTGCTTGAGTTGATACTCTAAGTAAACATGGACTTGATTCGGGCCTGTTTTTGGTTTTAATTGTGTGTTTATACAAGCCCTGATGTCTATGATGCATAAGGTACATGTTCCCAAACTCTGACAGGGCATCTTAATCAAATGCTGAAAAAGATGTCAAAAAGTACACAAAGTTAGTTTAATCAAAACTCAATTTGTTAATCTTTTGATTCCACCATCTCTCTGTAAGTTCATGATGTTCGAGGTTTGTTTAGCAGCCCTGTTTCTTGGCTAACATGACTGCTGACCCTTTTGTTTTTTCACAGTTTGTTTGCAGTTAACTTATTTTGCAGGACCCTTGGGGTTTTGTTTCTGTCCAGTCCGTTTCATAGCATGACAATGATGGCGATGATTGACATTAGCAGCTGTCTCACATTTTTTAACAATCTCTAACAATGTTTTTTTTTCTTTTTATAGGGCCCTCCAGGTCCAAAAGGTGAAAAGGTGAGTTATTCTATAGATCTTTGGTGATTATCAGTATTCAGTTGGCCTGCACATAATTCATAATATTGTCTTTGTTCTGCTTCCCCCTCATAGATTTGTCCAGGTTAGCACAGTAAAGTCTTTGTTTTTGCTCTCCTCACAAAGAATACTGTCCATAAACAGTGTATTTTTTGTATTTTCTGTCGTAATCTACATTCAAGTCGCTCTGACCTTAAGTCTCAAAGTCTGAATATTTTAATTCTCCTGACATTTACAAATCCACAGCTCAAAACATTAATGACTGCAAGCCAGAGCCTGAGCTGAAGCCCTTAAATGCTTCGCTGAGCATTCCTCCATAAAACAGCAGCGAACCATGCAAAATAACCACACTGTCTCTTTATAAGTCTGCAGGACTTGGGGACAAATGCGTAGCCTGTGGCTTCGCTTTGAAAATGGTGAAACCCAAGAGCCCTTGATTCACAATAAAGTTGATAAAGTCCCTGCATCACATAATGGAAACAGGTGACTGGTAGCTCTTCTGAAGTGCATATTTAAAAAAACGCTACTGGGAAAGATCAAGACCTTGAAAACAGTAGAGTTTTACACCCTAGCAATGAATAAATGAGGAGTTTGCATATTTTATATGTAATGAGCAACGGTTTGGGCAGTAGCTGGTTATATTTGAAGATTCACTGTCCTATTAAAAATGTAATAAAAATGAAATGCTGTTCTGGTGATGTGTGGAATGGACTTAATGTTAGTTTTGGTTTGATTCCCCTTAAAGCAGACAATAAACTTCTACAGTAAAATTCGATTTACCTGATTGTTGAGTGTCCATTATGACAGCTATGAATAAATGAGTCGTGCTGATTACTTGCATGTTCATGCTTTTCATGTGAACCACCTCATCTGCAGTTTAATGAAATGAAAAACAACTGTGTTCACTCTCCCACCCAAGATGAATAAAGCATGCATCAGTGTGGCCATTCACAAATGTTTTCCCATTAAATCTGCTTTTGGAATGAGTGGCCAGTGAAAAATTACAAAAATTCCAAGAACTGTTTTATTTGAAACTGCTCGAGCATTACATTTACGTTTGTTTGAGCAAGACTCTTATCCATGTGTGATAAGTTGTTGAGCTCGTTTTACTCCTGCGGCTGACAGGAGAGCGGAGAGCATCAAATTAGAGGTTTAGGGATGTTCAGTTATCTGATTCTAGACAGATTAAGGTTATAATTCAATGTCCAACATTTGGTCTCCTTTCATTTTTTTCAAACAAAAGTGTACTTTTCGTTCAGTTTTACACTGATGTGATAAACCCACAGTCTGAACTGTGCAGGTTGATTTGAAACCAAAGATCTTTGTAGTTTCTCTTTCTCCAAGAAAAGGCAGAGAGCCAAAGATCTCTGGGGCATAAAATCTGGCCTGGCAAAGCGATTCGCCCACACTCACCAAACCCACCAAACCTCACACCACTACTTTCTTTCTCTCATACCCAATTCATGTCAGTCGATGTTATCGTAAGTGATTTTATTCTCAACCACAAAGAATAGTTGAGGGTTCCTGTATTATTTTTTTTTTATCAATATGTTCTGAATTATGCCTCTGCCCTGTGATTTTGGTGTGAGTCTCATCATATTAATAGCACTGTATTTGAAAAACGTGTGTGTGTGTGTGTGTGTTCAGTGTCTGTTTGACCCTCACATTCAATACAAATTCTTTCTCTTGCCTTTTGCAGGGGGATCAAGGCGACCAGGGACCACGGGTATGTGGTTTACTTCTTGTGATTAGCTGATGAATGTGACTGTGTGTCTCCCCCAGCAGAATTGTGGGCAAAAAAAAAAAAAAAAGGTTTGAGATGCATGAAATTCCTGGGATAGTGTTCTTTCCATCTGGCCAAATGCAACAAGCAATTTCAGCACTGCTTATTTCCAAATCAAGGGGCAGGCAAACGTGCAGATACCTTGGAAGGCATAGGGTGGTATAGTTTTCAGGATGCAAAGATCATTTTTTAATGTTATATTTTCTTCAAATTGAACATGACGAGAAGCTTTTGCACAGCAGCAAAGCAGAAAAGAAATCTCAATCGAAGTTCAAATCAAAGGCCAACAAGTACTGTTCTCTGTAATTACTAATGATTCACTTCAATCTTCAACGTGACATGGCGCATTCAGAGCTTTAATCATTTCCAGCTCTGTATTTTGACATTTCTATAAAAGTGCAGCTTCTAAATGATGATGCGAGTGCTTTTCTGTGCTTGACAGACTCTGAAATGAATTGCTTTATCTCCACCTAGCAGCAAGCGTGCCCTCATTTTTCTCAAATAATGGTTAAAAATGGGCTCTCTTTAAAAACACACACACACACACACTATGACCGCACAGCTTTGTTTAAACTACATCGCATTAACCAGGTCCCATGAGCACACTTGTACATGCTCATACACCTAAGTTTTACTTCCTCTGTATCTGCTGTTATCATCAAGGGTAAATCGCAAGGAGACACAGTTACTTTGAATGTCTGAAATTGATTTTCTTGAGGGCGCAGAGCATGTCGAGTTCATAGCATAAGGACAAGTGAACACACCAAAACACAAAGGTTTGTCTTGTCACCAGAATACCCGCTATCTCCCAAGTGGATCTGATCCCAATCCTGCACCGGCGCCCACCCAGACGTTAGTAGTTTGCCCATTAACTTTGTCAGCTTTCCTCCAGGCCAGTTTCTTATGATGTGGAGTCAATACAAATGACCTTCTCTGTGAAATTTGATTAGTGGTCTCAAAGTGATAAAGTAGACCTCTAATATTACACGCTGGCAGTCCTCAAACGACAGCCAACTTCGGAGATTGTGGATCTGGTGTCCTCAAACTTTCACTAGAACCCATAATAAAATCTGCCAGCACTTTTTCACCTCGGTTATATCCTTTAATTTTTAATGATATAAAAAGTATTGAATTATCTTGTTGCAAAAACTAAACCACTGCAAAGAGGCAGGAAGGAAATATATTTGCTCTCGAGCTGAATTGGCTGGGGTAAAAAAAAAAAAATCCCTGTTCAGTTCAAATTTCTTGGTTTTGCCCATAATTTGTACCCTTTTAACCTGGGAAATGGAGTCATCTGTCTCTATCAGTTAAATGATTTATAGTTTGGAAACAGCAGTGTGGCTGACAGATTTTTAACAGGGGGCAGCCAAGTCCTATTTGTCTTGCAGAGTAAATAAATAAACTGCCCACTTCAAGATACAATTTCATTAACTTCCAATTACAGAAAAAAAGTTTTCTAACAGGTACAAATTAACACACAGCCACAGTTCCATATGAAGGACTACAGGGGCATGAAACTGTATAGGTCACCACTAAATCATATTACCTCCCCAGAATGGCATATTGACTTTGCACATTAAATTAGTAGGGAAATGTAGTGGAACAGTATTAGAAAGATTTCCTTAATAAATGAAGGCATATCAGGACAAATGCTGCCTGACCTTGACTCATCTGGCTGGAAATGAAGCTCATTTCATGCTCAGTATTGACTGTGTACAGAGAGTCAATTAAAGCCATATGGAGGCACATGTAAACAACAGAACACGTCTAGAATATGTCCTCTGCGCACTGCAGTCCACCGAATGACATGAAACCTAAAAAGATTTTGAGTCAGATTCCAAATCAGCGTAATGATTTAAAGCAGGGACTATGTTTTACTTTCATGTACAAACCCAAATAAGAAAAAAACAATTTAAAATGGAAAACGGAGATAATAAATCATCTTTGACCTGTACTGCACCGAAAACAATACAGCAGAACATTATTTGATGTTTCACCTATTTCGATTTTGATTCTTACAACACATTCCAAAGTTGGGAAACATTTAAAAGATATTCAGGGGTTGAAAACACCAAGTGATGAAGTGTTTCAGGTGAAATTCTGTCCCTGCAAACAAGTCTTAAAGTGTCCAACAGTGTGGGGTATTTGTTGTTGCATTAGCCCTAAATTATTAGCCCTAAATTGCCCCTGTTTTTGAATGCTTTGCAGGCCTGAATGTCGGGAATGATGTATATTTACAAATTAAATGAAGTTGACCAGAGAAAAAATGAAATATGTTGTGTTCTTTGTGTCTACAGTGACATACAATTTTAATATCACTGCTTTATTTTTCAACTTCTTTCTGATTTGGGTTGTACAATAGATGTTTTTTCTAGAGTCAAAACCCAAAAGACAGCGTGAGAATTACCACACGGACAGCAGAATTTCCTCACAGACAGACAGTTCCGCTGCCTGCTCACCACATGGCAGGGTCAGCCATTTGTCTGGTCTAAAGGTCAAAGGGCACATCCAGACGTCAAAGGTTAACCAAGCAACAAATAATAAATTGGCCATTTTTGACAAACAAATGTGTGGCCACCATTCGAGCTCAGCTGGTGGCGTATAATTAACAGGAATTACTGGCTATGTGTTTCACCCGGGAAGCTGTGTGGTCCGTTTGAGGGATGGCACTGGCTACAGCTGTCAGGCAAAGGTTGGGTCAGTAAGAGGAAAAGATTTACCCAAGAATTTTCATGTTTGTCCAGCGCTTTTCTTCTCAGATCTTTGGATTTGACCAATTTGCAACCGTCTTCCAAAATAAAGAGTCTATGATTATGTAATTTCCAGGATTTGACTTTTGAACAAAGAAGTGTTTTACATTCTACTGTTTGCACATGAAATCAGAAGCCTAAAAATGAATTTCACTGGAGATAAATTTGATGCATGAGACCAATGCCAAATCTGAGCCTTCAAATTAATGGATTATTCCTCTCTTAAATATATTAAAGCCATATGTGTGCAAAATCCTCCTCACATATAGATTCTCCAAACAAACTCCACAGCCTGTAGTTGGCTGGGATGTTTTGTATGTTTGGTGTGGTTGAGGAGATGCTGGTTCTGGCTAGTGTCCTATGACGGCTGTTGCTGATTGTCCTCATATCTGGCTTTTTGTTTACTACAGTTGCAGTCGTCTTGCTGCAGGCAAATACATAGCAATAGAGCTCCTCACCAAACAACCAACATCCGTTTTTGGGGAGAAAGCAAAACAGAGCAATCTGTGAATGGTTAGGATTCCCTATCAACCACCATGTCATTACCATTCTCACACATAGACATCAGTGCAGAGGCGAGGCAGGGTGAGCACTAGCCCCCACCTAATCAAGTTTTCCTCTTCTATCTCTAATCTTCTGCAGAGACAAATCAAACTTCTAGTTCTTCTGAGATAATCGTTTAGCTTTCCACATTTTGAACACACATTGGTCAGTAAGGTTGTTCACCTGGCTACAGCTTCTCTGAAGATATAGATGGAAATCTGCATTGGAATCTATTGGAATTGTACGTCTCTGAGTTTATGATTTTGTTTTATTGATGCCAGCATGTTTTTCACATTACAAAACAGTGACTAAGTCAAAGTCATGTGTCTCTGCTGCTAGAAACTAGCAACAAGAACGAGCTATGGCAGAGGGGAAGAAACGATCCAAAGTGTGGCTTAATTTCATGAAAGACAAATTAATCTGGTAGCACTTTACATTACAGCTCGGTAATAACATGGTAATACCTTATTTCCTTAAATAGTGTCCAGGGCCTTTATTTCTCTTAACTGCAGGAGGCACCAGGCCTTTATTTGAAGTAGGCTTGTATTAGACTCAGGTATTTCTTTCCAATTTCCTCTCTTTAATAAGTAGAAATGGCCGTAATTTGTGCAAAGTTATTTTGATCCGCTCCCATTTGCGATGTTAAAGGTACTGCAATGAGCTTTTCTACAAATGAATAACTTCCTCTACGTTACAAAATAAAAGCCCTCTAGCGTTTCAGTGGATAGAAACCATTTGTGGCGTATCAGAGCTTTTATTGTGTAAACATTGTCTTCCTGTTGCGCTTGTAAGTTTCTACAAATAACAGTTTCATGGAAACTGTAAGACACACACACCTGCAGTGATTGAAACAGGAACAATAACACTTCAGATGATGATCTAGAACAACAAAGTGTTGACAGCTAGATTATATTGTTGAATGTATTAAATATAACTTGTAGAAGTGAGCATTGTTCTTAACTGCCAGCACATTACATGACAGGCACCAGAAGTTTATCCATATTTTTTTTTTTACCCGTCTGTATTTGAGGTCCAGCTTTTATTTGTTCATGTCGTCCTGGCCCCTGGGTATTATTAGAGACCTGGCTTTTAATTCAGTCTCAGTTTTTATTTTGAGGAAGTACTGTAGTGGGGTACTATTTAGGTATTAAAGTATATACCAGGTAATTACCAAAGTAATAACCATGTAATAACCAATGAAAATGCTTGGAAATAAAAATGGTAATTATGTCCCCTTTTGTTTGAAGGTTATACTGTAGAAATGATATGTTTAATGCTATCACTTGTTACCTGGAAACACTGTGGCTACAAAATGTAGCCATGTTATTACCATACTCTAATGTAAAGTGCTACCGTTATTTTCTTTGGCCGATAAATTATCATCAATAGATCATTTTACCAAATATCAGTATTGGCAGAACTTGGCTCTGATAGCGGCCAATGACTAGTAACAGGATTCTCGACTTGTCATTACTGACTATGAGGGAAAATAATAGCAGTCACCTAGGTTTTTGAAGGTTAGTTCTGATGGTAAGTAACACACTTATGGATTCATGTCCTTGAGCTTGATGTTCAGTGATCAGTTCAGTATTAGTGTATTGGTTTTCAAGATTTTCTTGCTCCAAACTATCATCATATCAGTCTTTATATCAGCCGAGCCTAAATTTCAAGTAGAGGTGGAACCACCAGCGATATAATGAAATAGCTTCCTACGCAACATGGGCTTAAATTCCAGTGATGCCATGTACATTTCCATTTTTTTAATTGAAGGAATCAGAAATCATCAAGGGAGGCAATAAAGAATCAGACCGATAAGCAGAATCAGTAATGGTATTAGTTTCAATAAAATCTTATCGGCCCCCATCCCTCCCCCTAGTATATTTTAAAGTAATCATAAAAGCTAACAAGATACTGCAGAAGTCTCTACACCACATTTTCATACCCTTACTCTTTGTACTGTCCATTCCCCTGACCATAATCCAGTACTTGTTTTCCCTTTTCTGTCCTCAAGATATTTGAGGTTGTAAATAACTTGAGAAATATTTTCACTTCAATCCCAGTTACGCACAGCATGGCTATTGTCTGCAGTGTAAGAGTATCCATTGCTCTGCTCTGCTGCAGGGCTGAATTAAATCAGCCTGCCTTGAAAGCCATATTCTTAATGAGCCATACTTTTTGAATTATCTTTGGAAAACCACAGGGATGCCACCAGAGCCATGTTTGGATAGGCTAGATTTTATCTTAGGCTTAAATATGAGGAAAGATCAATCTCTTACAGGGCATGTTTATGCAAGTATGCCAGTTTTTCACAAATACTTTCATCAGTTTATTCAGGTTTGTGGAGTGGAGCAAAACCTGCAACAGCATCTAAACCTGATGCTTAAAGATAAACAAGAGAACTTGGAATCAGTTTGCAGCCAGTCTTTGCATGTGCATGTATCCATTTAGCTGTAAAGCTCAAGACATTTTTCAGTGGACATTTATGTGACACTGTGATTGTAAAAGACTCATCACTATCAGAGATCTCGTTTGACAGCCATGCAAGAAAGTGCAATAAAATGAAAAATAAAAATGTTTACATGTCTGAGTATGGGACTTGTAGCTGAATGTTGGAGCAAAACATGCAAAAGCCTGTGAAGTTGAAGATATGTCAATGTTCATGGGTTCACATTAAAACCAGCATCCATCAATAAACTATCCCCCCCTCCTTAAGGAGAAGGCCCAATGCTTTCTTCCTTTGTTCACTTTTAATGAGTGGATTACATCTGTCATGATGATTGTTGACAAATGAATTGGAAACCATTTGATTAAATTTCCAGGAAACTTTTCAGTTCCTTGATGCTCACCAAGACTCTATGAACAATAATGTTCTTCAATTGACCAGCATGTTGTAGCTCAAAGTCTGTTGCTGATAATCATCTCAACAACTGTTGTCTGTTTATTTGGAAGAAAACAAGCAGAAATGCTTATTTAGCTATGACAGTCCACACAGGATGGTCACAGTGCCACAATTTTATTGCGGAAAGTAAACTTGGACATGTTTAAATGGTAAATATAAATGTTTGTCTTGTTTAGGTCGGAATTGAAATGTCTGTTCTCAAAACAAACTGCTTTACATCATAATTTAATTTCAGGGAATTCCTGTAAATCCCATTCATACAATCCTCCCCATATGTAAATATTTTAAAGCCTAGTTTAAACACCAATAAGAATAATTAGAAATGGGATGCCTTTTTCTTCCTCCTTTAAGTGTTTTTGTTCATCTGATGTTTGAATGTCATGCGTGTGTTGTGCCATGTTCTGCTGTTTGTCCCTTTAGGGATTGCCTGGTCTCCCTACGCTGGCTGCTTTGCACAGCAATCAGATCCTGACTGTCAAGGTTTGTCGTGGTGGTGCAGCCTAGCTGCTGAGTCCGGCCCCTCCGCAGCACACACTGGGAGTAAATGAATCATTGTCAGGTCCTTTTTCTCAAAGCCTGATGATAGAGTAGGCACAGGAAAAACCTCATCTAATTAATCACGACCAGTCAATCGTTATCCTCTTCCTCCCACTACTGCTACCAGTCTTTCACTCAAGTGATTTCTGTTCCGTGCTGCATGCCAGGTCCCCCATTGAAAGCAAAGGTGGCCTTTTACAACCCAGTAATACGCAGCTGACTGGAACAAGAATCAGTATCCTGAAACCAAGACATGGTCTGGCTTGTGTCCATTGATGCTAAAATGAATGGAAGGAACTCCAAGAGGAATACTCAATGATGAACCAAAGTGGCAAAATGTTTTTTTTAAAGCTCATGCCCATGGTTCACCACAAATTCCCCAATCCACAAATTTGGCCTTCAGGATTATTTCAGTAATGGATGAAGCCACTTAATAGCAATGGACACTAGCAGAATAATGCAAGCATTGAAAGGAACAAGGTTAGAAATCAACCTCAACTCAGAAGGTCGACCAGCCTTGTTTCAGTGTGTGCAGCTCCTGAGGTCTGACTTAGCAGCAAGCGCGATGATGATGATGACAGCGCTTTCACAGAGGAGGAGAAATTCCCATTTTTCCGGGGACTGCGAGCCGGCTGTGGCGCCCTCGCACCCCTGAGGTGGTAATTATGGGCCATGATTCCAAAAAATAAGTCCAGACTTCCGAAGCAAACCACCTCTGCGGTGGAAAAGTGTGGATTTCTTCCCCCATCTGCGAAGGCGCTGGACCAGTTCTCATGGACACAGGCCTTTCTAACAAAATCTGTTTCTTTTTGCATTTGCTTTCCTCCTCCTTCTTCTTCTTCTGGGACTTCATCCTTCTTCAACCTTCTCTCACCTCTGACCTACGACCTCTTGACCTCACACACGTGCTCAGATGGTCTTCCCTAAGATCAATCATGGCTTTCTTTCCGCTGACCAGCAGCTCATAAAGCGGCGGCTCATTAAGGTAGTGGCTGTGTCCTCTCTCGTCTCTCTGTCCACCTTGCCAAGTCTCACCGAATCACTTCCTTGGCCATTCTGCAGTTTGCATGCAAGCCTTCAGACAGACCTGTCATAAGCACTCTTATACTCGTTCTGTTATTGTTAAGGAAATGTCTTTATGAAAGCCAGGTTTTATTAAGGTAACATAAATTACTGTCCTGGCATACCTTAAAGCACTTTTCCCTGCAATTAAGATTAATATTTTCTTTGAATTTTTCATAATTCAGAATAATAATGGACCACACATTTTTAGTATGGTTTTGGCCTGATTATTGTAGCTCTACACTGACAAATGTACCCTTTTCAGTCAGTGCCTAATGCATAGCCTGTATTCAACTCATTAAGTCCATTTGGGATTGCATGCATTTTACTAGATTAATATTTCACTTCAAATCAAATCAATGACAGCACCATCTTCATTGTTTAATGTTTAGCTTCTACTGTAAGACACACAATGCAAACTCTCCTCCATGTTATGAATGGAGGCAGCCCATAGCCACCCACCAGATCATTCTGCTACTCTCCTTTCATTATCATTCAAATTCAGTGGCTCCAGTCTCAGTGGATCCAACAATATCACACAGTAATGATGATGAAATGTGTTATTTTGCCACACAGGGAGATCAGGGGCAAGCAGGACCACCAGGGCCTCCAGGGCCACCGGGTCCTCCTGGGCCCCGGGGGCCTCCAGGGGACACAGGCAAAGATGGGCCCAGAGGTGTTCCTGGTCTACCGGTGAGTATTGATCTGCATTTAACATCTGAGAAACACTGTTCACATTGAACATTCAGCACTTTATAACACTGGGTCAAAATTCTGTGTGTTTCCCCTTTGTTTTAATACTGTATTGTTTTCATTAAGAGGAAAACTTCTTCAGCTGCAGTTATTTTTTGTACTCGTATTGAATTTGGCATGAGGCTTTGTTGCATTGAAAACATTTATAATGAAGACTACTCAAGTTATGTTTCAGTTCACTGCCCTAATGTCTTTAGCTACACCCAAGAGTATGCTTCATTGTATGGATTTACATTTACTTGGTTGTTTTTCATTATAATGTAACATTTTCCATGTCTTTAATTCTGTCTTTGGCATCGCACTAATTTATGGTGCACTCTGCCTGTGAGACAAAGAAGAAACAGAAAAGGCCTGTCAATTATGTTCAGCCATAAAACCTTCCGAGGGCTCCAGCTGATCTTTATTGTCTTGGCAGAGTTCACAGTGGGAGTGCAAAAATATTAAGTGTTGTTTATCTGTTTCTTTCCAAGGTTTTGAGGAATATTGTTTTCAGTTCCTTCCAGTTGCAGTCGGAACAGCGTTAAAATAGTTGTTTCGTTTTTCCAAGAAATTAAACTTCTTGCTGGAGCACTTTATCCCTCTCATGATTTACTCCTCCTGCTGTGAAGTATTTAGAGAGAGAGTGGCACAAATTGTCTCAAAGTGTCTCAAAAAGACAAAAATGGAATAATGTTCAAGCGTGGCTTGGGCATAAAAATCTGGACATGGCATATTTATGTCTTATCTACCCTGAGAAATGCAGGAACAGAAAGCAGACACTAGGACAAGGTTGTTGGACAGAGACAGGGGAGAGTGCAGGTGGCCCAGCATGATAAATACCTCCCAGCCAACTTGGTATATGAGCAGAACAATGCTGAGCCCTGCTTGGCAATCTGGCTGCTTTGCTCCATAGTAGCAGTGCAAACACTAAAAGACATAGGGAGTCCAACCATAATGTGGAAAATGCTGTTTTTCACTAGAAAATCTGACTTATTTTACTACTGTAATACAACAGGTTTAAAGTTTTGGTTTTACCTAGTAGGTGTTGTGGCGAAAAACCTAATCAGGGTCGAGAGTAAAAGAACAGCACAGGGAAGTCTTACTTCTGCATGTTGTGAACACTTTAACATCTGTCTCAAAACATAGACTTACAGAACATTACTCTGTCACAGCTTCTCTCTTTTTGGCCTATCTAATCTAAATAATGACCAAATGGCATGCAATGTGCACTTCAAATAGAGATCCCCAATCTACACGCATCAAACAACGATGTTCTGAATTAAAGTGTGCACCTTAATGAATTTCTTAAAGGTTCAATACCCTTCCAAGATGTTCAGTTTATTCAATTTGATTTGCGCGTACTTGTGCGTACTTGGAATATGTGTGGGAATCTCTTGTTTGTTGACGTAACTCCATGCAACAGTAGCTAGTGTTGTATAGTCTTGCTGCTGCAGAGGAACAGAAGAGAGGCAATCAATAACTCAGGAGTAAGAATAAGTATTTGACAGACCTGAGTCCCCTACATTGAGCGTCTACATCAGTGTACAGCCTGTTATCATGGATGTAGTCAACCGAGAGGGTCTTTAGCATAGAAATTGAGTTAGCTAATGTCAATACACACAACAGACACTAAACAAACTACAACCCACACTTCATGTAAGCACTTCATGCACAAATCTTACATATTCAACATTGATTTCAAATTAGATACTGTTCAAGATCTTTTTAAAACTCCATGCAAAAAAGATGTTGCCAACTGCTCTTAAATGATTTGTCTTTTGTGTTTTTCTTATAGGGTGATCCCGGGCAGCCTGGAGAAACAGGACCCATGGTAAGCACCCTCCTTTCCTTATGGAATGGTAGTTTGATCATGATCTGTAGCAAAACTTGGACGCTAGCTTGCATTCTCACACACTAAATAGTTTTGTAGGCTTTAGGAGGAGAAGCAGCTGCAAAATCAACTGTGAATGCAAACAGAATCCAATGTGTAGGCTTGCAGCTTTTTGTACTAGTTTCTAAACGATTGGTTCTTACTTTATTTTCTCCTGCAGCTGTCTTGATTACTTTGGTTGCTGTAATAATGTTCTAATTTGGAAAAAAAGATGTCATGTCACGTCTGTTATTTCCTCGACATATTTAATTTCCTAAGCAGCCAACTGTGACACTATCTTAAATACCCTACATCTATTTCAATTATTCTCCATAATAGAGTTTATTAATTCAGGGTGTTGTATTTTTCAGTCATGTAGGGGTTCTGCCATTCAACTCCGGATATTTTTAAATGTACATTTAATTTACAAGTTATAGTGGTTTATGAACACTGAGGTGAATATTAATGACACTTTTTATGATAGGCTGCAAAAACGATTGTTTTCTTTAACAAAACCCACTATAGAGAAGGGAGGAGCTGTTCCAGTTAACAGCAACTGGATACTGCCTGTGGTGTTCAGCAAATAAAGAATTTGATTAAAGTTTCCTCATAAAAGCTACACTGAATAGACCAAGCCAGATTCCACAGAAGGCAAAGACGGAAAACGTGACATGCGAAACAACACTTGGTGATGTCAGTTTTCACAAGTGCAGGGGAGAATAAGTGAAACTGACAAAAGAGGTGCTATCAAGTGCTTTCATCTCTGATTCCGTCTCTTTTTCACGGTCTGGAAAATGTCGGTGGATTAGAATGAAATGTACAGAAAATAAATGCTGGCGATGCTCAGCAAAGACAGAGAGTGGATCATAATACTGTTACTAATCATTTTTTGCAAAGGTTTAACATGCAAATATCTGTAAAATTGGTTCAGTTTTTCTGCTTTGACATTGCAAAACATTTCAGCTTCTGTTTGCTTTAATTATATGTTTTACCCATTAGACCCTTTTTATACTTAGGCCTATAAAAAACACAGCTTTGTATCAGAATTCATGGTGTCATGGATGTTAATCTGATAATAGATTTCCCAGTGGTCCCAGGTGTGCTCACATAAGTCTCCATTGCTTACACAACTGCTCATGACAGCAGCTGGATTTCGCTAAGAGATGAATGGTGATTGCCATTTAGAATGAGTCCAGAGGCCTCATATACCTCTATGAATAAAAAATATATGCTGCAATTGTACTGTAATTCTTGAGATAAAGCATACTGTCACGATTATATACACAGCATGACACTAATGTACTTTTAACAAGGAATAATGACATAATGTAGAAATCAATCCTATCCTTAAGTCAGCTTGATAGGAGCATATCCCAGAGGTTGTAAAAAGATGTGACATGTCCATTCAAGCACAGTAGAGCTGCAGGTTTGTTAGATGGCTTCAGTTTCTACAGTTTCTGTTTCTTGCAGCCAACAGCAGTTAGCGCGCTACTACTCCTTGGAGAAAAAAACTGTAAAGACAAGATAATGGATTAGAGGGAAACATTTCTGTAAATTATGATTTGGGCTGTTAAACCTCTGGAGAGGGAATACAACAAAACTTCTCCATCCAGAAACAAAACTCTAGTCCACACCCTTGATTGACCCTTAAAAATCAATATGAATTAGATGTGCAGAAGCAGCTAGACCAATAGTCTCCACTTTGTGCAGAGAGCTGAAAGCATAATCTTTGATCGGCACTTTTGATCTGCTCAAGTGAGCTCCAAAGGTGGGGATTTTAAGGTCAGTCCACAACCAACTTTTGCTGCTTTTACTCTAGGAGCTCGCACCCACTTGACACAGCTCAGTTTTTGATGTAGATGCTATTGTTAAAGAGGCAAGAGAAGATTCCAGAGTTTTCCAGCAGCCTTCCAGGACATATGGTGCTGGTTAGAAGGATTAAGCTCTTGTGGAGCAACAACTGGGAGGGGGGAGGTGGGAAGAAAAAGAGAAAGGAAATATTTTCAGGACTCAATTCAAAATCATCAGTGCCATAAGGTCTCTGGGGTAAATTAAGGGGGTCTTCAGCTTTCTAAAGGTGGCTTGCAGCCTTGCACACAGTTTTCATTTGGGGCTTGATTTTGCTTCAAAAAGACTAAATATGGAAAACCAGTTGTGTATTGTATGCAGTGTTCCATCCATAACTGAAAAAAACCTCCTCCATCTGTTTTTTGGTGTTATTTTCAATTATGCTGCAGAAGTTCACTGCACTCCTTTATCATTCTGTTCTTTCCAAAACTACCCACAATGCTCCAGTGACTCACCTTAGACATTTTTTATTGAAGTGCACACCAGGCATGCATTGAGGGAATGCATTTTCTTAATTTGCCTGTATAATGAGGGCATACCTATAATATTTTTGTGTCCTTGACTAAGTTTCCTTTTAATCTCAAGCCAAACACGAGGAGGAAAGATGTGAGGAAATGGTTTAGGACATGCTCAGTGGACTCCAACAATGTTGTGGCAAAAGTTGACATCAATAAGCAAAAAGCGTCTTTGTGTGGAACAAATCTGTTTGCTCTTAAGGGAAGATTGAACTTTTTTTTAACCACCTGGGTCTTATTGTTGAAGGCTCGGGGCTTTAGAATGCTTAAGCTTGTGTGTTAATATTTACCTGTCCATGTTTATGAAAAATCTGGAATAATGGAAACTCATATCTTATCTTGTCTTGTTTGAAAACTGTTTTGTGTTCCTAAAAATACACTTACTAAAGAGGGAAATATAACTAAATCCCCCCCAGGAAAACCCCACACATGATTTGATGAGCCTCCAAGCTCGTCAACCAAACTATTTACCACAATAAAATTTGACATTTTATTCATTGCTGTTTAGTTTATCCACCTCTAAACTTCATGTAAGATTCATGTGCATGTGCTCGTGTGCTTATGTGAAGGTTATGTTGGAATCTGTTTTGTGGTTGTTTGTTGACATTAGCTAACTCTTTTTCTAAGCTAAGAACAGTCTTGGTCGCCTACGTCTATGACAACAGCCTGTACACTGATTTCTAGGACTTGGGTTGTTTATTCCTTATGCTCGTTCTTTAATGCCTCTCTTCTACTCTGCTATAGCAGCAACAGTGTGCAACACTAGCTACCTTTAACTTAGAAATGGAGTTAGTTAACGTCAACTGACCAACACAACACAAACGTTGCACAAGCCTGCACAAATCTTACATATTGAACCTTAAAATTCTGCAGATTACCAAGAAATATTACCAAGGATATGATCCCCGTATACTTATGGTTGCAAACTAACTGTGGCTACTACGAGCCATGGAAATAGATGCACAGTTTTTTTAAACAATATGATCTTTTTCCAGCTATCTGTGACATTTATTTGAAAGCACAAATAAAAGTAAAGATCAAAATTCATGAACCCAGCAAATCTCTTTCAGTCTTTAACATGTTTCCAGTCTTTTGCACTGCAGAACTACTTCCAGATTCATTTTTTTTTTTGACAGATTGATTATTAACAGTACAGCTAGGGTGATGGAAAGGTCTTACAGAAACTCATGTAGACAGGTTAAATAAAGCACACATGTCCACACTTTCTACACTAAAGGTGGTAAGCATAATGTTATCCTAACCCATAGCTCTATTAGACAAGCTAAAGAAAATAAGACCCTGTTTGTCATAAAAACAATTTTCCCTCTAAAGCTAAAAGTAGTGTATATAACTCTGTAATATTGCAAGGCTTTGTCAGAAGCCTGAAAGTACAACAGAAGCTTTGACCAAAAGCTCTTAACCTGCACTCCAAAACTCCAGAATTGAGCTTTTCTGTGCTTTGATCCGCCCAAATATTTTTTTTGTAAATGCTAAGAGAGACATGCACACTCAGGAAGTTCTTCAAGCACTGAGGGTTCGGGTATGGGATGTGACCTGGCAATTGCCTCATTGTTTGTCATTTCCGCGGCATGAATGAAAGCACAGAGTATTTGCTGCTTTGTGTTTTATGCTCAAATGCTCCACTTCAATGGGCGTTCTGTTGATATTGCACATTTGTGGATTCTTTCCCTTTATGAATGTTAAATGAGGCGGTTAAAGTGCATTATGCTGAACATGTGCTATTATGCATAACTTTGGTTGCAATAATTGTCCTTTTTAAAGAAGATCTTTGCATTATTCTTAATTTTAATTTTCAGCAATGTCAAGGCCCTAAGTCAAGAACAAAAGAGCCAAGACTAAGACTTTCAGGAGGGTTCTTGACTTTCTGAAAATCTTCTTTTCAGGCAGTAGCTCCTGAGTGCTCTCAGATGTAGCCAAGCTAATTAGCGCTCAGGCTAGTGGCACATGCTCTCACATACCTAGAGGGTCATAAAGATGTTTACCAAACCCTACTGAGGATAGCTAACAAAGGCTTTTAAAGGCAAGCAGAGGAAAACCTTTTTTCTTGGTTGGCTGGGATAATGAAAGTTGTTCATTGAGGTTTTTTGTTATAAGTGCAGATGGAATGCACTATAAATGCACTGCAACTGTGTGGGCAGTTTCTGTAAATGTGAGAACTTGTTGCTGCGGGGATTTTAACAGGCTAGTTTTGTAAAAATGGAAATTGAGAATAGGAAAGTTTTGAGCAGTTACTTAGTGATTTGCTTCAACAGAAACTAAACAAGATATGGAAAGACTGTTGAAATTTTTTTTTTTTTCACAAAATTGGTCATTATTATTGTCCTTTTGCCTAAGCCAAGCATCCACTGGTGCTTTGGCCACCAAGCAGCAGTTCCTCACAAAAATTTGCACTGACAGTCAAACTTTTCAACCTAAAAGCGTCCTCATTTGATACTTTTAAATGCAGGCACACAAACCATTGACACTCAACAGGGAACCATATCTAAGGCTTTGCCAATTATACTGCATCAACATCAATAAGACTAGGAAAGTTGTTGTTGTAGAGGGCTTGTGGGGCATAAGGTCTGGCTGCATGGCCTTGACCCAGCTGAAAATGATGAGCCAAATGGCACCATTTACTGCCGATCCTGAGCCATCAGTGAGAAAAATGTTGGCCAACAGGACATGTCATAACAGCCAAGCGTAAAGGTGTTGATGAACTGCTGTGGCACTGCAATAGCTCAGAGTCTTGTGTAGCCAAAATGGCAGGAACTGAATTTTAGGGAGAAATTCATTCAGCTTGGTTTCTCATTTTAGTAGACAGTCATCCTGCTGTTTGCAGTTTCTGGTGGAGGAGCATGAGGATCTGACATGGCATTCGGTTTCATTGTGGTAAACAGCAGGTTGAAAATAGAAGCTGTCCTCCCAGACACATCTATCACTGATTGAAATCTTACTTACAGCATGTGGTGCCTTTTTTACCCAGTCTAACTTATTAGCAGTTTAAGGCGTTCCAGCTTTTGGCCCATTTAGGTAATGAACCTCTCTAATGTTGGACTGTAGAGTTAGAATGTAGAACAGGCAAACAAGACAGTTTTAAACTACTAAACTGAATAAAGAGAGAGATAAACATTAAAGATTCAACCATAAAATATTTTGTTTTTCATAGCCTCGCCTCATTATAGACTTTTTGTTGATGGTGCAGCACGATGAAAAGAAGGCACAGAGTGACTTTATGTTTATTCTTTCAAAGAATAAAGCAAGGGATTGATTGTGACTGTTCTGCCTGAAGGGTGTGTTCTCATTGTATGAAAACCTACCAAAAGCCCTGCCAGTCTCTCTGGCTGTGGAAATCATATAGTTTCATCTGACATTGACTTTTTTTGCTCTCTCTTTCCCATTTACTCTCTTGCTGTCCTATTTTTAGGGATCTGATGGGCCCCAGGGGCCAAAGGTAAGTTTCAGAATGTAATTTCTTGTTCTTAAATGAAATCTCTTTTCTTATAAATTCAATAAAAAAAAATCTAATCTAATCTACCGAGTACATTTTGTACTGAAAAGGTGCTTTCTCAGATCATCTGTGTTACGTGAGATTCTTTTTTTTTTCCTTTGAATTGTAATGTAAACTAAAAAGGAATTTCTTAAGCAAAAGAAAAATGTTTTGGATTTGATTTTAACTAGTTCCACAGATGACTTTAAAAAACGCAAAAGTGCAGAATTAAGCACCAAAGGGTGTTGAATATGTTTACCTGGAGATTAGTTATACAGGGGCACAGTCAGGGCAAGTAAATAGGCAAGAGGGGAGTTAATACTCAAACATCATGTGTAAAGAGAGAAAAAAAGAATGACGGAGAAGGAGCAGAGATGGAGAACAGAGAACCAGGACCTAAATACTGAGATACAGGCTGCCGGTCCCTGGCGGCGCTGATGTGGGGAACAGATGTAAGCCATATCCAGCCATCAGGTAGCTGCCAGTGTTTGTTCAGTGTAACCCAATCAGACACTTCCTGTCTGCGCTGTCATCTGTCGGCAAGGCCTCCTGTCGGTGCAGGAGGGAGGGTGTGGAGGGGTCAATGATGACACACCGCCGTGTTAATGACTCATAAGCCAGGCCCTGAGGCTGCTCAATTAGATCCGCTGCTGGTGTAGTGCTGTGTTTAGCAGAGGGGCCACATCATGTCTTATTTAGGTTTCATCACCTTGGTGATTGATTTGGTGTCATTACATGAGATTAAGTAGAGTGTGAATCATATATTTCCCCTGAAGTTTTTCTTCGAAGTCTTAAATTGCGTTCTCTTCGTTACATAAGAAACCCCAAGTGTTGAAAATTACGACTGTATTATTTTGATTATCCAGCTCCAAGTTGATATGATTCACACACAACTATCTCAAATATGCTAACTGTGGTAACAATAAACGGCATTTATTGTGAAGAAGCACAAAAAGCCAATGTAATCAAACCACTATGCATGCAAGGGAGAGCTCTAGTCTATCTAGTCTAAATCATCTTTGAAAAAAGTAAGTTCAAGCATTATGATTTCTAGTATGATTTCTCATACATCAGAGCTACAATATATTAAGCCTTATTTTTAATCCCAGTCTAGCCTGCTGTCTCTATCGTCCATAACTTTAGAGATCTTAAAATATGACATGCAATATTGATTCTGGCCTGGTTGTAAAATTGTATAACACACTGGGTGTATGTGCGGGAGTCAGGAAAGAACAATTGACATGGCAGCCCAGGAGCACTTCTGTACACCGTGGAATCCTCCGTCTGTTTGAATCCACCTGCGATGGCTTTGTTTATATGATCTAGTTTTGTATTTCCTAGTTTTCATTGTCACACTCAGAGTTGTTTTCACTCTGTTTTTAATGATAAGATTTTGATGATTTTTTTTTTATTGTTCTGCAATATCTGCAAAACAAATTCAGTGTGGTTATTGTAGTGACACTTGTGTGACAGTGTTTGTGTGTTTATTTCCCAGGGTTCACTTGGGCCTCCAGGAATCCCAGGTGTAGATGGACTGAAGGTGAGCACTGAAGCACCCGTCACTGACTAAAGTTTTCATAACTCAGTTACTTTTTAGTCTTTTAAACGTAGCCGGAACAGTGATATAACAGACACAGGAAGCCAACTTCCTTACAAACCTGAAAGTATTTTCTTTTCAGTAGACTCACTTTATATTAGTCTTTTTGGCCTTGTGTTGCATTTTTCAAATTAGAAAGGTTCTGCCATGCATTCTGACAATTTCAAACCGCCATCCTATTTAGGAGAAATCCCCTGGGCTGTATCCTCAAGTCTTAACCACAAAGTAGCGTTTTGAGCTGCCTGTGAATCTGCTCACACTCTCGGCTCATTTCTACATTTAATTTTCAAACCAAATAAAGAAGACACAGTGCAGGTGTCTCACAATGCGAAAAATGGAAAAGTGCGTTTATTCCAGAACAAACCCTGGTATAACTGACGAGAACGAATGGGGAGATTATTCGAGAGGCGCCATCTTTCTAATCTCAAGCATACATTTATAAAGAAATGAGAGCAGAGACATGCATGGCTGTAATAGGAACCAGGGTAGAGAAGTTTCATTTTCGAGTGAAAGCCATACTCACTCTGGAGACAGCAAAAGCTGAGAGCCTAATTCCATACTTGTGTAAGGAGCGGGGTTTGCCAGTACCCATGAAATAGAACCCCAATGCTGTGCAATGCAGTTATAAAACAGAATCTGCTATGGTATGTAAGTGTCACTCATGCAGAAAGTTGAACTCTAAAGTAGCTATGGCTCCTCTGCCAACGGTGGCAGGTTGACTGGCATCAACTCTAATCATATCAATGTGATATAGATAGCCACTCAAAATGGATGATCATTAATGCAGACTTTATCAGCCCCAATGTATGTGTTTTTAATCAGACTCTATCATCATTATGATAATATATCATCATCGTTATGTCAATGACTCCCATATGTGAGGTTGCAGCATTTAGGAAAAGTTCACCAGTGCAATACAGATATGACCTAAAGCAAAACACATCATGTAACATAGCCTTTTGGGAAAAACCAAAGATAATAACAACAATATGAAAACGAAAAAAGGAAAAATTGTAAGTAAATGAACAAAGAATTGATTAACGAAAATTATATTAAAGTCAATACAATAACTCATTTTTCCCCACAACATAGCCAATACTGGGCACTCACATACTTGTATTTTTATCCAAATAAAAGATTTCTTTTTTATTTTCCATCCTGGGAATATTAATCAGCGTCATTCTATTAAAGTTGTAGCTGCAGCTCTTCTTAAAGACTAATGATGTGGTAGGTTTGCACAGGTCAGAAGGTTAATTGTTTTTGGCTACAGATGGACCGAGGTTGGTTTTGCCCACAGATTTGTTTAAACCGCAAACTTTGGGTCATCAAATGGACTTGGCTTTCTTCTTTTACTCATGTTCAGAACCAAACCAGAGATAATTAAGCTTTTAATCAGTTTGTTTATACTCCCTACTTTGAGATTTCTTCTGCGGCTTTGACATTTTGAAGTTTTTATGGAATTTTATGGAATGAATTTGTTCAGAGCTGTACATTAATATGTGGATAATCACCACAAGCCCATTCAGTAAAGAGTACAAACAGCTCAGTCTAATGCTTTATCAACCAGGCTGCAAATGTAGAACACCTGTGCAACACAGACACAAACTTAACCTCTGTTAAGGTTATCTATCGTGGGAAAAAAACGTAATGTCCTGACCCTAAATTAGAGTTCACGTTGCTTAAACAGCACATTGAATACAGACCCTGTGTGTATGTTATGCTGTCCATAGGGGGATGTTGGCATCCCAGGACTGGACGGTGTCCCTGGAGCCAAGGTCTGGTGCACACATAATCTGTGTGCTCTTATACTTCTAAAATCATCTTTTCATCTCCCAGCCTCAAATGTTCCATTAGCTTTTTGAAGCAATTTTTTACCATTTTTGTCATCATAATGTTTCATAATTTTGTTTACCTTTCTGTTTTTATACATATGTCTTTACATTCCTTTTTGAACTTATAGATAGAAAATCATGTGTCTGTCTATTATTATTACTACAGTGTTGATAATATGTCATGTATCGTTATTATTTTGTTTCATTCATAAAAAATGCTCATCATGACTTGTATTTGCCAAAATGCAATAATCAAACGTCACCTTGATAGTAGACATGTGTGATTAATTGTGGTAGTGGTATACTGCTTTTAAAGGATGTAATTAAGTGAGATGTAATGATTTTATCATTTAAAAACTGGGGAAGAGCAGCCCTAACATGACTTTTTGATAATCTAACCCCAGATATAATTTGATCCCAAGTGGCTGCAATAATTCCCCAACTCCCCCTTGAGATTTTCTGTCTGTAATGCTCTACTTCCTTTCCCAACAGGGTGAAATGGGAGAACGAGGTGAAAAGGTAAAGTGCAAACTCAGATCACAAAACATTTTTCTAAGCATCAGCCCAATATCCCGCCATGTATTAGAGCTGCCGCCATCGTTTTATGCCTTGACATCCTTTAAGTCCAGCTTGCTTTTTTTTTGTTTTTTTTTATCGGGTTGGGGGGGGTTCCCTTCAATGGTGACTCCTTCCAGAGGTTTGGCCGTCGGTGAGTCAGTGATTCAAAGACAATGAGTCACAAAAACTGAACCCACTTTCTCCAGATCAGGCCTTGGAGGACACCAAAAAACACAACCCACACAATAGCCTCAGTGAGGAAAAGCAGCCTTATTCTCTCCATTCCCTAATTCTAGTGTGGTGCCCTTTTTCACTGCTTTTGGACAGCAGCGGGTGGGAGGTGTGAACACTGACCGAGTCGAGAACGAGGGAGTCTGGAGAGGGAGGTGATGACTCAGTGTGCTTCATCGACCACAGAAGTAACCCCTCAGGCTGTTGTTCTCAGTTGCTGTTCTGAGTTTTATTTCAAATCAGACACTTCTTCCCTATCATTAATTCAACTGATTTGGCTTAATTATGTAATAACATAGCAACCACTGATGACAATACTGTGGGTGGACACAAATTGCAGCTAAATCTACAATTGTGGAAAAGGCAGCTGGAGGAGCTAGTTTTTGTTGTGAGACCAGTTTGATGTGAGATTGCATTGTCTCCCGGCCCACTCTTCTGGTGTCAAGTAACTCTATAGCTGTGGCTCTAAACAAAGCTGCAGTACATCTACAGGGGATCCCTTGAGCTTTTTAAAGTTAGCATATTTTCGAGCTGTTTGACCAAAGACCTGTGTGCTCTTCTTACATTGTTTCATTTGTAGACTTTTTAAAACCAGTGTTGGGGGAAAACGTCATTTTTTTCATGAAAAGAGGCTAAAATGAAATAAACCTGACACGGATCTAGCTAGGAGAATATGTTTAGCTTCTTATTTACCAACCCCCGAGAATTATCCTGTGATCCTTTGCAGGTCACAGCCTCCAGGTTATACATCACTACTCTAAAGTAATATGAGTTTTCAATTCGAGAGGAGCCAAAGCTGCTAGTATATAAAGTGCTGTTTTTGGCTTTGGATGATAGTTTAAGAGCCAGCAGACAAATAAAGCTATCATTACTTTTTGCTTGTAATAATACTGGAGTACAGCAGATGGATTTAAAGATTGATGCATCTAAACGTATCTTTTGAAGTCAAACAGCCTACTGTAGTAGCTGTTTGCTGGAAGTTCCAACTGTGATTTTACATCATTCACCTCATGATTTAAAACATATATATATATATATCACTTCCCTAATATAAAATCATCTACATTTATCAAAAGTGAAATGATCAGGTACCTGCCAGGAACTGCAGTAAAACTTTGGTTTAGTGTTATGTCGTTTTAGCTCCAGAGTAGAGTTTTAGATTTTAGAGCCAGAAGAATGATAATAAACTGCTGATTTTATTTTTCTAAAGTTGCAAATAAATCCATGTAGACAACGTTTTTTAATGCCAACACTTCTAATGCAACACCTTTTCTTTCTCCGTTACTACAATGATTTTTCTCCCAGGACACAGTTATTTATTTTGAATCATCCAAATTACTTTTCACCCTTTAAATGAATGATGTAATGGACTTATGTTGACTTGATTTATCAGCAGTACAGTGACTGGTATTTTATCAAAAACAGAACTGAATTTATTCTTCTCAGAAGAAAAAGTTCACCACAGTTTGTAACAGGAGTTGAGGCCTCCACTGTGTCCAATGAGTGTGTTGCACCACCTCACATCAGTATATTTGAAACATGTGTGATGAAGGTAAATTCATCATTTGCTGTAATGTACTGTGTGCGCTTATGTCTTTCTGTAAGCATTCATTATACTATTGTAAAGGCCAGTCAATCAAGCAATTTTCAAATGTCTGTGTGTGATATGTTTAAACAATCCAGCAGACACTTCAGGCTCTTTCTCAGCTATATCATTTATTCAGCATTTAGTCTTGCAAACCAAAGACTAAATATGAATCCTTCTGTGTGATTTCACTGCAGGGCGATATGGGCGAAGACGGACCAAAAGGTGAAATGGGAGAGAAGGTATGTAAATTAAACTTTACCTTTTCATTCTCTTTGTTTATGTCTTGGAACCTGCTCACAGGAGCAGCAGTGCATCTGGCTGTGGCCGGAAAACATAAAAAAAAGTTAATGATAGCCATCTGAGAGGAGATCTGTGGAGAGCAACAGCACAGAAGTCAAGTGCCATCAGCTGTAGTCAAGGCTACACAACAGAAATCATCTTGGCACCTGATGCATCCTTTGTGCTTAATGCAGACTTAATTGCTATGCTACGCTGATGCTACATTTTCTAGTTGGATGGCTCCTGCATTAATTTAGGACCATTTATCATCAAGACAGCTTGTCAGGTTGCGATCCTTTTCCAACAAAAGGCAGAGTGGAGTTCTGCTGGACAGATTGTTCGGGACTCAAGTAATAGATTCATGTTTCTGTCCAAAAGCTTTTGTTTTTGGGAAAGTTTTTTGTTTTGCGTTAGTTCACTGACATCATGTCCAGAGGCGGATTATGTATTCTATCCAGGACTTGTCACGCTGCGTTCGCTGTTATTATTTTGTTAAAGCAGTATTTATGAAAAATACAGGCCGGGAGTGAAAATAGGTCATAGGCTTATTTCTTTTGGGTGACCTCCCGACAAAAATTGGGGCTCTTTACCATTTAAACATGCTGCTGAGCAGTGGAGAAAACAATTATGGATTCCATCAAACATTTTTTTGAAAATGTCGATTCAGCTTCTTATCAGCCTGTACAGAAATTGCACACACGTCTAGGAAAGCATAATGATTCCTCCATCAAGAAAAAAATGATGCCAAAAAGTAGTTACACAGTTTCAGCGAACAGACAATAGACACAGTCAATACTGTGATTTTTTTTTTTTTTTTGTTACACGCTGGAGACGCTTCTGTTTGCTAGCAATACTGAGTCAGTAATAAAAACAAAAATATATCTGATAGTCCAGCAGCAGAGTAGGAGGAGTGTACTCAAAATGTCACTGCCAATTTATTGCTGTTCAATGGAGAACAACTTTGATAACTTCTCACTTTATGGGTCCTCTGGTTTTTTAAAAGACTGCCGAACACGGTTGCCAAGAAAGACACCATTCGAGGGAAACAGATGCAGGATACCATGTGTGGAAAACGAGTGAACAAAAAGAAAGTGGAGGGCGATAAAACTTTGCAGCTCGAGCACTGCTTTGATCTGGTCTGCCTTAGTGCAGTAAAAGTGGAAAAAAAAGATGGATTTTCGCTGCAGGAATCAAAAAGAAAAAATGGAATTGAGTACCATGGGAATACAGACTTCTGTAGTCAGTCACCTGCCATTCATTCTTCAAGTACATTCTCATTTATTTTGAAATAAAAAGAGACAGAAGGTTCTGTAAAGAGCGGGATGCAGCAAGGATTTTTCCATTATGGATAGAATTACCTCATTATCTCAGATTGTCACTGTCAGGAAGCATAAGTGACTGTTTTTGAACATATGGCAGAAACAATTCCTTTTTCAGTCAAGACATAACTTCATATAAATCCAGAAGAACATACACTATGTCAACCAGATTTTTGAGTGCTCTTCATGCTTCTATGTAAGTACAGGAGTTAGAAGAGCAAAACGCATGCAAGTCCACAAACTAATCCTCCTGTCAACATGTGGACAACAGAGTTTCTATGTCTGATCAGTTGCTCTTCCTTGAAATTATTGTTTTACCAGTGGAAGAGGAAACCAGAGAAAAGCAGGACAGGGGAGGGGAGGAGAGGGCATCTTTAATCTTCCATGCTCAAGATGCCAAAGTTAACAATACACAGCACGCACTGTGGGGAAAATGTGGTAACACGGGGTGAGAGGTGAGGTAGTGAAAGCTTCGGTATGGTGAGCAGAGAGACCTCAGGGAAAGCAGCGGGGGAGAGAAATGGCAGTGCAAGCAGCCGGGCCAGGCTTTGCATGATACAAAGGGAGATTGTTTTGACGGCAGGGGATCTGAGGAGTGCGAAAGAGACTAAATGACAGGACAGATACACACTAACATACATGCACGCCTACTCGTAAACACGACTGTAAATGCACAAACACAAAATCCCTTTCTATTACGTTGTAAAAAAACTTTCTTTAGACCAAGAATAATAGCGTATCTATGATTCTGTCATTAATTTGGATGCTCTTCAGATTCATATCATGCATTTATGCAACACAATATCAATTGGGAACATTCACATTTTTCCGAGAGTCTTTGCACGTCCATCTCTGGCCTCAGAAAACAAATCAGTTAGTTCTAAACCATTTACTTCTGATGCACTCTGCCTCTGTATTTAACAAGGTGTGAAATTAACTGTGACTCTTCTTGTTTAAGAAGTCAAACCTCACAGATAGGAAAGTTCCCGAACAAAATGAAATGAAATAAATCCCAGTAAACTCTTGAATAGGTTTTTGGGAAGTTCCAGGCTGAGTGCATTTGGCTTTGGTCTGTGTGGCACAGTGGTTGGTATAATTTTTGAGTCCTAAGATCCGGTCCAAGCTCTTGTGAACTGGCCACGTTTCAACTGTTGGCAGGGCCTTTCTGCCCTGCGAGCCAGTCGTAATCTGCCTCACATATATCCAGCGACTGAGGTCGATATTCAGCCGAGACTTCTGCGTTTGGTCATCTTTGCTAACGACCATAACACAGAGTAAGAGTCATGTTTTGAAGGCTGTGGTGGCATTTAATGGTTAGATTTGTCACTACTCTGCTTCACTGCTCTTATTAGTTCTCTCCATCTCAGTCACTCTTTCAGGCAAACAGCTGGAAAATGGCCTGATATACCACGCATACATTATGGGATCTCCCATGTTATTATCTTTAAATGCCAATATGCAGCGACAGTTCTGGGTGTCTGTAATGAAGTGGGACTGTGGTGACAGCTCTCCGTCCTACTCTGCTCTGTGGTTAAATCACAGGCTGTAGCCTCACTATGGTAATTGGCCCAATTGGGACATTTCAGCACTCTGTGCCACACCTCAGCTCACCTCCCAACTTCACCACTTTTTCCATCTCAGAGTACTTCATTTGGAATAGATTAAAACTAGTGAAAACTCTCACTTGGTTCTTGGGCTTGGTGTCACTTGCGTTGCATCCGTGCTCTGAAAATGTCAATGTACCACTTTCACAGCATGGTTATTTGCTGAGGTGTTAATTGCTTGTAGCATCGTCTCGAGGTATCCTCAATGCTTGTTTGTTCATGGGAAACAGAGGCTCTTTGATTAAAAGTGAATAATCCATGGTGTGTTTTTTATTCTTTTAATATTGTCTAATGCTGTGCAGGTTAATAAATACGACAAAGGTTAAATACTCACTATGTCATTTCAGCCAGTGGGGGTCTCTCAGTCAAAACAATAACAAAAGATGTCATACATAGAATTTATAGAAGTTTTATTCATACATTACGTTTTAACGGCATATATTCACCTTATGTCATTTTAAAGAAAGAGCCATAAGTAATGTTAGTAAAGGGGACGAATTGACAGGCG
Organism: Coranthus polyacanthus; assembly: GCA_037367275.1. Lineage (NCBI taxonomy): Eukaryota > Metazoa > Chordata > Actinopteri > Kurtiformes > Apogonidae > Coranthus > Coranthus polyacanthus. The sequence continues at coordinate 9,452,047 of JAPQRN010000011.1, forward strand.
ACCAAATGAAACATTCTGTTACACTGAATACAATTACAGATTACTCAACATTTGAATATTTGATAAAAGTCAACAGAATAGGCCAAGTTGTTTTTAGATATTTTAATGCAGAAATTTCACATATTGTAGCTTTAATTATACCCATTAATTTCAGTCCTTGCTTATGAAAGGGTTTCATTAAATGCAGATGTGTGACATACTTGCACAGAGCAGCAGGTGTAAAGCAGCTCTGACTCTAATGTTATTCCAATTATTCAATCAAGAGAGACAAAGAATAATGGGAAAAAAGGCCTCTGTCAGATTTCTTACATTTATAGTTCTTAATTCAAGCAAAACATGACAAGCATACTGTTTCTGAAGTGTTTGACCAAGAACATTTGTAATCATCTTGTACAACTGTGTAAAAGCTTTTCCTTCATCTTCTGTAATATGAGCAGCCTGGTTTGTAGTAGTTTTACTGTCAAAGTCCATCCTCTCAGATCTTCAATACCCTCAATAAAATGCATACAAACTTGTGAAAATGCCCATATAAAAATTGAAACTATGAGTTTCAAGAGAAGGATGGAGGCACCCTTGACTATGCAACAAAGCCCAGCTGTAAACAGTAACGCAGTTTATTGTCAGCAAAAAAAAAAAAAAAATGCCGCAATTAAACAAGCCTTGTGTGCTATGCATCGTAATGACTCCCATAAAAAGCTGAGGGCGAGAGGCATTCCTTCAGCAACTTCTGAGCGTGAGGCGTATGTGTAGTGAAACCACAGAGTCCGCACCAGAGCTAAAGACCCAGTCTCCTTCACCCCACTCCCTTTTCCCACCAACCGCCCATAATTACACTTATTGGCCCCTCAGTTTATGTCTGCTTTTACTGTACACTGTAGTCGTAGTGCAGTGCATAGGAAGGGCCAGGGTTCTGGATGTCTGGATGACTTTGTTGGAAAAATGCGATATAAGTAGCTCTGTCTCCTTCTAGTCGATGCCCTACCTTTAAGCGCAGTAACTAATGAAAAAAGTGGTATAACTGGTTGCTGTTACTACAGTATATCTATCAAACTCCCTACCTCCTATACCTTTGTGGTTTTCTTCTTATACAGTTTTAGGTTTCACCCCCAATGTCATCACCAGTATGCAGCTGCACTCTGACATTGTAAAAACAATCAATAATTCCCAGCTCTGTAGTTACAAAAATGCTGTCTCAAACATTTGTGAGACTGCACAGCCAAACTGAACACTCTGTAGAATAGAATAGTAGAAACTTCTAATTGGATATTTAGCCAATTTTGTCACAGCATCTCTGTAAATGCAATGATTGCGACATTATTTTCTGCTTTGTTCAATGAAAATTGAGTTATTTCATTTGTTTGCATAGTAATATCTGTTCCTGGTATATTGACAGAATAATCCAGTGCTGTCATGTATGCACCTTTCTAATTTTCTTTGTACCTTTTCGCTCAGGGAGATGCAGGCTCTTCTGCAGCTGGCATCAAGGTGAGAGCGTATAATTGGTAATTCTATGTTTTAGTCGTCACCAAAGACAGAGCAGTTGACAGAGCGGTCTTTATCTGTTTTACAGGGTGAACCTGGTGAGCCTGGACGCAGTGGGCAAAAGGTAATAATGACGTTTTTGATTACAAATGGATCTTTGATAGACAGTAGATACACCAGAAGTCAAATAATAAATATAGCTGTAGTGATGTGTTATGATGGTGATGATAGTTTTAATTACAAGCACATGGTTAGTGATCGTCTCTATAATGAAAAGTGAGTGTGTGAATCATTTCAGTGACAGAAAATGTTTGACATGTGGAGCTGTTTGAACATATTTCTTTTTCATAACTGTCTCTTTTGCTATTTAGCACAGATATGTGTGTATGTATGTATATATATATATATATTCATATTTGAGGGAAACTAAATGTGTTGTGCAAGATGAAAAAAAAACTTCATGTTTGGAGAGGAGCATTCCAAACACAGTTGAACTTCACTGTTTCAAGAGTAATGAGGACCGCTGTCCATGGGAGGCTCCCTGAACACAACCTGACACCTTCACTTGAACTTTGCTGCATCACAGTGCTCTGACTCGTTTTACATTTACGTTGGCTTGATATTTGTTTTGAGCCAGTATAATGTTCCTGGTGTCACTCTAAAAACTCTACATATTCAACATTTTTATGGATGTTTTTTCACTTGTCACATTCTTAAACCACCAGGTCATCCCGTTACTTAGTCCAGCTTGTGTTTAGTTTTGCAGCAGGACCTACGTCCTCTCCCAGCCAGGTTTTTATTCTGTTTGACACACTTCTCGAAGCCAATATATTCTATGTAATCAAGACAATATTGTTGAATAAAAGCTTGCTGACAAGAGAAGAAGGGGAGATATTTTCCTGCAAAACAAAAGCCATTACTTGCCTTTTGACCATGCTGCTGGTAAGATTGCATCAGCAGCATTAAATTACATTAACTTATACTTTTTAATCGCAAGTAGTGCACCCATCTCGTTTCTCTGTTTGGTTCCAGATAGACAGAGGAACTTTCAGCGAATGCCCTTTTTCTGCTGTGCTGCAAAGAAAACACTCATAGCCTGACTAATTTTTGGACTGCTTTATCTTATCTCTCGTTTTACAGCCATTCTGCTTGTGCTGACACACTTGCAAATTGTATTTCTCATCATAACAGCCATCACAGGATTGAGTTGTTGTTCCCCGTTTAATATTACCATTGGATGACATTCAGTAAGTGTTGGTGAAGCAGTAGTCCACAAGAAAGACTTTAATTCATTAGTTTTACACTGCTTTCATTAGCCACAATGGAAATTTACAGCGCCGTCTCTGCTCCCCCGAGTGCCGTTGCCGTTGATCATTCTCATGCGGCGCTAATCATTTCTTTTCATATGCCATAAATACAATGGTCTTAATAGAGCGTTAAATTATCTCACGTCAGAAATTTTGTTTTGAAAGTCTCTCAGAGGCTTCGCAAAGGACCTGACCTCTGATTTTTCCACAGTTGAATCAAATGACTGTATGTTACTTAGACTTGCATGTTGTGGGAGTCTGGAGTCCTCAAGCTGACAATGACACGACCTTGGTAACAGAGAAATAGGCCAACTCTCGGCTTCCAGCTCTGCCAAACTCTAACGACCTTGAAGCCACGGCAGCTCTCTCAAACAGCTTTTGCAACTTTAATCCAAAGTATCTGAAAGTTTTTCCTTCCAGAAACCAGAACTTTCACACCTGCCCAAACCAATAAAATCACAAAAATAAAACTCAATTGCACTTGTGAAGGGTTGAGTGTTATAACAAGCACTAATCAGGCTGTCAAGCCATGGCTGCATGAGTTGGTATGAAAGTGCATGTGCAGTACCTTCTTCTAGTGCTTACTGCAAGCAAATGACAGTCAACATACTCACAGGCAGCAGGCCACTTTCCAGAATTATAGCACACTGATAGCCAGAGAAAATACGAATAAAAAATCGAGGATAGAGCTATTAGAACCCTAAAGAGCCTACAAATGGGGCTTGACTCAGCTTAGCTTGGCTTGGCTGTAACATGTCACACTCTTCCTGTGTAGGGAGAGCCAGGACTTCCAGGGCTGCCTGGACTCCCAGGGATAAAGGTAAATGCTTTGCTGTTTTTGTCCCCAGTCATTCCCTCGGTATTGTCCCTGTCCATCCGCTTCAGCCCATTAATAACAGCGCAAAACTCGGCTGACCTGTCGTCATGCCTTTTGTATGACAGTTTGAGGTCTTATGATATTGCTTTTCCTGCTGGATTTGTACCTAGACTGCAAAGTTTCATCAGCTGGAGTAACAGAGGCACAGTGGTACCTGCACAGTCAGTGCCGTGAATGTGCAAGGAGTTCAGGCAAAGCAACAAGGCCAAATAGTCAATGCTTTGGATCTGAACATGCCAGAAATGAGGAAGAAAACGTTCTCATTAAGCTTTGTGAGTAGCAAAAGGGCGTATGAATTAATGATTGGAGCTCTACATTTCTGGAAAACACTTCAGTCTACTTCCTGCAAGTGGCATCAAGAGATTGAATGCACAAAACGGCAGCTTGTCAAAGAAAGGAGGTTTGATATTTACTTAATTCAGAATTTTCCAAACTAGGCTTTTATTGTTTTGGTTAAAGTTTTAACTGTGTCGTAAAAAACGATAGCAGATGGTGAAACTAAAAGCACAGAAGGCACATAATTATCCATCGCCATCAATATGCTTAAAGATTAGCAACCAACTCCGTGCACCTCAAATTTATCAGCTTGAAATGTAATGTGAGGAATGCTTAAATGGGCATGATGGGGTGATGCTTGATGCTGTTTGGGGTTTGTTTTCCTCCTTTTGTATGTTTGGAACATGCTGGTCTTGTAAAAGCACTTTCATTTTATATTTTATATCGTCCTGTTTTTACTTAAGAAGCCTGAATGCTTGATGGAATCTAACAGCATTTTGCTAACATAGCACTCGCAGGTTCTGAGCTCAGCTTGCATTTTGTTCTGCTCTGCATTCTTCACTGTTTATCCATTCAGAGTTGAAAAGTATGAGAGTTGAGCACTCACTGCCATTTTGAAAGGTTTCCACGAAGCACTGTAGGTGAGAACTTTGGTTGCATATGGTATAGTAATAAACTCCCAATTAAAATATTTCAAAATGAAATGTAATGTAAATAAAATTAAATGGAGCATCACACCTCATACTATAATCTCACTCCTCATAAATCAAAGTGGAAATGCAAAAACAATACTGTATGTGCTGCGATTAGTCTTTAATAAGTTCAGTTTTCACATCTATAAAGGCTTAGTCATTATGTCAAATAATGTGAAACGAGGGAATAATTTAACAAGCCACTGATAATTTATGTCCGGGTGTGATCTGTGCATGTAATCCTGAGTGTGTGTCTGTGTGCATGTGCAAATGTGTGAGCAGTATGTGCATGCCTGTTGTTCTGAATCTGTTTTTGCCATGCATCTTGTGTAAAGTGCTCATTAGCACCGACTGGACCACTGAAAATGAATGGAAATGTGGGGAGATTTGTAATATTTGCTGATTTTTTTTTTTTTCCTCAGGGAGAGCCTGGATTTCTTGGTCCCCAGGGAGAGCCAGGGCTTCCAGGACTCCCAGGAACGAAGGTCAGTGACTTCCTGCAGGTTATGTATCGTGAACAACCGGCATCAGACATCACATGTTTCAAGTGGGTGACAAAGAGATGCAGACTTTTATTGCATCCTTTTAGTGTCACTGTCTTTCACATTACAAATCCCTCTCAGTTTATAGGCTTATTAATGAATATTGTCAATTTTCTGAGATGATTAAGCCTTCAAAATGTCACTTAAGATTGGTGAGAACTGGCAGATCTCCACTGCCCCCCTGTGAGTCATGACATTACCATACTGTGGAGCCAGTGGTGATAACCCACACATACTAGAATTAATATTAATATTGTCCTTTTACAGAAGAAGATATATTAGTCTTGAGTTACCCTCAGGCAGATCTCTGTTGCTTAATCAAATGTCAGCATGTAGCTGAAGAGAATCCTACAAGGAGCATCACAGCAAGAATTTGATGATTTTTCCTCATGCTCTGCTCACAAATTTATTTTAGAAGGCACTGCTAATGCCAGGTAAGGTTTCTCAAACTGTAGTATGTAGATTTTTAAACTGTATCTCAGAAAGTGAATACAAAGCTCAACTGAATCATGACTGCTGAATAATGGCTGTTTCCCACTTGGTTTTAAGTATTAATTAGTAATATGGGCTTCAAGTTATACCACACCCCCCTCTATTGGCCTTTTTAACTCACTTCACATGTAGAGAAAACATTTTTCCTCAAATGTTCAATGTAAAAGAACCTCAGAAATGTTTGTTCTGGGGTTTTCTTAAAAAATAGAGCTTCACCTTGACCATGATTTCCAAGATCAGCTGCTGGAAGAGGATAGTGCTGACTCAACATTTATAATTCACCATGTAAATCTGTTGATGAAGCAAACTCAGGGCAAAGATTCCTGAGTGATGTCAATACCGTACAGCAGACTGCAAGTGCATACCTTGTGTTCAGAATTAGCCTCGTAGCTGTTTTGCTGACAATAAAAACAAACTGAGCTGTGATCAGCGGTTCTCTCTGACTTTTAGGACAACGGCAGCTGAACCTCGGTTGTTGTGTTGTTTGTTCTTTGTCTGTACAGGGTGAGAGAGGCGACCACGGGCCGCCGGGAAAAGGTGAACGAGGAGAACTTGGACCCGTTGGACCGAAGGTTAGTCGTTCGCGTTGGTTCGGTTTAAAAAAATGGATCCTTTATTGTTGCTTCTCCAAGATGTTCAGACTGATCTTTTCAATTCTGGGCCACTTCCACGTGTGGTCCTAAATCAGATACAGATCGGATCTTTTGCAATGTAACCTCAGTCTGAACCACAGTCTCAAAATTCCTGCAACTTTTACGTCCCTCTAGATTGAGATTCGTTGCAACTCTGCAGTGGAGGGAGTCACTCACTATAAAGTAGCTCAGATAGACTCGACCATAAACATCTGCAGCAGTAAAATGCAACTTACACATGAATGCAGCAGTAATATGAATCCAGAAACGCCATATATAATAGTAAAACACAATGCCTATGATACTTTGACTTAAAAGTAAGGTTCAGTAGATATTATTTTTACTGAATGAAATGATCTGATCACTTCTAACACAGTTCAGAACCAAACAAAAACATCAGATCTGAACTGAGTACTAAGGCATGCGGCATGGACGTAGACCTTAGAAATGTCCTTTTACTCATTAGCCTCATTGAGTTTTGCTGCCATCTAGAGTCTCTCAGATATAATGACACCCAGAACTATGAAAGAGATAAAGTGCGCCGCATTCCCACAGAAAGCATTGTGTCCATTTATCAAATATTCAGCTGTGATAACAAAGAGAGCTGGATAAACCATTATAGCCTAAAAAGTTCAAGGCTTTCCCTGGAGTCCAAGGAGAGTAAACCAATCATGAATGAGTTTACCAATGTTTATGTCTGGCACTGACCCAGCAGGTAGCTTAAAGCTCCAGTCTAAACTGAGACGACCCAGAGATCTGTTTCACATCCTATTAGAAACCCCCAAAGTGTCACCCCTTGTCTATCAATGACAGAGTTCAAATAAACACTTTCTCTATTGCGTGGCAGTTCTGGCATATTAAAAGCTGGTTATTTTAGTGAAACTGGCCATGATTCTCTCTTGGGAAAAGCAAAAGAGGTCGATGTTATTTCATATGTGAAATATGCATTTGAAAAGCATTTAATTTTGTATGATTCATTTGGATCGAACCCATGAAGAATGCTTGTCGATTTGTCTGTTTATATATGAAGTGCTCAGCTTTTTCTTTTTCTTGACTGACCCTTAAACCGTGACTCTTGTTATGTCAGGGTTCACAAGGAGAGGCTGGTACACCTGGTCTTAAAGGGTCAAAGGTCAGTACGGCACACATGTTTTCTTTAATTTTGGTGGAGAGCACTTCCTTATTATCTGACCCTTTGTGGAAATCCTGGTATTATTGATTAGTATTCTAAAATCAGATTTGTACTGTGGGAATATCTAACATCAGTAGCTTAAAATGTCAGAAAATAAAATGTTTCAAACAGCAGATAGTGTTTAGAAGTAGAATTCAATGCTAGTGAAAGGTTTAGCTCACAGTAGAGCTACCTCCATGACTGTAATTGATGGTTTCTTTTATCAAATATCTTCAATGCAATTACATCAATAGTGGGAGTGAGTAATAGTGGTGGAAAGTAACAAAGAAAATTTACTCCATGACAGTACATCAGTACAATTTTGATTTACTTTTACTTTACATGGATATTTACATTTAATGCTACTTCGATTCCACAACATCACAAATTAATATTTTGTACATTTTATTCTATTTATTCTATTTACACTATATTTATTTAACAGGTTTAGTTATTAGTTACTTTTAAGTTGAAGGATTCACACAATGCAGAATTTAATATGCTTTTGAAATCAACACATAAAGATCATCTGATGCTCGCCTCACATATCCGACGCTCCACCAACTAGTGATTTTTTTTTTCTTTAGAGAGAAAAAAAACAGATTTGTGTATCTAAACTTTTTGCACATTTTGCAGAACTTTTACTCATAATGGAGAATGTTTTTATTGCTGTATTTATACTTTTACTTAAAACATCTGCTCACCACTGAATAAAATGATGTAATTAATTGAATGCACAGTTGTCTTAATCAAAATGATACTAATGTATGATATGTGTGTGGACTCACATTAGGGGGAGAGTGGAGATAAAGGAGACTTGGGATCTATCGGCCCAAAGGTAAGCATTTATTTGACAAATGTCACTGTTCTTCCCTCTGATCAAGTATTACGTTGCATAGTGATATGAAACTCAAGATACACAACTTTCATTTCTAAATGTCACATTGCTGGCACATAACCAGTTAATATTAGTAAAACCACACAGTGAGTACCACCAGGGGGCGGCAGTTAAACCTGATTCTTGGAGAAGCTGTGTGAGGTTTAGTCAGTTCTCTGTAAGGATCCCATGCATCCAGTCGATCAGATCATGCTATTGTCGTGTATTGTCGGTTTGTATTTCTCCTGCATTAGGTATAAATCAGGTGTTGAGTGTGAAAGGCAAGTTCATATGTCTCAATGTGTTTCTTCGTGTTCATGTGCAGGGCCCTCCTGGGCAGAAAGGAGACCAAGGGGCCACTGAAATCATCGATTACAATGGAAACATTCAGGAGGCCTTGCAGGTCAGAGACAACACTTAAATCAGTACTTTTATGTTGCTTCCAAGTGCACCATATCTAAAAAATATGAGGCTTGAGAAATTAAAAAGTGCGTATAATAAAGCTACAAATTGTGATGTTAAGTCACTTGTTTAAACTGAATAAAAGGGTTTTCTTGCAAGTATGGTACTTCAGCATTACATTTTCTAGTTGTAAAGTGTCTGGTTTATTAAAAAAAAGAGGGTTCTGTTTTCTACAGATAAGAAGCAAACATTCACTCTTTAATAAAGGTCTAATTTGTAGGGGATATCTGTTGAGAAATGTGCTGACACAAAGGTTTCTTTTTCTGTGTGACCTCTGCAATCTTATCTCTCACCTCCTTCCGCTTCCACTCCTTTGGCCTTCTGCAGAAGATTACCACTATTACAGTAACGGTAATTAGGCTCTGCATACTCTGTATATTGTGTCATCTCCACATTTGATTAATCTCTGTCATTGCATGGGCTCAACCCAGTTCCAACCCTGTTCTGCACTGCTTCATTGTATTTGTGCTCCCCCACCCAGCAATGTGTTTGTTTAACACTGAATGGAACAGTAGTTGGTGCTATACTGTTGCTTTTGTATGACCAACCCTACGTGCTTTATGAGTGGCTGGTTGTCTCTGTGAATGTCGATTTAAAAAAATTACTTTATGGGAAGATTTTTTGGAATAGAGGTTTTCTAAAACTCATGTCATTACAGGCCATAACGTGTTTTGATGTCATTTTAAGAGATTCCCTGCACAGATTTGTAAACAAGGTGTTGTCACATGATCATCAGAAAAAAGCTGTCTTACCTCAAAGTATGAAACTCTGTCACTGGTTTAATATGGCATGTGTCGTCCAGTTGAGCATCCTGTTTAAACTCCATAACTGACTGATAACATGCTCTGTGCTGTTTGCAACTGATTACTGTGCGATGGCCATTTCAATGAATGATGAATGGCACTTCATGACTTGAATTGACTTTGCCATGACTGTTAAGAAATCTCTGTGTGTTTTTCTACGTGTAGGGTCCTCCTGGGCCTCCTGGGCCAATCGGACCGCAAGGTATAAAGGTAGAAAATCTGCTCTTTACCAAATTCTAATTATGCCTCAAATAACCAACATAAATGACTACTGTGTCATAATTTCCAAATAAAACATGTAACATGCATGTGTTTGATATTGTGTTTTGTTTTTCTGTCCCAAGGGTGATCGTGGGATGCCTGGCCTCCCTGGACTGGATGGTGAAAGAGTGAGTTGATCTTCAGTTCACAGTCATAGATTAGTTAAAGTTTGAACAGTTAACAAAGAAAAGGGACCTTTAATGGTAACATTCAGTGTTAATAAGGTTGTTTGACTGAGGAGTAATCACGCCTAAAGAAGATGATTTTCTTTCGCAAAGTACATTTGAATAAAGATCCATTAGGTGATATATTGCAATTTTTTAATTACATTTTTTGTATGTTAATGTTTGACCGTTCCTCTCAGGGCTACAAAGGCTCAAAAGGAGACATGGGGATGCCTGGAGCTTCAGGGGACAAAGGAGCAACTGGTTTACCTGGCCTACCTGTAAGAATAATTTAAATATTTTAGGGGCCAGAGACCTGTCTCAGACGATATATGTGACATGACCTTTTTGTTCCTTAGGGTGTCAATGGTGTAAAAGGAGATAAGGGTGATCCAGGTCTCCCAGGTCCACAAGGGCCTTCAGTAAGTCACATTTATAATGAATTGGTCTAATTGGAGTAATCACTGCAACTTAAGATACCATTCACTTAAAACTCTCATAGAGCTGTGTGTTCTACTAATGTGAAATGCAGTGAAAACACAACACTTTGTTGAGTCATTTTAGACATTTCAACCTTTAATGTTTACAGATCATTGGACCTCCAGGGCCACCAGGACCCCACGGACCCCCAGGACCAATGGTGAGTACAAAACTCCCTAAAAAGTTCTGTCTTTCATCAACAGGCTGCACACTGGACTTACTTCAATGAATTCAAATACAGAATAAAAAAGTGGACATTTGTGACTGTTTGAGCAAACAATGCATTCTAAGTAAATGATAATGAAATATGACGTGTCAACTCTGAAAACATGTCTCCTCCCTGCTATGAACAACCAAAACCATTGGGTGTTTGTAATTCTTTCTGTTGCTGGAATGACACAATACTATGATTAGTGACACATTAATCACAGAAGCCTACAAATACATTGCAGCACTATACATTACAAAAGTCAAAACTATGCCAAGGTTAAATGCCTCTAATTCCTCTGAACTGGCCTCAGATGACCTTTAGCAGTCTTCTCAGACACCATCGCTCTTGCTTTAAGAGTGATGAGGTCTGGTCTGTAAATTCACCTTTACTCTACAGCCGTATTCAGACTAACTCCTAGTAACGCTTAGCCTCTTATATCTGAATGATTGTGGTCCACACCAGCCTGTGAGTTTGCAAATTCCACAGCAACGTTCATTTACCTATTACCAAGGGAAAAAAGGCTGGCTGGTGCCTCGGCCAACCAGTCAGGTTGCAGTTTACATCCATGTGTGTCCGGATAATACATGCAGTGAAGCCTTTGAAGGAATCTAATAAAAGATATTAAATGTATTTTCACTGAAATTAAAGTTCTCAGTATATTGTCATATATGATTCCAGCGAATAATTTCCAGTGATAAACATGATGTCTTCACTGTTTTTACAGAGGGGTATGTGTTGAGTAATGACCAGGAGACTGTTTTTCCAGAACATTTTTTCACTGCACTGAAGTTGATCTTTTACTAAAATCAAATCAGTTCATCCTTGAGTAATTATTTCATCATGCTACGTTTGTTTTACGTCTCCTGTATTCATATTCATCCATGTTTTTCAGGGTCCCCATGGCTTCCCTGGACCAAAGGTAAAACTGTACAAGAAAATAAACACACACAAATACTGTACTTAAGTACACATTTGAGGTACTTGTACTAGAGTACTAGAGTATTTCCATTTTATGCATACTTTAACTCCTACTTACATCTCAGAGGCAAATATTCCACTACATTTATTTGACAGCCTTAGTTACTGTATAAATGAAGTAAGATGATGTTACATAATGCATAATAGAACAAGCTTTTAAAATGCAACACACTGTTAAAGATTAAATCAGTGGTTCTCACTCTTTTTGGCTTCTGACAACTTACAAAAGCAGAGTGCAGTCAGGGTCACATTTCACTTTGAGTTGTTAAGTATCCATGCTATCTACAAAATTGTGATTTTTTTCGCTCTAGTTCTCACACAGTTTCATTTAAATAAGTGTTCAAATCATCCAATATCTCATCTAAAATGAAAGATTAGAGAAGAAGTCCAAAGACTGAAAACAGATTTTATGAATCAGAACTTTGCTTTTTCTTCCCTGTCAAATTTATCTGGTGTCCCTGCTTATAAAACTGGATATGGAGGACTTAAAACTACACAGTAACATCCTACTTCAACAGCAATGCTTCAGCATTAATAATATAATGATGTCATATCTAAAAATACAGGTGGACCAAACCAGTACTTGTACACTGTAACTATATGTTGCTGCTGATGTACTTTTACTTAAATGGAGTGTTTTTACATTGCTGTAAACTTTTACTTAAGTAAAGGATCTGAATGCTTCTTCCTGCTGATGTCCCTCTTGATTTGATGAGTAAACTGATAACACAACCCTTGATCTCTTGCTTTTCTAGGGGGAGCCTGGTTTGCACGGTTTGAAGGGAATGCGAGGAGAACCCGGACACAAAGGGGACCGTGGACCATTGGGTCTCCCTGTAAGTACAGACACACAACATGGAATAACACCAACTAAATACAGTAGCCCTGTTTTTTTTCTTCTTTAAAATCCATAGAAATCACTTGTTTCTATCTTAGCCCTGTGAGATTTTCTCCTGTGCACGTCTGTGAGTGTGTGTTCGTGTATGAGTGTGTGTGTGTCTATACTGCCTTCTCCATTTTCTGTCCTCATTTTCATTTGCCTGGGCTGACTTTGCCAACCTCCCCCTCTGTAACACACAGTGTAATTTAGTTATTGTAAACCCTGCCATCAACCTGTCCTAATAACAGTGTTCATCTGGTACTAATCCCGCCTTGTTCATGTCACTCATACCTCCATAACCACACAGGGAGCCTCCGGCTTGGACGGCAAGCCCGGAATTAGGGTGAGTGTCATGTGACCAAGAGGCTTCACCACCCAACTTCTACTTTTCTCCCTCTCACCCTCCATACAGCCCCCTTTTCCCTCAGTTTTCTTCCCCAAATCACCTCACTTTATTGTATTTCATTGCGACTGAAAAGAAAGTTATGTAAGTTATGATTTTTTTTTTATATCTTAACTAGGTCTAATGTGTTGAGTTGAGCCACACTCAGTTACATTTACAGGATAGAGACAATACACAAAGCTGTTACTGCAGGCATTCTAAGGCTCTTGTTTGTCCTGTGTTGCATTAACTCAGCATTAACACACACTCATGCATTAACTGTGTCAGCAGTGTTGTAAACGTCCTTTGTTACCAATGCACGTGTACTAGCAACAGTTCTGTGTGCTGGTTGTAGATCAAGCCAAGTGGCAGTACTGTACAAATGCCGATGCTAAACAGGAGTTTTGATTTCCATCTGCTATTTGTTTTGAAAAGCTTTCTATGATCAGTGATCAATGATGTGGCCGGATAATGATAACCCTACTCTTTGCAGGGTATGGATGGGCCTTCGGGTCCAGCTGGTCCAGCTGGGCCAAAGGGTGACAGAGTAAGAGTTCTTTATACCACTAATGAGCTACTGTAGCTACTGTTTAAACCTAAAGTTAATTTCAAAGGTGCATTAGTGTATATTCACCTAAAAATAAGATTTGTTGTGTGTTTGTTACCTGACAATGAAAAGTTTATATCTATAGAGGAAGCAGCTTGTCTTCAACTGAGTCCATCATGTTAGAGGAAAAAAAATCCAAAAACTGAAAACAGATTTATGAATCGGAACTTTGTTTCATCTCATGCACCCTCATATTTATCTGGTGTCCCTGGATATAAATCACAATATGGAATAACACTAACTCAATACATATAAGTAGAAGTGCTTTATCCAGTAGTAGCTCTATCTCAGTCTCAAGCAGCTCCAACGGAAACATCCTGCTTTAACACTGATGCTTCAGTATTTATATATATAATCATATATAATACATTAGTATCAGTCAGAGGTACGTTAACTTACTTGCATGGTACAATTTTTCATACAGGACTTTTATGTGTTCTTGCCCTTGGCTATGGCTCTTTGCTTTTTTTCACATTTTATACATTTGTAGCAGCCACTGTAGGTTCTCCTACCTGTTTGGAAGAGGAGGGTGATGTGAGGGGATTCAGCTAGATGCACCTAAATCTTACACACTGCACCTTTAACTGTACAGTACTGTGCAAACATCTAAGGCCACCATTAGGTTTGTAGTTTCAGCAGGTTATTATGACCATGCATATGCAGTTTGTGTCAACATACAACTGGAATGTACAGAAAATATGTAAACAGGTTTAAAAACAAAAATTCCAGTCCAACAGACCAAATGGCAAGTATTTAGTGTGAACTCTCTTTGCACTTAACATGACTCGAACTCTTTTGAGCAGACAGTATGAGATTTACTGCAGTAAACTTCCCCAGGTTTTATTCAAAACATGTCAACCATTTCTTTTTGTTTGTTTTGTCAAGGGGATCAAAGGTCACGCTACTTTTGAACCTTTGAACCTAAAGAAACCTACAGACTTTTTTCTATAGAAGCCATTTAGTTCTTATTTTTTTTCTTTATGTATGTGTGTTTTTAACACTGTGCACATATATACATATACATATACGTATACAACAAAGCTAAAGGTACACAGTAATGCATGTCTGACAAACCTATGTATTCCATGTATGATTTTTTATAATTGTAACACTGATCTTTCTATTAGGGTGAAAGAGGTGCACCTGGGGACCCGGGACCAAGGGGACCTTATGGACTACCTGTGAGTTTAGGTTGAACTAGAAAACCATCTACATAAATGTAACCGTAAAGCTGACACTAACTGGACTAATATTGAACATCAGTTGATCGTGTATTGACTTGTAATAATCAATCAAACACTTTCTTTTTTGTACTTTAAGCTGTTTCATACACAGCAGATCTGAACTCACACACCATAGATATAAAATTAATTATTAAATATTAACACCAGTGAAAAGCCAGTGGTTTGAGGATTTTACAGTTGATATGTGTGTTTATTTGCAGGGAGCTGCTGGAACACCAGGCTTGGATGTAAGTCTTCTTAACATGCTTTCATGGCTTTTTTCGCCCAGAGTCAAACAGCACCATTGTTATAACTACTTCTATTAAGCAAGTGGCAAGTGAGAGTGCCATACGATTTGTTATGGTAAAGGGATTCGATTTCTATATTAAAAGCACATCACATAAGTTACTACATATACTTCAGGTAATAAATAAGCCCCATCCCCAAGTCTCAAATAGATTTCAAGAATAACACATGACTCACAGTAAAACATACTGTTCTGCTGCTAATTAGCCAGTCAGTGTCAGGGATTTGTCCTGTCACAAACATTTGTTAATGGATTAAAAGCCACTTTCAACTCGGTGAAATATATTTGGTGAAAAGCTGGTGAAAAACTAATGTAAATTTCTTGTGGTTGCACGACGCTTCATTTTCTCTTACCGTCAGTTATCCCTTTCTTCTTTTGGCTTCTGCTCTTTGAATCTAAATGTGTTTTCTTGGGTTGTGTCATTAGGACGAGACACCGATATCTGTTTCTTTGGTGAGTTCAGTTTATTGCAAAAGTCAGAGTAATTAAGTGGAGTTGTACTTTTACAGGGGGTGCCAGGATTAAGGGGAGAAAAAGGCGACGTTGGGGAAAGAGGAGAAAAGGTAGATGTAGATACGCTGTAACGGCCTGTCAACCTCTTAACATTACAGAGGACTGATGTCAATGGACAGTGACAGGGGATATAGAGGGTTTTATGTAGCTATGTTGCTGAATTTTTCTTTTTTTTTTACTTTGAATACAAAGT
This sequence comes from Coranthus polyacanthus, assembly GCA_037367275.1. Taxonomy (NCBI): domain Eukaryota; kingdom Metazoa; phylum Chordata; class Actinopteri; order Kurtiformes; family Apogonidae; genus Coranthus; species Coranthus polyacanthus. The sequence goes on from JAPQRN010000011.1 coordinate 9,467,859, forward strand.
GAGTACATGGAATGTATATAGTCTTTTGAAGAATAGAACAGATGAAAGGACCTCTACAAATGATTATATTTTTCTTAATGACTTACACTGTTAGAGACAGTTTGAACATGGTTATGATTGTGCTTACATTTCAATTAAAGTTTGGTTAGTAGAATTTCTACACGCTCGAGATGAAATCACCAACCAGAATCTAAAATAAAAAATTGGATAACGGTGCTATTCATTGTAAAGTGGTGAACCTTGCATAAATGTTCATCTCCAGTCAGTTTTTGTTTTCCACCTTTGAATGATTTGTCATCTCATTTCTCAAAATCACAAATCCAATCTCATTCCGAGGCATCCGAAAGGGACTTCGACATGTTGCCGCAGACATTAAAACTGAGACCAAACACGTCCATTGACAACAGGCTCTTAAAATTCATATTTGCATTATCCTCTGTTTCCATGCATGAACATAAATCTTAAAACATTTAACTTCCTTGAAGTCTCGAGCCTGTTGGTAACTCTGCCTTGGCTTGTGTATATGGTACTTTATCCTTTTAAGTGCTTAATCTGTATTTTTCCATAACACTGACTAATACGTATGTTGCTTAAATGCTTTATATCTTTGACAAACTGTATCCCCTTCTTAGACATGCACCAATAAGTATGGGTTACATTCACTCATAGCTCTGTCAATTTGTTTTGAATTAACAATTTTGCATGACAGAACTGATCCAAGAGCTGCTTTTGACCAGGCTAGAAAACCCTGTCACAGCTGAATTTGACAGATTATTGATGATAGAAGTGTATCAAAAGAAATATGCAGCAAACAGGTGCAACAACTAATATGACTTTTAAAATATTTGCATGCACACCATACAATATAGTGCCCTTTACTACCAACCATCTAACTAATAATTACATACCAAAACTCCTCTCCTGAGGGCTGTTACATTTAATGCTGTAAATGTGTTATCTTTATATACTGTATGTAATATCCAGATGATGATTTAGAATCTGTTTTCTGTATTTTGTTATGCTTTCATGCATGCATTGAATGTCTAATGGATGCTAACATTAACTCAAATAAGAAGGAATACAGTTTAAACTGTTTAATGGATATGATGTAATTCTGTTTTTGCGGAGGTTTTTTCCTTGCTACTCTTTCTCATCCTTTGTGCCCTTGACACCCCTTTGGTTATCAGCTCTGTATTCCCTTTTTTTTTGTCCTCGTTCTGTCCTGAGGAATGTTTTTTGGAACAACCAATCCTGTCTAGTATCCCCTCCTCCTCTCTAACATTGACCACATCTCCTTTCCTTTGTGGGCCTTAGCTTCCCTTTTTAATCTCTCCCTTTCTAATGGCAGTGCTGTCCCAAATGTTCAAAAAATGATTTTAACTTGACCAAACCATTGTATTCACAGGGGGAGAAGGGAAAGAAGGGCAAAAAAGGGCCTAAGGGCGAGAAAGGAGAACAGGGTGCCCCTGGATTAGATGCACCCTGCCCATTGGTATGTCCTAAATGTGAGCTGGAAATCACCTCCCAGCTGTGTAGTGCAGTTGCCCCAAACAAGGACGAGTGCCCTGTGGTTAAGCTGCTACCCGGCTTTCTGTCTTCAGCGGGATAAAATCACTAGACCTTTACAACCTGAAATGAAAAAAAAAAAATCCTCAAACTCTGCAGTTCAGACACAAAAACATACCATTAAATTATGGACAGCATATAATTGGGCTGGATTTTGTGGTAACAGCAGGCTAACAGGGCAGCTCCTCCCTCAGCCCACCTCGTGTCCTTCCCAGTGGACGGATGCAGGGGTTAAGGGTCGTCCACCTCTCTCCCAGTAACACTCCTAGGTCATCTTTGCAAACAGGGTTTCCGGGGATTTAAGGGTGAAAAGGGGGAACCAGGGCAGCCAGGTCTGGACGGGCTGGATGCCCCATGCCAATTGGTACAGTATTTCTCTTTTTCCTCCACCTTTTACCCATGCATGCCTCTCACCTTTAGTCATTGTTGAAACAAAACCATGCATGACGATGAGAGCACAATAAGCATGTACACCCCAACTACATTTTCCACTCAAGAATTGTTATACAACATTCATATTCAACATTCAACATGCACCAGCGTATACTTAACTAACGCTCTGACTGCAAGGACTTTAGATAATCCACATTATTTAACGGAAAGTATGCAAAGTAATACTATGGATGACATGACTTGTATCCCTCTAACTGAATCCCTTCACGTACCTTATTAAAACTGAGAAAGTGCTAAGTCCTGCTTCCTTCCATCTGATTCCTTCACAGACCAGTTACGTTTTAACCTAATGCTAACACAGACTCCTTTACTGATGAGTTACAGGCTCTTGGACCCCCTCCTGTACTCTGTTAACTTCCCTTTCCTCTCTTATAATTGTACCAATTGGGCCAGACCATGACAAGAACAGACAATAAATGTGTTACTTTTTTAGTGTTGTTCTGCTTAGAAAAATGTATTTTTAATGATGTTTTCTGTTTCTGAAACGATGTGTTGTGTATTACCTGGGAGTTCACGCATTGTAGGAAGAAATGTTATTTGTAGTATTGTTTCTAGTAATGAGGTATAAGGTAAGAATGCATTTATACATCACGTACGTCATCTCATTCAATTACATCTAGATTCATTTACTTGCACCAGCTACATAATGCAAATAGGGATGGGAATCGAGAACTGGCTCCAAATTGTCCGATCCGTCTGACTCGTATGGCTCTGGGCTTTTCAATTCCTTTTATTGATGCCGGTTTGTTTTTCTGACAGTTGCACATTACAAAACAATGACATCAAAGTCATTCATCAAATCAAACAGTGGTTAAACAGTGCACACTTCACTCAGAGATAATAAAACAGTTGCACTGACGCTGAAAACCAGTCTACTATCAGGTCTACTACTTTCACACAGAAAATTGGTTAGGAATCAATAAAAGAATCAATAAAGCATCAGACGGATAAGCCTAATCGATAATGGCTTTGGTATCAGCAAAATCTTATCAGTTCCCATCCCTAAATGCATACTTTATTTTACATTATACTCCTCGAATTTTTCTGTAGTGTCACTTTAAGTGTAAGTGTCACTTACACTTACACTTTTTTAAGTGTAAGTGTCACTATAAAAAATCCGAGACTGGGATCAACAAACTGCTTTGCATGACGTATATTTTGCAGTGGAAAACATGCATGAATGAAAATACACTCTTCTAGTCATTATTATTTCATGTAATACATCATATACACATATCATTCGAACACAAAGCAGTGTAAAGCCTAACTCATGATCATCCTGCAGATCTAATTGAACTCATCGAGTCACAGAAGGTTTACAATCAGTCACAAGATTTACTTCCTTAATGCTTCACATTCAGCATCACATTCAGTATT
>JAPQRN010000011.1:9479774-9495533 GCA_037367275.1 Coranthus polyacanthus
CCCAATGAAAAGTGCATGTATTTTAATAGTATTTGAATAAATCTGACTTATTATTATTATTATTATTATTATTATTAGTAGTAGTAGTAGTAGTAGTAGTAGTAGTAGTAGTAGTAGTAGTACTATATATCCACTGTAGAACACTGTTTAAAACAGGCAGGGTAAAACCTGCCAGGGTGAATACCTGTTGAAGGTGAACGTGACTGTCCTCGAGGCACAGCTGTCACTTGGCGCCTATAGGTGGCAGCGTCACGGAGCTGCGCGAGCTGCTGTGCGTCTGCACTTCACTGAGTCCACGAGCGCGCGAGTATATTAAGCCAGGTTGTTTGTGCTCGAGCACACAGAGTTAATCAAGCGGCTGGACAACGTCGACATGTCTGGACAAAAGGAAAAACTGGACAAAAGGAAGACCATAGACTTGAGGAAAAAGTACATTGGGTAAGATTTTGCTTCCATACTTATATCACCCCAAAAAGTTTCCAGCGAGGATGACAGTTGTTAAAAAGTAGAAGCTCAAAAACATCTGTATTTTACTCAAAATATTAAAACAGACCGACGCATTAAATCCCACCTGAAACATAGAAGTGGTATTTTTGTGTGTGTGTCACAGGTTTAAAGTTTGTGAAGAAGTGAAGTTTATTTATGTGCAATATTCTCCTACAACTTGGGGCTACTTTTGAATTTTCTCGAGGTTTCCATAACTTCAAATGTATGTCTTTCCTGTGACTGAACACCATCTCTTTTAATCACAGTGAAAAGGCAATCTTTGTGCAAATGCCAAAATTAACATTAGTTTCTCTGTAGGCCCTCTTGTAAGATTTTCTTCAGCCATGACCCTATCAAGATTGTTCAAGCAAAGGGTCAGTACATGTATGATGAGAAAGGGCAGCGCTACTTGGACTGCATCAACAATGTGGCCCACGGTAAATGCACACGCACACACAGTACACACATTCTGTTTTTATCTTCTGAGACTTTGCTCTTATTTGCATCAAAATGTGCTAGAAATGCATTCAAATTTGCAATCCAATTCACAGGTGTTATATTATATTCGCTGTTTTTTACTTGAATTCGTGAGCAGAATGACTTCAAATCCTGCTAAACTACACCTCATCTGGAGTGGCTTCTAGTTTACCACATTCCACTCCCTTTCATTTCTTCTCATGGCATCTAATTATGTGCTTTTAATATCAGTTGTCACGGCATATTTCTTTGACCACAAATGACAGTCAGATAAATTAAGGACTTACTGTAAAGCGTGTCTGTTTGCTGAACATGACGACCAGTTCTAATCCCGTGAACATCCCTTCCTTGATTTTTCAGTGGGCCACTGTCACCCGGATGTGGTGAAAGCAGGCGCTCAACAGATGGAACTACTCAACACCAACTCACGTTTCTTGCATGACAACCTTGTACTCTATGCTCAGAGGCTGCAGGCCATGCTGCCCGACAAACTGTCTGTCTGCTACTTTGTCAACTCTGGGTATGTTCACACACTCTCACGTGCACAATCATATTAAACAAGGATTTACCTGACTTGACTTTACACTTGGATGTGGATCGTTCTTTAATGTTCAGGCACATGTTCATTATTGACACATACATTCCAGCCTATTGACTTGTGCTTTTCTTTTATTTCGTCAAATTACTCCAACTATAGCTAAAGGTAAAAGAAAGTCATCTTTAATACTGTTCTGCAGCACATGACACTGTCAGCTGCAAGATAAAAAGGTATAGTCCAAATATGTATATATATATATATATATATATTATAGCTTTCTGCTTCACTATAAAAAAAAGCATGTTTTAACAGAATTGTTGGTGCTGATGTGTTTAGGACAACACAAGTGCAGTGAGGAGCAACTCTCTCCAGTAACACCTAAAAGTTGAAACACCTGATCAGCATGCCTAGGGAGGGTTTGGACTCCTGGAAATACATCATGTCTTTGTTTTGACATGAACTTGCTTTGGGCTTGAGTATTACATTGTCATCCTGCCATCTGACTGACAATACCACTGTGGTTACTTATTTGCACATGTTGCAGGAGTTCTTCATTGTGAACGGAAATTATCTTGTCTGCAGAAGATAACCATAACCATTTATTAGTCAAAGGGAAATAAATCCTGTGACATCTTTATCAGTCCCTTGATAAACCTGATATAGTATCACCTTTAAGATAAACTAGTTGGTGCATATGTTTTGTAAAGTCGGCATCTATACAGTTCTGATTAGATAAATATATGAATATATATTTCATGTTTTTTGTATTGACAGTCTGTATTTTGAATGCCTGATCCAGGGCACAGCTAAATGTGGTGTACTGTAAAAGAGTCACTTATATATTTCTATTAGGGCTGCTAATAATGATTATTTTCATTGTCAGTTCATCTGTCAGTTATTTTTTTCAATTGATCAATTAAATGTTTGGTCTATGAAATGTCAGAAAATGGTGGAAAAGTGTTTCCCAAATTCCAACATGATGAACTCAAATGTCTTGTTTGGTTAATAACCCAAAGATACTCAGTTTACTGTCTGACAGGAGGAAATAAACCAGAAAGAAAATCACATTTAAGAAGCTAGAATCAGAGAATTGTAACTTTTTTTTCTTCTTAAAAAAATTACTCAAAGCAATAATCAATTATCATTATTTGCTATCACAGATGGTTTTACTTTTGAAGTACCAAGCTATGATAACGCAGCACACATGCATTGAAAACACAGCAAACATAGTTAGCGTCAGTCTGAAAATGGATCAATTACCTCACTTCATTGAGGCATATACACGTATAATTAAGTTTTAACCACTAATTCAATAACCTCAGATAAATAAAATAAGTGTCACCTCATCTATTCTCATACTGGGAAATAAAACATCAAACAGTGTCTGACGTGCTAGTGTTATCCATGGCTTCCCCTGTGTGTTTTATGGTGACTGAGTAACTCAGAGTAACCCTTGCCCCTTTGAACTTCAGCTCCGAAGCCAACGACCTGGCGCTTCGTCTGGCATGGCAGTACACAGGGCACAAAGATATCATCACCCTCGAAAAGTAAGTGCTACGACCCGACGATACGGGTCAAACTAGAGAAGGAACTGGTCGGGATTGCATGTGATCTAATACATTTCTATGCTGAGAATAGATATGTCTTTGTAAAATATAAACAGGAGACAGGTGCACCGGAGTAAGGTTGTACTTGAAAACAATGAGAAAAACTCCTGCACACTGTCTCGCCTCTTGAGGAAATTTTATTACAACATTGTAATAATATTTCCACAAGACAAAGCAGGAGCAGTTGTAGTGAAGAGAACTGACTCTTGTGTGCAATAAAAATGACTTATTTTATTTAATGCATGGTGTGAAATGAAAGTTTTAATCATGTTTTAATCATGTAGTTTTAATCATTTAAGCAAAGGCGGGTCGTCTCCCTCTGTAGGGAGACATAGGGAGACATAATGATAAATAATGATTTATCATTATTTGGATGTGTTTGGTTCATGTTTATGTGTTGACCACAGAACAAAGCAAGGATGTATTTTCTTATGTTTGCAGCGCGTACCACGGTCACGTCTCATCGCTCATTGACATCAGTCCATATAAGTTCCACCAGCTGTCGGACGCTGAGCAGAATCCATTTGTTCATGTGGTGAGTGCTTTTTTCGTCTCTGCACACTATTAAAACACCATGATTCAACTTGCTCTGCTGGACTTTGGCTGGCTGCTGATTATTCACTCCTGCAAATGCAGCAGGATGTCAGTGTTTCTGCGCGTGGATAAGAGTAAGAAACGGCGAGGCAGTAAGAAACAGAAGCGCAGGCTATGCTAAAAATGAAAGACAGCAAGACTGCAGTGAAGTGTGTCTAAGGAAGGTGGGGTAGTCATTATAGGTTTCAGAGACAAAGGCTCTTGATTTCCCCTTGATTTCTTAAAGAAAAGCAGTCACTCAACACTACAGTGGCATGCAGATGGCCATTAAAAACAACGTTGTACCTGTGTGTCAGATTGTGCAAGTACAAACTAAGGTGTGCTATTTAAATTCTTCAACTGCTTCTGCCTAAAAAACATAGGTATGAAGCAGCATTTTTATGGTTGAGAAGTACTGCAAGAAATGTGCACAGACATGTTTGTCATATGTCAGTGATGAAGGAGCTCTTATATTGTTTTGCTGGCTTATGTTACATAACAAATCCGTGCAATGGCTGTATTCAGATAACTGCTTGAGGATTTTAAAATGTGTGTCTTTTTTGTTTGTTTTCAGGCATCAAACTCTTGGTACATCACAGAGTAGCTTTACCAGTTTGTGATATAAAATTTTAAGGAGCCATGTTTAAATGGATGTACAGATACTAGAAGATGCACCCCTTCAAATGAAATGGAATACATGCATACTGGCCTTAAACTTCTTCTGTTCTAAACCTCACTTAGAGTTAGGCCTCTGTCAAAAGAGCACATATTAAATGGTTAAAGGAGATTTCTGACCTTTAAAAACAGCACTGAAGATGTTACATTATACATACTTTAAAAAAATATTCATCCTGCTTTACTGTACTACACCAGCATTAATGTCACAAGCCAGAATTGAGGTGTGTATATTTTATTTTTTGCTTACCTCCTGAGTAGTTGACCAACATTTTCTGAGAACAGCCCAAGTGGAAATGTAAACATAAAGATACCAGCTGGCTTGTTCTGAGAAACGTACTTGGCAGTTCTCAAACAGAGATGTCTGTTTATCACAGATATGCACTAACAGCTTTAGATTAGGTCAGGCATGGGTGGCCAAGTAATTTGACAAACTATGTTAAACCAGAATGCCTTGTTTTGTTAAATGTAAACAAGAAACATCCCTGTGGAGCCTGTGAATATTGCTACATGTTCTTTTGTGTGTTCAAAATTCAAATGATCTAAGCTGTGTCCATTAAGACGACTGTCAATTTTGGAGGAAAAACCAGCAACAATGTGCTCACTCAAAACCCTTTGGCATGTGAATGTGCTTTTTATCACCTCAACATTTTGTCCATTATACAGGCTCCAAGCCCAGATGTGTACAGAGGCAAATACAGATCGGACCACTCTGATCCTGCCAAAGCATATGCTGGTGAAGTCAAAGATATAATTCACAAAGTCCAGGAGAAAGGAGGCAAGGTACAGTCTGTTTCTGATGATGATGATGATGATGACGCTGCAATAATTTAATATATGACTCAGATTGAAGTAAAGGTTCAGTGTGATATTAGTGACATATAGCGGTGAAGTTGCAGACTGCAACCAACTGAAGACCCCCCCCCTTTTTTTATGCATATTTATTTCATTTTTACCTATTTTCTACTCTTTCCCCATATCCCTTAATTCCCAGATTGGTGCTTTTAGGGTCAAGTTCCAGAACAACAACTTATGTAGGGACTGCTTTTGTCCAAACTTGGATTTTAGTCCATTGTTGAAAGGTGCAACCCAAGGATATGTCCACACTCACAGTGGCGAGGTGAACGTTTCCAGCCCAGAGAAATTGCAGAATGGACATTTGTACAGAGACAGTATGCATCGAAAAAGAGTAAAAATAATGCAACCAAATACTCTTTCAACAACTTCATGACTTCCTCTGTCTTGATTGTGCAGTGACACCTGAAATGTAAAAACTTATGAAACAGAGAAAAGTAGAGGTCAAAGATACCAGGACTTATCAGTGTGACTTCAGACACAATGTGATACGTGTTTCTCTTATACAGATTGCCGCTTTTATTGCTGAGTCATTGCAGAGCTGCGGCGGGCAGGTCATTCCTCCCGCAGGTTACTTCCAGCAAGTAGCAGAGTATGTACCCAAACTGAGGATTTTTAACCTCTGACAGTGTTTTCTCACTGGTTTTCACCCTTTTTGTGGCTCAGATTGGCTGAACAGCACAATATGTGGAGAACTGTTATGACATTTTCTTGACTGGCAGTGCTGTTGATAAATCTGCATTCTGCTGCCCCTCCACAGACATGTCCGAAAAGCAGGAGGCGTTTTTATCGCTGATGAAGTCCAAGTGGGCTTTGGGCGTGTTGGTACCCACTTCTGGGCCTTCCAGCTTCAGGGAGACGACTTTGTGCCCGACATCGTTACAATGGGCAAGCCTATTGGCAACGGTCACCCCATGTCATGTGTGGTCACAACGAAAGAGGTGGCGGAGGCCTTCATGTCGTCTGGAATGGAGTATTTCAATACAGTAAGAATACTATAACACTGATGCAAGTGATAGAACAAAATGTCAACTTCTTCTGCGCAGTCCTTTTAAAATATGGTAAATGTGATTGACAGAAAAATTAAAATTATTATTTTATAGCAAAATACAATGGCAGATTAAAAAAAGCACAGAGATGTTTTATGATATTTGCTTGTTCTCACACACTCACCAGAAATGGCACTGACCTGACCTCGTCCTTGACTTTAAATATCTGTCCAGGTTTGCGAAGAGTACTGACGCATCTGTTTTCCACATTATGGTGGCTTCCATAGAAGCCAGTTTTTTTTCATTGACAGTTTTACATTAGAGTTATTTCCTCTGGAAAAAGTAGATAGAATACAAAGTGTTTGTATAACTGTGTTGAGGTTATTATTTGTCTCTTAGTTAGATTACAGTGATACTTGAACGTTTGAGAACCTTTGAGAATTTAAAACAAGTCCTAAAACTAGATAAAGGGAACCCTGTTACACAAATGAGACAAAAACATTAAACTTCTTCATTTATTTAATGTGGAAAATTATCAATTTATTATTTGAAATACTTGTGTGAAAATCCAGATCCTGTTTTAGGTCATAGTAATGCAAAAAAAAGGTTCTGAAACTTTAAAACACCGTTGTAGCCTAAAAAGCTTCTGACAGACACTGTAGGGTAAACCGAAGTACTTTGTCAGTCTGCCTCATGCCCGTTTCCTCAGTCGTCCCACAGTCAGCATACAGCATCCCTTGACGCCCCAGCAGCAGATTGCTCATGTGGTGTGAACCTAGCCTCGGTGTAACAGTTCCTCTCTGTGTGGGTTTTGAATTTCTCAGTTTGGTGGTAACCCGGTCTCATGTGCCATCGGTCTGGCTGTCCTAGACGTGATTGTGAAAGAGGATCTCCAGGGTAATGCGCTGCGTGTGGGGGGATACCTAACCAGTCTGCTGGAAAAGCAGAAAGAGAAGCATGCACTGGTCGGAGATATCAGGTAAACACACAAACACAGTTACAGTGCGTGGCACAGTGCCGCAGCTTAATCACACCAAACACACACCAACTTATTTAGAATAAAAAACATAATGTTGCATCAGATGTTTTTACAGTTGTACTTCACTTCCAGGACACTAAACACTGTGAGCGGTGCAGATGTGTATGTGACTCTTTACATCTCGGGTGACTAAACCAAATGTCATCGTATTCTGCAGGGGTCGTGGCCTTTTTGTTGGGATGGAGCTTGTAAAAGATAGATGCAAGCTCACTCCTGCTACAGCGGAGGCCCAAGAAGTCATATATAAGTAAGTGTAGATGTGAGATCTGACATGAGATTGTTTGATGTCTTATTAATAATTCAAAAAACAAAACATCTGCAAGGATATTTCACAATACACCCAACTCAGATTTCCAGCAGTTCTCATGCATGTAAGGTGGAAAAGTCATACTGATAAAAAAACTAATTCTTATTATAACTTCTTTAGCGGGAAGTCATGATAGTTTTTTTTTTAGAACACACTCTATATGCACTCTTTGAAATGTATACTCCCTTTGTGAAAATCATTGATCAGTGGCAGCTCAACAATATTTACAGTTATACAGTCATGGATAAAAATATTAGGCCGCTCCACTTTCAGACCTGAACCAAATGAAAACCTTCGAAATAAAGCTGAGCTTTGACGTACATGAAACACCAACGGCAAAGTGAAAGCAAGAGCATGAAAATGTTGATTGAAAATCAAGAGTATTCAACCAAATATTGATTTCTGAACATTCCTAAATGAAAACATTAGTATTGTGTTGAAAACACACTATTTTCTGCAAATAAATGCTTGAAATGACAATATTTTTATTTGGAATTTGGGAGAAATGCTACCTACCTATAAATTATAAAACCAGTGGTCTAATAATTTTTTCCATGACTGAAATTTAAACTGCAATTTCACCACAGAAATTTTGGCTGACAGCACATTAATTAAGGCTGCATCCCATTTAGGCATTTGGGTTTTCTATTCCCCTGGTGCTGTGCATGTTATCTCTCTGGTAAAGTTTACTGCAAAATTGCATGGAAAAAAAAAAACATTAATGATATTAGTTTACATCTTACACAAGTCAAAATGTCTGCTGTGAAAAAAACCCTAATCTTTGCCACTTTGTTAATCAATTACTTGTGTGAAGTAATTTCTAATTTGTCCTAGACTGAAGGAACAGCACATCCTTCTTAGCGCTGATGGACCTCATCGTAATGTGCTCAAATTCAAGCCCCCGATGTGCTTCAGCACAGAGGACGTTGACCTGGTGGTGGGGAAAATCGACCACATTCTCACAGGTATTTAACATCCCCCATTATTTATTTCTCTGTGGCACTGACCTCTTTCTGTGCCATACATTATTGAGAAGCATCAAGGTGTGTAATGATAGCCTACGATACCTGAAAGAGCCCTCAGCCATGTGTGACATTGTGTCTGTTTACAGAACTTGAAGATGCACTGGGCTTGAAGTTGCCCAACATGCTGAATGTAGAAAATGAAGGCAGTAAAAGGAAGGTAAGTCTGACTCTGCTTCCAGTTTCAAACACCAGCGTTTCAAAATGACATCCCTGTCCCAAAGATCAGAGAACTAAACCTAACAATCCAAAAACGTCATAGAGAGCAAAGACATAATACATGTGCAGAAATATTTGATATGTTCAACCTCACTGATTTCCATTTTAATTCTGTCTGTTTATTATTTACCCCAAGCTTCCCAGTGATGAAAATGAACATCAGTGTCACAGTGAGTTAATATACAGCAAAGGGAGAAACCAAGGAACTGCTCATCAAACAAAACAAACCAAACGCCTCAAGACATAATGATGCTTACGAATGGAATCTGTCCTGACATGATCCAACACTTTTCATTTCAAATTTAATTTATACATTAAGGTGTGTTAACAGACATTGTAAACCGCAGAGGAGCTGATACGTGTTATAAAACTCTGAAATGTTAAATGCCTTTGCAGGAGATAATGAAAGACTTTATGCATTGGTACGTACTGCATATTTATGAAACCTGAATATCCTCGCAGGTATTAGAACTTCTTAAAAATGACACCTAGGGAGTTTGTGGTTTAGCATAAAGTGCTAACATCCATGTCTATTATGGTTTTATTTTGGGGCAGAAAATTCCCGAATTGTCAAATCTATCATGTCTCCTAAGCTTTTATTTGCCAAAATATACTTGACAATAACTTTCAGGGAATTATAATTTTAAAATCAAAATGTGTTCATGTCAATATTTTTGCCTTTTTATTTACTTTAGCATTCATGATCTTAGCATGTGTATTTTCTCAGCATAGTTGTAAATATGAAATATAAATTATACGGTTGAGTAATCCTGCTGTTCTAAATAAAGGAGAATATGATTCTGCGCAGCAAAAGGGGGTATGTTTTGTCATGTTACTTCAAAATTGTTCATATGAAACTGAAAACTAAGTACACCGAGTGTCCAGAGGTCCCCATCCTGTCCCACAATACCTCGACAAACAAACATCAACACTGTTTGACAAGTCTGCAATTATTTACCAGTGTCCTCGTGTTCTTTAATAACCTGGCCGGACATGATGTACAAATGCTAAGTCGTGAGAGAGCTCAGTCCGAGACAAGCCATGAGCTACAGTATAGAGACAAATAAAAGTGACCCAGAATAGAAGATCAAGTGTTATCTCTGTCTCATAAGACACGGGGTCGGCTAAAGTCCTGGACAGTTGGCAGTGTTACTCAACACATTAAAAGTGGTAAAGTAGTGCCATCCAGTGACTCAGCCTCAAACAACATCCAACCCATTTGACATAGTGCTACTCACTCACATTTTTGAGCTACTATTTTTTTTTTACTTCCCTTCACTGAAAGTTTAAAAAATACTTAGAAAACAAAATGAGAGCACCGTCAGCTTTTGAAGAGTTGAAGGAAGCGAATGTTCTCGAGTGTAGAAAAGAGCAGTGCAAGTTTTGACAGTTTTCTACACAAGTAGATAAAATGCACTACTATTTGAGTGACGAGTGTGTAACCTGTAATATAGAAAGGTAGATGGATGTGATTGACGTGTGATTATAGGTTATAGGTACTGCACTTTAGGACACATTTTTCCATGTGGCTGTGAAAATAAAATGTAATAAAAAATGTAAACATTGGAATTCTTTCTCCATATTTGTTTTTTTTTTTCTCCTCTTGAATCTTGGGTTTTTGTTGTACTGCTGTTCTGTTGCGACAAAAACACAGGTTTAGTTATAGAGCTGATAAGAACGAGATCGTACGCAAAACCATATTGGATCAGGTTTTAAGATTAAAAGTGCAAACTGGTAAAACTTAGTCTTTGGCTGCACTTGTTTATAACAAAATATGACCAGAAGTAAAAGTGAGAATACATTAAACATGAGAATACAGCTCATGGCATACAACTCACTAACTTGCTTGTTAGATCTATGACGCCACCTTCTGGAAAAGAAATCACATCGCCAGCCTAATGTCCAGATTTCCCAAACACTGCCCATGTACTTACTGTAACCACACACAAAATGCAGTAATTATTCTGCTGGAGTCATTTTAACCTGTGGCCACTTTTGCGATACAGTACAAAACCATAGCAACTTTGTTTGGTATCAAAATGATAAATAAATACGTATTGCAAGGTGTTCTGAAAAGAAGATTTATTTCACCTCATACAAAAAAAATGCAACTGTGACAGGTTCAAGGAATTTTCAGTGATCTCTTTACAAAAACGTACAACTTAACTCATATTTAGACTGCCCTCTATGTGATTCACACAGTGCTAATCTTGACTCCAGAGCAATGGCGACATCCCATAATTGTCCAGTGAGTTCCTTTCCTTTTTCTTCTCTAGCCACCTGTTGCATCTGTAGTTTGTATTGGTAAAGTTAAGTTTTTCCAGATTCAATACGGTGAAAAGACCTAACAAAACTGGCACTCATGATACTGAAGATTTGTTCAATATCCTGCAAAATTAGAGAAAAGTAAAGGAAGTTACTGAACACTAAAACAACGTGATGCCGACACTGCAGAGGAATCTAATTTCTTAAGCAAGGTCAGTGCTTTCAGCCCCAAATAGTTTATCCACAATTTTAGTTTAAAATGGCAGACCCGCCTCATCTGCCATTTGCAGTCTTTTCCAAATCATCTGTTTGTTGAAGTGTGTAGCCTGTGCCTTTAGCCCATGAGGTATCCTCTGAAATGACATGAGACAAATCCATTTAAACAATGTGACAGCAACAGTCCAACAAACATCTTACACTGAACAGTAGTAGAATTGTCCAGGCAATTTGTATTTGTTGACATAGTGTGGTTTTTAGATAATATTACACAGGCCTGGTTTTGGGGGTAAACTTCAACTTACGGCAGCTTCATGCGCATGAACACTCTGGCCATGAAGAAGCTGAGGAGGACACTGACAAAGCCAATGAAGAGCAACAGGAAGCGGTTGAGTTTGGGAATGTTTGGTGCGTTGGAGCGGTCCAGGATTATGAAGCCAAGACCTCCCATGGTGAAGAGGAAACTGGAGGCCAGTCCTTCCATAATGTACTGGCCATTTACTCTGCAAACATTATTGGATACATTATGCATGATTAAATAAATGATTAAGAAATCTTTTGTCACTGACGGTGGTGGAATGTAACTACATACTTAAGTACAAATTTCAGGTACTTGTGATGTGTATTTCCATTTTCTGCTTCTTTATACTTCTAGTCCACTACATCTCAGAGGCAAATGCTGTACTTTTTACTCTACATTTAGTTTTAGTTACTTTTCAGATTCCAATTTTTCATCTCCTTCCTGTCCAGTGAAAACCATGTGTATTTCATATTGGTGTTGACGAATAGCTGCTGCCGTGCAAAAGCTGGGGGATCTTCATAAACATATCTTCAATCAAGATGATGTTGAATATTTGTGATAAACTGGAGGCTGGGCTGCTTTATGGGTTGAGAAAATCCTCCTCCTTTTTAAGACAAATTAACTCTTGGATTCGCTGGGAAATTCACTGTCACAAAGCTGAGAACAGGCCTGATTTTCTGAGCTCATGAAAAGGTGACTTTTTAGAGATACATGGTTCTGACGGGACAGTGACAGACAGACCTTATAGAAGAAGATTCACTGATGTAGATTCAACTACCAAAATATATTAAGGTAATTCAAATTAGCTCAACATTAAACAAGTACAGCAGTATTTTCGCAGTGTGTGCTTTTACACAAGTCAAGGATCTGAACACTTGTTCCACCATCACTGGTCACTGATCATTACCAAATGGCTCACGACTTTGGCTCTAGTTTACTTCGACCCTCAGTGTTTATACCATGGTTATAAGTGACATTACCTGTACGCCAAAAAGGCGACTGGCCGCTGGTGTCCGTGTTCATCAGTCATTGAACCAACACTTGGTGGCTCGACTATAACGTCGTAGATAATTCCTACAGAGAAGTTGACAACATTAGGAGTTACTTGGTCCATAAAACAACAAGGTTTGAGCTGAGCTGGAGGTAAACACGACAACAGAGACTACTAAGTGTAAATGAAAAAGCAAGTCTTCATTATATATCGCCGCTAAGTATGAACCAAGACACATTCATTTAAGGCTAGCTAGCTAGCTTCTGCTACTAGCTTAGCAGGAAAGTTAGCCCTTTTTCTCGCCCATTAACTATTGCAACTAAAACCTAACGTGGCGCTATCTGCCATTATTACAACCGCAAATTACTGAGCATTGACACGAAGCAATACACGGATAAAACGCACCTTTAACGCTACGTAAATAGCTGCATTAGCTTAGCACGTCCGCTTACCTCCAGTGATGAGAAAGTAGGACACAATAACCACCGCGTACACGGTCATAGCAGACGGCATATGCAGCCACGACGGTTTCTTCAGTTTTATATTTGGACATTCCAGCACAGCAAAAGGTATACTGTATAAAGTCTCCATGGTTTGTGCAAATCCTTCCAATGTCCACAGTACAGCTGCTGCCGCTGGATGGGATACGTCTCCGCAGCGACTTGGTTGACGTGTCCCGGAAGTAGATGCGCCTGTCTGTTTTTTTCTTTTTCCTTTAGAGAAGCGTTCGACTCAGATCTCTTCGATTTTGGCTACAATATTTATCTAATATTCGTTTCTACATTTGTTCGTTACATTATTAATATGTGACAACTTTTGATCATTAACAACTCTAATGAATACATGGTTTAGTCTCCGTTCACAACTTGCAGATTTCAGATCAATTTTCCAAATCTGGTCCTGAGTCTTGTCCAACTGTTAAAAATAATTAGCCTTGATAATTGCATTCAACTCTTCTTTGTAATCTGCCTAAAAAACACGTCATTTAATCAACCACCAGTTCTTACTTTTAAAAATGTTTTGTTTTTTAAAAATGTCACGAAATGTTACCAAAAAGAAAAAAGAAAAAAAAAAATCAACAAATTACGTTCACTCACTCTATTACAGGCAACACTCACACACACTTGACAGAGAAAATTTCAAAAACTTTTCCATGACTTCTCAGGGACTATTGGAATTTCCATGAATTCACAACCCTGAAGCACATGAACACATGTGGACTATGGTTGACATTCACTCATAAAAACTGTTTTAAGATTTTTAATTATATAGATCCCAAATTGTGCATTGCTTTTAGATGAGTATCAAAAGCCACCCCAGCTCTTGAGCCTTCCACAAACCTAACAAAAAGCCCCAGGGGTCTGCTTCATTTTTTTTTTATTTTTTTTTTAATTCTGGCAGGATTGTTTTGTTCATGCAAACTCATCAGGAGTGAAAGTTGACACATATGAAGCCCCTGGGGGGGGGACCAGGTCCATGCTATCCCACAAAGGAAATGTAAAAACTTTGAAAATGTGAATTCAGTTTGTTTTGTCGTAATGTTTCTCTGAGATATTTGACTTTGAAACCAACCTTTCTGAATTCCTGTGGTTTGAAGTTCATAATGTTTAATTACCACCTTTACATTACAAGCCACTTTCAAATGGTAACTTTGGCCTCTGATGCAGTATCTTTACTAGACTGAAATCCACAAAAAAAAAACAGGTTTCCTTTCTTTTCAATTGAAATAAATGGACAAAAATCCTTCACATCATTTTTTGTTTGTTGTATTTTTATTGTAATTGTACAAACACATTTTACTTAGATTTCTGGCTCTGTGCCTGTGCCTTCAGCACCTTGACGACGATCTTCTGCTCCTCAATCAGGAAAGCACGCTTGATCCTTTAAAAACAGTAACAAAAAGCCATGTATTAGAACATTTCATCTAAGTAAGAAGTGACAGTGTGAACATTCAGTGTTTTATGTTAATGTTATGTTAATTTACAAAGCGTTTGCCAACTATTTTGTTAAGAACATTAAATGTGATATTTGGTTCATTTTAAAAACTGACACATTTGAGAAGATGAGGATGTTTCTCTTACCTGTCGCGCACACACTTGGCGCACATGGAGCCACCATAAGCTCTGCTGACGTGCTTCTTGGTCTTGGAGAGTCTCATCAAAACCTGAGGTCTAACAGCACGAATCTACGAGACAAACAGAGAACTCCTTAAGAGGACTTCACACAACCAACGAAGAACATCTCACATAAGACAAGTGATGTTTGTAACAAATACATCTGCACTAGTATGTCTGAAGCGGTGGTTCACAAAGTAACCCTAAAAGATATGGTTTTGAGCAACCTCCTCCAAAAGTAAGTAGAGACAATATGAAACATTCATAGATTTTTGTACCATGATCACAAACGCAGGATTTTAGATTTGAGGCAATTACATCACAGACAGTCAAGGGTTTCAAGAAACGTATTATCTCATTGTATCTAAAGAGAGCATGTGTTAATTAGGTATGAAGATGTCAAATATACATCGACTTGGTTTTGGCAATGATTCCCAGTTTCCCATCCTTTCTCAAAGTTGAGATGGCAACTAAAGAAAAGGCCTACTCTTAATGATGAAATAAAATCTAACATTCGGATAAAATATCCCAGTTACATAATAATTTGCTCAGTTATGCAAACTTCTATGGAAACATCTTATTTTAAACTGCTATGACATGGCTGCTAATTTTTCTTCTTTGAAATTCTGATCACAATTCTAGCGCAGTTGAATTTTAACTCTTAAGTTTTGAGATGACTTCTAATGTATTATGTGTTGAGTAGGGCTGCAACAATCGTTAATGTCAATGTCAATACTGTCAATTATTTTCTCGATTAGTTGTGTGGTCTATAAAACCTCAGATGCAACAACATTGCATCCTCAAATGTGTCAAAAAAGTCAATTTACTGTCAGAGTAAACACACTATAACAATATTTAAGAATCTGCAATCAGAGAATTTTTGATTCTTCTTCTTGATTGAACCCACGGAGGCTTCGGTAGCCATCAGTGAATGAGGACAGACGTTGCGGTGTTATGGATATTATTTTCCAACTTAAAAATTCAGTGGAATGGTGAATGCTTTTTTTCCCAGCTTGAAAGCAACTCAGCTCCACAAGTTAACAAAGGCATCGTACAGCATGAGTAGCTAAATGCTGTAAGATAAA
>JAPQRN010000011.1:9495633-9514552 GCA_037367275.1 Coranthus polyacanthus
AACACAGCACCTGTTATGAAACCATAAACCTTGAACTGAATACTAACTGTTCACGCTGTATTACCACATTAAATGTTTGAAAGTTCAATTTCATTTCTTAATGTCATTTCTTGTGCACACACAATATTGTTAAGTGCTATGTAGCACAAATAAAACTGTCAGTGTCAAGTGTCAGTGTAATATTCAAGTACATGTGGAGATGTTACGCGAGGCAGCTCGTTGAGATCACCTAACGTTTTCGTTCAGATCATTCCTTTTATTGTCCATTATTTTTCTCCAAGTAGCTCCTTTGCTTTTGTGTTGAGCTGCTCTTTATTTGAACACGTTCCATCAGTTTCCTTGTAGTAAATACCAGTTATCGCTCTAGTAACTACTGTTTACTATCGCTGTCTGCGTCTAATGGTAACCATAGAGACAACTGCGTGACCTCACCTATGGCCGCCGCTACCCACAATGCAATGCACCATGGTGTATTTGCCTATTCTCTATTAATCCTCAAAATAACTGCCAATTAATATAACAGTTTGCAAATAATCAATTCGTTGTTGGAGCTCTAATGTTAAGTGTGAAAAATCCAAGAAGGAATGTGTATAATTTTAGCAGATCCTGAAGTGAAGACCATCTCACCACTTGTCCAAGAGGGTAAACAGTTAAGGCTCTTTGGCTGGAGGTGGATAAATTCTCTGTCTCATTGTGTGTATGTAATCTAAACCCTCATGTTTTGCAGCTTGTGTTAAAGATGCTGTTTTTAGAGAGTGGAAATTAAGAGCTTAATATTGATGAAGTCATTATGTGAGAAAATAAAATGTTGCATGGTTTTGGTGATCACTAATGCATCTAGACTTGTTCCATATCATAAATCAAAGTACAAGCAGGGCTGTCACAATATTGAAATCTGAGTTGACAATTTATTGCCATACAAATAATAATGATTAATATTATCGATTCTGTTAACCTCAAGCCACCTGTGTAAGTCTAATGATAGTTTTGTTATGCACATACACTTAATGAAGACGAAGAGTCATTTATTGTCAAAATCAAAATAAACCACCATGGTGTTACTTCTCCACTGAACTTAGAGCAGAAGAAGAATGAGGTGCTTTGATTTCATTGAAAGAGTACTTGACGGTAAAAAATATGTTATTTCCGTTAGTTTCACCCAACTGTTTCTATACAGGTGAATGGAGACGATTATGTAAAATAATCATGATTATTTCAAATAATTGTGATATGATGTAATAATCGGGACAGGCCTACGTATAAGCCCAACCTATGCTCACTTATTTAGATCTTATGACATGTCCTTGTAAAAAAAAAAAGAGCACCTGCATTTGTGAAGCAGCATTCCTTAGCCAATTATTAACTCCTAACTATAATGACTTTAATCTACTTAAACAATAAATGAGAACTAGATGAAAACAGTTCAACAGCTTTCTGAAGATGCAGTCTAGGAATTCTGGTGTGCGCTGAATTTGCTGATTGATGTTGGTTTTCAATAGGCGGGTTTACAAATTTTAACTTAATTTTCGGACAACTGTCAAAAAGAAAATGCAAATATATACACGTTTGCATTCACTAATGTGTGAATATTTAAAGTTTGTTCTTTATAGTTAAAAACTTGCCAGTTAGGTGTAGTATTTCATACAATATCTGAGATGTTTGAGGAACTGATACTCAGCCGTCTTTAGACTAAAACCTGGAGCTGGTTGACAAAATTTAAAACTCTTCCATGGTTTGTCAAAGCCTTTGTCTGCCATTTGAGTCCACAGCTCTTCATACATGTTGGTGTCTCATTTTACTATCTAATACACTGTTTGTTTTGCGTATTAATTCAATGATCACTGCAGTCTCATCAGTCCACACATAATTCATTAAATCTGTTTCCACTGCATTTATCTGCATTCTCCTTTAACCGAGACACCAACTTTTCCCACCTGCTCCAAGAGTAAAAAAGTTCTGCAAATGTTCAAGGTTTTTCTAATTTCATGTGCTTCAACTCTTTATTGAAAGCTGGATGTAAACACCCTGACTAAGATGATTCTCAAGTGACCCCTACAACTTTGGATGCATGCAACAACTCTTTACACATGAGCATCAGTACTGCAGTGTTAATAACAAGAGCCATGGGGTTCACTTACTCCACGCAGTCTTCCTGGGCAGATGCCGCATGCTGACTTAGGGGCTTTGCCGACCTTCTTGGTGTACAGGTACACAATACGGTTACCAGGAGTCCGGGACCTACAGGACAACAACGGATCAACAGTGAAATGTTAAGATTCAAAGCTGGACACGCATTTAGTTGTGATGATCATATCAACTTTACTTGTAGGCTACATTACAAAAACAATATACCGCATACTTACAGTCTGGTTTTGTTGGAGGCGGTGTTGTAGGACAACCTACGACGGTAAGTCAGGCGCTGCACCATCTTGAAGCTGTAAAATAAAATCAGATTGAGACAACAGTATGATGATGCTACGATGCTACGTACAATGCTAGCGGCGTTACGACTGAAGATGGTAACACCGGCTAACATTAATGTTCGTGGACAAAACAACAGTCCCCGAAAGTATTTTTTGGTTGATTGTTAAATAACTGCTATAACCCCCTTCTGTATTAAAAAAGTACGCATTCCAGTACATGTTAATTAACTACATGTAAACTACCACATTCACTTCAATACATGGCAAGCGGCCTTTTTACGAACCCAGATGCATCACCTTAAAAATGTTACCTATAATCTGTCAACAAAATCAATTATCACGTAATTAAACGCAAAGACTTATTTTTAGTACTAGCTTTACTTTAATTCGGCCCACTTTGCTTCTTATCTGTAGGATTACGTTGGATTTTTAAATCATGTTGTTTCAGAGGAAAGCCGAAGCCGCCATACCTGCTGTCGCCGTAACCGGAAGAGGAAGGAGCAAGGCGCGTGAAAGGTTAAAGAGCCTCCATGCCGCTATTTCAGGGCTGCTGTTATTATTCTGCCCCCTGCTGGTGGGTTCCCATACGCAGACGCACTGGTGAATTCAACATATTACCGGATAAGTCACAAGTGACATTAGCCAATAAATGGAACTGCATAGAAATCAAACAAGAATAATTTTGTTTTGACCGTGAACAAATCTTCAAACAAACAGACCAAGGTTCAGGATAGCTAAAAAAAGACACATGCACCTTTTCAACACCAGTGTTTCAATCCATTTGACATCTGATGACAGTGTGAACAGTGTGAACAAATCATTACATAAATGACTTTAAAAGAAATATGAATATATATGAATATGTGATATTTTATTTTATTGTGATAAAATAAAATATCACATAAAACGTAATTTGGCTAAAACTATAATCATTTCATGTGGGTGATTGAAAAAAATGTTACAGGTGTCTTTATAATAATGAACACGTGACAGCAAATATCATTAATTGAATGATTAATGACATTCAATAACTAATATGTTATTAATAACTAATAACTAAACAATAACTAATATGTTATTGAATGTGTTTGAAATGAGCTTCTTTGACTTTGTTATGAAAAATGAGGTAAAAGCCATTTTTTCCACTTTATTTTTTCCAAGTGTGACTTCCACTCAAATGTTTTCTCCTGGTTTTTACTTTGAAAAATTTGACAAATATGCTTATATTGATACCATTCAAAAGAAAAACAAATACTTCCCATCACTCTTTCAAACTCTTATGAATTTGATTAATTCTCCTTCACAATAAATTCCCATTCTAAGAAAAGATTCATATCTATATATAGCTGTTCTTGGTAGCACTGAATTGAAACCTACTTGGCATTTTACGCTTTATTTTGAACATGTCATGGCAGGAAAACCGCAAGTGTAATTGAAAGTGTTACAAGTGGCTGGATTTATTTCAGTTTTCAAGCCTCTTCTGCCTGAAGCAGTTTCATGCCACACCTAATACTGTAGGACAAAACCCTAAAAAAAAAAAAAACGTTAGTAATTACACCATAGTTTTCCTATTCAACAAGTCATAATGTCTTTCATGTAAAAAGACAGTCAAGAGGCTTCTATTGTTTATTTATTATTATTTCAACAAGCAAGGGTGAGGGAGTTTCTCTGAAAACTGAAACTAGAAAACTGAAAACGACATTGAATATACAGTGAAAAGGCAATGCATTTGTTGTCCAGTAGGTGGCAGCAGGGGTGTATTGTAGATGTCTGACAGTTCACAGTGACATATTGAGTTGGCAGACTGCTCTAAGATTAGAACCAGAATGCAATTATCATGTTATAATACACACACACAAACAACTATCAACTAATCTGACTTGGGAAGGCATGTAGTAAGCATTTACAGGAGCCTACAGATGTGTGTTCAGGCTTATTTTTGTTAAGGACAGCAAATGAAATCTGGTTTACAGTTCAATGGTGCAGCATTGCTAGTGTTTTTAAAGGTCCAGTGTGTAAAATGTAGGGGGATTTTGGAGGATCTAATTGCAGAAATGGAATATAATATTCCTAATCATGTTTACATTTGTGTATAATCAGAGCAAAAATAAGAATCGTGTTTTCGGGCTATTTATATCTACAGGGGCAGCGGGTCGTCTGTCACAGAGTCCGCCATGTTTCTACAGTAGCTCAGAATGGACTTCCTTCCAGTGTTAAGATGTGTTACCAATACCTTTTACATTTCCCCTTTAGTGGCCACCATGGGAGGAGTGGTGGGGTATTTATTTGGTTGCAATCTGCAATTTCACCACTAGATGTCACTAAATGTTACGCACTCATAGACTGAATATAGGAAGTTGATGGAGCTACTGTGACATCACCCATTGGTTTGTGAACTACCATTGTGAAGCCAGGAGTTTTGGTTTTTTGGAGCCAGAAGTGACCATATTAGGACAAAAGGACAGGGCAGCAGGTACGCAAGGGGTGATGGGTCAGCTAATGCTAAACTCTATCTTACTGACACAGTAAAACAGTAAACTACATCAGATGTTTGTGTGACAAAGTCACTTGACAGTCTTGTTATTGTAGCTCATTATCCACAGATGAGCTGTCTGTCAGGAAAAAATCAGTTCAATTCAATAAATAGAAACTATGAAAGTCTGATTCAGCAGGAAAGTGAACTGTAAACACGCTGGTCAATCAAAACCCAGCAGACATCAAAGTCTTCTACTCATCCTAAAATGTAATTATCAGAGGAATCATTTAAAAATGGACCAGAACACTTATTGGAGAGTCCAAATCAACGTAAGTCTATGGGAGCCAGACCAAGGGGCAAGGACCTCGGCTCCAAAATCAAGCCAATGCAGAAGTATGTTAAGACTGCTGATGGCCACTAGATGCTGCTCCCAAAAGCCCTGGCTCACAGAGACTTATCTCTAAAAATAAAGTCAAAATGTTTTTTCCAGGAGTCAATCTAGTCTCATTTGTTTTATTTGGATCCTCTAATAAGTGTACTGGTGGTTCATCTCCATTAATAAGATTTTATGGTGTAAAGGCCTTGATGTCTGATGATGTTTTTTGCGGCCAAACAGCTCGACTGTAGTTGTGGTTAATAACTCAAACTAACAACAATATAAAATGACTTTTTTATGCAAATGCTTGATGAAATTGACTGTGTTACCGTGTCAGTAAACTTAAAGTAAACTCAAAGTCAGTAAAACTCACTCATGACCTCTTGCAGATGGCTCTGACCCCTCGTCCTCCCGCAGCTCCACCCATTTTGTCCAAACATGGTCACTTCTGGCTCCAAAAAGCTAACACGGTGACGGCCAAAAAGCAAACTACTGGCTTCAAAACAGCAGTTAGAAAACCAGTGGGTGACATCACGTTTCTTCTGTAATTAGTGGACTACATGCTGATGGAGCCATTTAGTGGTCATCAGTGGTATTACACTTCTGCATTGGCTTCCCTTTGGAGCCGAGGTCGTCGAGCCTTGTACACACTGAACCTTTAAGAGGACAAAACTTGAGCTGACAAAGCCGAAGTGTGATTTATTTTTTTCAGTTTTGCAAAAGCTAATCTACAATATCTCAGAAGTATCAAGTGTGTTGTGTGTTTTCAACATAATTCTTAATTTTCCATAAGTCATTAGAGGTGTAGGGGTTTTATTGAACAGCAAGAAACCAACTAACAATCCAGTGCGCACAAATCTACATACATAAAGTGCCTCAAGCACACGCAATGCAAGCTTACAAGCAATATCCATGTGCCAGACTCAGCAGTACACACACCCTAGCTCTAAAAATGAGAGAAATATCTCAAAATGGCTCCTTATCAAAGAGGTGCTGTGTCACAGACAGACATTTGCCAAGCTCAGCCAACAGATGGTGAGCTTGGCATCCTTTTAGATGAAGCATTTGGCACAGGCAAAGTTCAGTGACAACACAAGGCTCTGTACAGTGTATTAGCACATTATGTGCCCTGTTTACGGAAATAAAACTGACGGTCTGCTTCATACTTAACTTAGTTTGAACCCCTGGGAGGCTGGACTTAATTTTGACGTGGCATGTTTATCTTTTTACATCTTTTCCTCCAGATTAATTAGGCCACATGAAAACATTAAATGTAAAAAAAAAAAGTCAACAGTGAATATGTTGTCGCTTACAGTGGGTCCAGTAATGTCAGTCGTACGCATGTAACTCGTTGTATCCCTCAAATTCACAAGGTTTGCTCATTTCTTTCCCAAGATATTTTATGTTAATGCATAACAAGCTCGAGTAGAAACATGAATGCCTCGAACCCATTTACACACACTGCTTTTTGATGTTTTGAATGGAAATTACTGGTGACCTTTAGAGGTTGAGGCGTGTTCCTTCTTGGCACTCCACAAAGGGTGCCGAGAGCATTTGCATCGACTCCAAGAGATACGGAGACGCATTCACAGCCATACATACACACACACACACACGCACGCACACACACACACACACACCCACACACACACACACACACACACACACACACACACACACACACACACACAAATAATTAGTAACATCTGCAGGCAGTCTGTCTTAATCTTGTCAAAAGTAATTATCCTAAAAGACTACATTTCAATGGGAGTATTTAATTTAGATAATCCAACAATATCAGTATAATCAGTGTGGGTTGATAATCTGAATGCGCAGCTGAAATTTGATGTATAAAGTAAAAAGGCATGGGAAGCAGCAGGAAGAGAGTTTATTTAAAGCTATCTGAAAATACTCCTCGCATGTTGGGTGACACCCAGTGGCCCTCTGTCTTAATCAGCCCCGACTAGTCAAAGATGAACCATATCACCTTAAGTGCACTTGATTACGCAAGTCTGACCCCCTCTCTGCATCTCCTTGGGCCTTCTGTGTAATCTGCTGAGATTTAAACCTGCTGCTCCTGTTTAATAAATCCACTGCGATTAAAATAGGATTACAGCTCTGCTTTCGCCATCCTAATGACGTCACAGCATGAAATATTTTTGTAACTTTTTTTTTTTATTTTTATTTAGTTGTCAGTTTTGGACTGAACTCACTCATTCCTCCCTCCTGCGTGTCTTTACCAAACAGGCAATGATATATATTCCTGCTTCTTCCTCGCCAAATTTTTTCGCAGCAGCCCAGCAGGTCAGCCCATCTGGATATTGACATGTAAGGATTAACCTTACAATACTCATTGTGTATCTCAATGACAGATAACGACCAAAGAAAATACACCGTCAGGTTGTTGCTGTTTGCAAATTTCACAAGAACCGTCCTGCACCGAAGCAACCTTCTTGTCTTTGAACAACATCGTGCAATCCGATCAGTGCTTTTTGTGACCACATCTCATGATCTCATGGATGTAAAGACGTGAAATATTAAATGCCGTGTTTAGCTACAGAAGGTCAGGAAGACATAGCGTGCGTGTAGCTCCCTCTGCTTTCAGCGTGGAAGTCTTGCAATGTGAAATGAAGGGTGAAACCAGCAGATCAATACAACCCTTTTGTCCTTTTTGTCCTTCTGTTGCATGTTTCTGCAAGGTCAGAAAAGGCAAAGATGGATTGTTTTTTTTTTTGTCCCTTCATATTAAGTAATTACCTAAACAGAGAAATACATTTAAGATAATATGTTCTACCATAGTAAACAAGACATGTAGTGAGATGTTGAGGGTTTTGTAGTATCTGGAGAGCATTACATTTCTAATGTAAATGTACATGAACTGATTATATAAATGTGGAAGCAGTCAACAATCAAGTCTTGAACTATCCTAACTATTATGTAACAACGTAATAAAATGTCATTCATTGTTCAATCTGTCATGAATTACCCTCAGTTCTTAAGCTACTCAGGTGTTTTTGTTGTTTCTTTGGTGGTGTTTTATGTTCTTTTTTTTCATTTAAGTGCACATCTAAGTAGCCACCTCCCCCTTTACACGTCTATATCTTTAAGTTTAATTGTACCTATTTTATAGATGTGTATATGTAGTAATACATATATATTTCCCCCATGTTTAATTTATTCAAGGTCCACGGTTCCCCTCAGGGAAATTTGCAGCCAGAGTTCAACATAAATCAGAACACACAATACATCAGCACAATGATAAACATAGTAAAATCACTCCCTGTCACTGAAATAAACAGAGCTCAGAGCAGGAATAGATACTATGTACCAGTCATCCTTCTCTGTTCATTTATCTATTCACTCTTCTTTAACCTCAATACTATTTACTTATCCTTTTGTTTGTTTGTCTCCATTTATGGGCACATAGTGGAAAGAGCAGGTAGATGTGTGATTTTCTTATTACAAGTACATCGTTCAAGAAAGTCTGTGCTTGCCATGTGCACATTTCAGGGATTTTTCATTTGTATTTGTATTTGTATTTTTTTCTCGCTTTGTTTCTCCATCCTCATGCTGAAAAAGGGGACATGATGGAATAATATGTACGTTGTATAACATTCTTTCTTTGTATAACATAACTTTAATATATTTTTTGTTTTTTAAAGTTCACTCTCTGAAGTGAATGCTTGAACTGTGGGACAGTGTGTTTACTTGAACCACCAGTGAAAACAGGCTTTCACTTTCACAGTATGCGCTCATATCTAATCAGCTCGTGCACTTAATGATCTATCTTGCTTTGCGGATTATCAATTTGTTAATCTCTTCAGAGCTACTGCTGCTGCAGAAATGAATATTCCCACCCACCCATCCATATTTTCCACTAAAATAGACTCTTCCACTTTATCTTTGAACAACCTTGCTTTTGTGTTGTAACTCCAAGGCAGACCATTTGTCTTTTAATATATTTACTCAGCTGTTTGAACGGCCTCATTGATTCACTATCTGTGCATCCCATTGGTGTCTGTGCCCATTCTGTTAAGCTGACCACATTTGTTGAAAGGGCAGGTGGTCTATCCAAGCCTCTTTGTACAGATTTGTGTTGGTGGGGGGTTCTAATATGAAGCGTCCAACGTTAATTCCAGACAGTCTTCTTTAAAAAAACAAACAAAAAAAGCTTATTGTGTAACTTTCCAATTTCACTGCTTCCTACATTTAGAGTAGCAAAACACTTTTGACAATAGCTATTAAAAATACTTGATTTCAGTTTATTAGAGCTAATTCAATACCTTGGTTTAGTCAGTTGTTCTTCCCTCTTCACCGGAAAAACGCGCTTGGTTATCATCGCTCTATCTATCCCCCACCACCCCTACCCCATTGCTGACAAATCCATACAACTATGTGGGACACAAAGGCTCGGATTTAGCTGCCTGGCCGAAGCGAGGGTAGGTCGGGCGGGGGGCAGGGCCAGCATGGAAATTTCTGTTGTTTTGTCACAGCACAGATTTCAGACAAATCAAAACAACTGCCACCGTCACCCTTCCAAATCCCCCTTCCTCGCCACCACAACCCACATGACCTGTGACAAGTCATCACTTTTATGCTGGAAATGTAGCCAGATCAGGCATGGTGTGGTGCTGTGGTTGGAGAGGCTGCGTGTGCACTGGGGGCCATTGTTGAAAAAGAGCTGACAGCTCTGGGATGGGATCTCATTTGATAGGCAAAAATATTGACAGATCTGAAGAGCCGGGGTCACTTGGAGTTAATTTTACAGCATGACGATGACACATCTGCTCATACAGCTAACGGCACAGTTTAAACAAACAGATGAACTACTCTGAAATGTTGTTTTATCTGCAGTTGGTGCTTAGTCTTCATTATCAGAGTATAATGTATACTATCTGTACAATTTATCCAATTACATCTCTCCAAATGTCCACATGCTTTAGTGACAGAAACCCTACATGTCATGTGATTGTTGATGAATCTGCCTCGTGTTCATTCATCAATCAAATCCACATTTCTATAAGAACGGACACTAGTTTGTTCTAGCGGAAAACTCGAGACTAGTTGGCAAGAGAGCCCAGCAGCTTCATTTTGAGTGTAGTGAGGCAGTCAGACATTTGTCTTCTGGGCTTTGGTGTATGATTTAAGAAGGCATTTTGATCTTGCAAGCTTGAGTGAAAACATGTTGTAATTACTTTCATCTCAAAAGACATTTAGAAACCCAGCTAATTTAGCTGATAACCTCTGTACGTCTAAGAGTATGGTTAAAACATTTGACTACTGATGATGTGGTGAATGAGATTGACGCTGTCTGCCTTTGTGCTTCTCGTTAGGTAACAGGAGGCAGTTACAGTGAGGAGGAGAGGACAGAGAGGGGACAATCAATGAGGTCAGTGAATCATGATTTATTATACAGCACCAGGCCATTAATGTCACACATACTTTGTCACACTGTGTTGAGATTGCATGTCTGTGTCTATCCAACAGGGTCTGGCCTGTCGATTAATGCTAAGTGGTTGGGAGGTTTATTTGACATGAGACGGGGGGAGGCATGGCACGCTGGAAGCTCAAGGGATGATGGTCATGTCAGATGAAGACTTGGTATTAAATCACATGTTCAAAATGAACCAAAGAGGTACACAGAAGTGCATGACCTTTTAATGTTTAGTCTCCCATTGGTGCCTTTAAAAACCAAACATTGTCGCTGTAAAATATGCACAATTACAGTTTTGCTTACAGCTGTATATTTAAATATCTCATTTGTATGCACAAATCCTACAAGTGCTGTTTTTGATGAATGGATATAACCTTCAAATGACCCGAGACGTGCCCATAAATCAGCAAATGAGCTGAAGCAATTCCAACTGGTCGTCATCAGAGGAATAAAAAAAAAAAAGAAAGAAAAAAAAAAAAAAAATCAGTGGAAATACAGCCTTTGCTGTGTAACCACGGCAACTCCTCCCTCAAAACGCAACATCACTGAAGCCCCCACCGCGTGCGCCGAGCAAAAAAAAAAAAAAGGATGTGCTGTCTGCAGCTTACCTGACTTTATTAATAAGCGTGGTCAGCCCAGCCCAGTACAATATTCTGCTACATTACCAAGGTATTTTCAACCGCCTGACTTTTTCCTCTCACGTCGGAGACGGGAGGGATGCTGCCGCCGCCGCCGCTGCTGCTGTGAGTGAGAGAGGTGAGCGCAGTTGGAAAAGCATCCCCCCCCCCCCCCTCCTCCTCCGCCTAAAGCTCCTCCTCTGTCGTCGGAGAACACAGACCAGTCACATTTTGCTCAATGAGAGCAAGAGTGCGCCGGAGAGGATTTCCTAATTTCAACCTGCTGCTGTGCCGTGCGGCTGTTTTCTCGCCTCTGTCAAAGGTAAGACATCGCCGCCTTGCAGCCTCTTCCACGCGTCATGCGCTTCGGCACGGAAACTAATGTTGGGCTGTTTTTGTTCGTGGATGGTGGGTAGCGGTTTGGTGGGTGATGATACAGCTGAAAGGGCGAAGGCAAGCAGCACTGAAGGGCACGCAGGCAAAAGAGTTAGCAGGCGTTGAGGTTAAAGGCGACAGGCGGCGTCGCTGAAAAGTCAAACAGGTCAGGATGCGTGTTTTTCATCATCTGCTTGTACCTGAGCAGCAGCGTCACAGCGTTTGCCGTTTATCACTGTCTGTAGCCATGTGATATCCTTCGGCCTTCACATTTCGTGATATTTTCCAAGGTAACTGACTTCAAGTTGTCTGTGCAACATCTTCAGGGATCGGATTCACGTTTGCAACGTTAGATCAGAGGCAGACATCATAATAACAAGTTTTTTGTGCCTATTGGCGGTGTCTTGTGCTTTTTAAATTCGTGTGAATTAACAGAAATTGTGAATTACAGTTATTTAAATTGCTGAGTACTGAATACGCAGCATGAAGCATAACGTTACTCCGTAAAAATCCCCCCAGTTAATGACCTTTTAATGTAAAAGTGAGAATATTCAACAAACTTAAAATGTTACCCAATTTTAATGTATTTGTCAATGTCAAATAGTTTTTTTTTTGCCGTGAATAGGCTGAGGTTTTTTGTAGTGTTCTATGTGGGACTGGATAGTGTGACAAGTTACAGTATATCCTATTATACTCAGGTACTCTGCTTTTTTATTGCCTTCAGGGCTGAGTAGTCTCCATGTCTACGTTTCAATAGAATTTGCAAGTAAATATTTTGTTTTTACCCAAGTATGAATATTTAGGCATTTATTATTTTTGCCATTGATATATGTTTGAAAGTGTCGTCAGGTTGTTTTCATTAAACACAAATGTCAAATCATGATAAAATCACTGACAAAGCTCTTTTTGATCATTTTGAACAATTTTTTATTGCTGTGTTTGATGTAACTTTGTATCATCACTTGAACCTGACAAATCAATACGTTTGAACTACTGTAAGCCTTATTATAAAAAAATCTTACAGTGCAAATGTGTGTTTTCGTACACTCTGATTTTGCTTCCTGGAGCAGTAATACATATTCTTTTAATTCTTTTGGCATTGTCCAACAGAGGCTAATATGAAGACATCATTTGGCAAACCAGACCCTGGAAAGCACCTACAATCTTTTCACCACATTTGAAGCCGAAGACAACGCCATGCACTGTCTCCGGTAAAACTGCCCACTCTCCCTGCTTCCTACCTAGCCTTTGAGAGTGAGGACACCAAGTGCTGCGCAGAGATGGGTTCAGATCAACCCTGCATGGATACACTAGAGCAAAGACCCATATTGGGTGCTGCCTGTAAGCGGCAGGGCTACCGATGTCTGCGGAGAAAGCTGAGACCCGTGCGAATCTTAGGGTTCGTCTTCAGCCTGCTAGCCGTAAGTGCTGTCTCCCTCAGTGCCTTGACCTGGAGTTCAGGGGGCGTCAGTGAGCCAGTGCTACCCCAGGAGAGTCTCGATCAGTTAGCCCCCCACAGGACTCTGCTTTTCACCCAACACCAGAGGGACCCCAACGTATCAGCCGACATGCCAATAGCCATGAAATCTACAGCAGATGGCAACGAGAGCCAGGGGGAGTACCCTCCAGACATTTTCAGCCTTGCTGAGAGGCGCCAAGGTGCAGTAGTTCTCCACATGTTTGGCATGATCTACATGTTCATTGCCTTAGCCATAGTGTGTGACGAATTCTTCGTCCCAGCACTAACAGTCATCACAGAGAAGCTGTCCATTTCGGACGACGTAGCAGGTGCCACCTTCATGGCGGCCGGCGGCTCAGCCCCAGAGCTCTTCACCTCCATTATTGGTGTTTTTATCTCGCACAGCAATGTTGGCATCGGGACCATCGTGGGCTCAGCTGTCTTCAATATTCTCTTTGTAATTGGGATGTGTGCCATCTTCTCCAAGGAGATCCTGAACCTAACATGGTGGCCACTCTTTCGTGACGTCTCCTTCTACATCCTGGATCTCATCCTGCTCATCATCTTCTTCCTGGATAACTTCATCTCCATATGGGAAAGTATCACACTGCTCTCAGGCTACGCCGCTTACGTGATCTTCATGAAGTTCAACAGCACAGTTGAGAGCTTTGTCAAAGATTGCATGAACAAGAACCAAGTGGTAGAAGTAGAGGTACAGCCCAAGGTGAGTTTGTTTCTTGATCGCTATTATTTTTCCCCCACTTTCCTTCACCACCATGTCCACAGGAACAAGTGTAGCAAAAAAAAAAAAACCCATAGAAAAAATGCTACATTTTATTCCATGAGGAAATTCAAGCAGTTTTTAATTTTTATTGGATCAGACTGACCTATGTCTTCCCTGAAAAGCACTCTCATCCCCACATGTCATACAAATGATTCGCTCTCATAATGAGGTCAGATTTACTTATTTTTTGTTTCAGATATGCCAAATTGAAAGCTTTTAATTCTACACATTCTTCCATTCTCATGAACTTCATTTTTAAATGAGACAAGTGTCTTAGATATTCAACACCTAGAGATAATTAAAAACTGCATCAGGAGCATGGATTTCCTGACATTAAATCACGCCGTGCATTTCACTTCAGAATGAGGAAAAGAAGGCTGTCTGTAGTGGAGCGTGGATTACTTTTCAAAACCCAAACTGACCATTGTACATTCATGTGTCTGAAGCGACGCTGTGCAGAGCTGGCATACTGTATTCCACTGTGGGATTAATAAAGCACAGTCAAATGTGTAATTCTGGGTTAAGCTCTACAAATTGTGTCCAAGTCAGACAAATAAATCCCTTGGAAATCTCAGGAGCTATTTTTTTTTTTCCAGTTGAAGATCCCACACATATATGCACCCTTTAAATTGTTGTAAACAATGGAAACCACAGATGGTAAACAGTGTAAAGAACGAAGCATGTTAGAGTGTTTTTCCTGTCATTTAGTGCAACGTGTTACTATTTTTGCTCTGTGGAGTAAACAGCTTACACAAGAATGGAAATAATTTAGTTTCTTCACGTCACAGTCACCCCCTCAATGACAAATGAGGGCGAAAGATACTGCAGCGCAATTTGATACCGGTGTAGAGATTATCCGGATGGATTTAGATTTCTTTGTGACATGAGATGGAAATGAATTTTTCAGAAAGTTGTATTGTAAAGCTTTCATTAACTCAGGATTTATTCCAAGTACATAAAGGATATTTAAACGGCAGGTTACACAATGTTTGGGGGAAAAATTCTTGAGGAAGCCAACAATGCCATTTGATATGCAGTGTGTTTAAAATAAAAATATGAAAGAAAAAACACCCACACAACACATTTCATTTAAAAAACAAGCATGAAGCAGATGTCTTGGTTTTTGTTATATTTTGTAGGTCCTGTGTTATATTAATTTGCTTTAGAGCTTCAGTGCAAGGGAAAAATGAGAAGTAATGTGCGCAGGCTGTTTGCCAGAGAAGACTCAGGTGACCTTGAGCTGCAATGGATTCTGGGTACTTTGGCCAGGAGAAGTGGTGTGTGTGTGTGTGTATGTCTGCTTAAAAACAACTTTTGATGGGGGGGGGGGTGGACGAGTCGATCAAGCTCTGCCATCATGTGTCATCTCACATGCTGCTTACAGAAGATTTAGCTTATTCTCTCTTGAATTGTAATCCGCGGGTTGCTCCTCTCAGAACGCTGCCTCGCTGTGCACACACGTATTCGCTTAGAGCATACAAAAAAAAACAACTAATAAATGAAAACTGTAATTGCAGTCTTTTACTGAAGAGCCAGTATTTTTCGCAGATATATACGTTGTCAGTTCATCTCTTTTACATTGTAGTGTGGGTCTACAGGGTTAATAGAACTAGAGAGGCACAAATATTATTAGAACATAATCATCTAAACACCCTTTTTAATCAAGCTTTGACACTTTGGGGACGTGTGTATTTCAAGGCACAAGTGTTATTTTGAGATTTAATTGGCAATTTAGCAGCGGTGTGTGTCTGTGTGTGAATTCTTACATGGGAGGAGGACATCGGCGCAAGGGCGAAGATCCGCGGGAGTCCCGCAAAGTCAGATCACTCTAATACTTTAGTTAATGTTTGTTTATTTTTGTCTGTCTAGTTTTAGGAGACATCCTCAACTACTAAATGGGAGAAGTGTTTTATGAGTTAATCATTTCACTTCCTAAGTGAATTACTTAATCCTCCATGCAGTAATGTGACATATTGCATTGTAAGTACAGCGAGGGGTCATTTGACTTGATGCCCTTGAACTAAACACTTGATTAAAGTGGCTTCCCCGAGATTATTTCATGCATTACGATATTGGGATGTTTCTATAGCGTATTACATAGATGCCAGAGACAGACATACAAAGGGAAGTGGTGGTGGTGGTGTGACGGGGTCACCCTACAGACTGCAGTATGCAGACCACGTGCTTGGTGATTGAGTGCCATCAACGTGGATGATAGGAGCAGGTTAATCAAATGTGTGCAGAGATTTCCAGGAAGTGTGATGATATTCACGCACTGTAAATGTAAAAAATGTCATGTATTCTAACATTGACAGAAGTATGTTTTGCATTTAGTGATCAATGAGTTTGGTACTGTCCAACAGATACTCCCTGTCATGTCATTATTTAACCAAAGTGATGTTGTGGCACTGTGTTCTCTCTTTTTTGTGTTTGTGGAAGCATTACTGTATGTTTTCAGTCCGTCCCATTCTTATGAACGTAATATCTCAGGAATACCTTGAGGGAATTTCTACAGGTTTGGAACAAATGTTCATTTGGACTCAAGGATGAACTGATTAGAATTCGGTGGACTAAGTCTCTGTGACCTCAAAAAACACATTTTTGTCCATAAAAAATAGAAGCACAGAGGTGAAAGCTTTTTTGATGACAGGTTTCGGTCTAACATAGCAGAAGCATAGCTCTGCTGCCACGGACTGACGTTGTCATGTAACAAACATTTAGCTTTCACTTCCTATCAATATAAGTCGTTTTACAGTAGCAAAGAGATTAGAGGAAAAACATGAAACTGTGGCGCTTTTTGAGAACCGATTTCAGTCCAAAATGGCGGAAAAGTATCTCTGTTGCTGTGAAATTCTGTTACAGTGGAACAATGTATTATGCACATTATTATATTATTATTATATGCTAATTATGACAACATTTCACATCAGTCTGTAATAGGATAAAATCACTTCTCTGGCTGTTACTCAATAGCATGGTGTGATCATATTTCACATTTGGTCGTTTAGTGAAACAGTGACACTAAGCATCACTTCACACCTTGAAACTGAAGCATCCACATTTTAGAATTTGGAGGTTCTTTGCAGCAACATCCATATATGAAGCATTGTCTACTGTCAGGGCCACAACATTGTGTTCTATCAGAAAAAGATTAGTTTTGTTTCTCTCTGTGTGTGAACTTACACACTTAGTGGCGTACAGCCCTGAGGTGGTCGTTCATTTGACTGACTTGTTTATTCAACTTGTGGTCACACAAAAAGATGTTTATGGCTCCTGGGTGTCCACACACTGTGTTAACTGGCGAGAGCGGTGTTTGCCTTTAAACCAGAGGCGTCATTGGTTCCTTTTTCCCTGGGATGAGGTGTAAGATTTGAGGTGTAAGATTAGCAATAACAACACAAACTGAAACGTCAGATCTCACTTGGCCCGACAATTTAAGATCATTGTTTAATCAGCAGCTCAGTACAAAGCTTCATCAAAAGTAGTCTGCAATAAAGTCTCAGTCCAACTATAAATGCTCCATAACACTATGTACTTAAAATACACTGACATGAAATTAGCAATGCCCTCTGTTTTCAGTACACTCATTTTTATACCATATCTTGCTCACTTTATCTGCGGAGGAATAAGAAAACATGTTTAATTTGATTCTAAAAATTGCCTTTGCTTTAGTAACTCGTTAAATCTGAAGTGAATTTTAACGTCACGTCATCAAAGTTGCAGGAATTCAACAGGTTCGTCCCCAAATCACACTTGACAGCTGAATCATAGCTCAATTCACATAATAAATTCATGTAATCCAGCTTTAGAGTTGTCAATGCGGTTGATCCCAGAGTATGGCGTGGTCTCATTTGTTCATCTTTGACCCAAACAGATGTTGGAAGGATGTATTTACCTAGTCCAGGCCTGATTGGTGCTTAATACCTTTGTTTACCTAATGAGTGCTTAGCTGCCGGGTAATCTCACAACAAGGGCATTCGGCCTAAACCCAGCGAGTTAGGTTACCACCTCTGCCTCCCTGTTTAGACTCAGAATACTTACAGAGAAATACATGGATGAGTTAACCTCATATCCACTGATAATGACCATAGAAATGATCAATTTAGAGGAATTAATGTCAGCCAAGTGATGCTTGATAACACTAGTGGAAGTGTGCTTTCCTGTCACATCTGGTGCATTGTAAAAAAAAAAATTAAACAATATGGACATTGGCTACATAAGAAATGATGGCAACAAAGTGACACATAATATTATTGAGAAGATTTAAAGTCGCAAAATGTTGATTAAAACATATTTTGAAGCAAACGTTTTTTAGTTGTACATCTACAATGTGTAATTTGCTGCCATTTGTTTCCACTCGACTCAGAAACATCTCTCACTGTTCAAGATTTACATAAATGGTGTAAATAGTTCATAATGAATGAGTGAATGTACAGAAACCATGTGTTTTTACAGAAACAGCAGCGTTTTATTCATCAAAGTATCATTAAGTGCTATTAACTCATCAAATATTATTTAAATAAATGCAACAACATCAGGTGGAAATCTATTGAAAACAGTGAGTTTAAATGTTTGTTTACTCAATATTATATAGAAGGGCTGAGTGCTAAAACAGTAATGATATTTATCCTGATATACATTTTTCTTTAGTCTTCAGAGTTTGTTTTGTTTACATTGTCAGCTAAAACACTAACAAAATGTTTCAATGTTTTGGTGTTTTACTTAGTTTGAAAAACATGTTATCGTCATAATAGTTCTGAATGTTCAATGACATGTTCTGACCATAAAGAATGGTTCAAAACCACAAAGAACCGTTTTTTTACGACGTTATCGTCATTTTTAAAATTTTGATTTAATGTAGCAAAAAACAGCGTACATTAAATCAAAGTAATGAGCTCACAAAATCAAAGACTACAGGTGTGTTTTTGTCTTGTTTCGTCCTTTACGTCATTTTCGTCTTTTACATAATTTACAT
>JAPQRN010000011.1:9514652-9527679 GCA_037367275.1 Coranthus polyacanthus
TTTTCATCTTGTTTTTGTCTTTTACAAATAATATAAAACCACAAATAACCCTCTTGTTTCTTCAACTTTGTCTCAGGACCAAAAATCTGCCTTTAAACTTGAATGAAATAAAGATTTGATATTTATCATAATTACTGATATTGACTGATATGAACATTTTTATCATGATAATATATTGCTGAGCCCTTTTATATAGTTTGATCATTTAAACTGAAATTGTGTAGACTTTAATCCATAAATGGTTTAAATACGAGAACTTGATATTTTATGTAAATGTTTTATATGAACTACCTTTAATCTATTTTATCAAGTACATGTTGCTTTTATCTATGAACTAATTCAAACTAATCTCACTTTTCACGGTGTACTGTTCAGTTTCACACTGCATTAACGGGTGACGTATGTGTCATGTTTCTAACATCAGTGAGCTACAAGGGTTCATGGGTCAAAGACACCGCTGCTCTTAATTGTTGCACGTTCTGCCACGGCTAAGCTTCTTAGTCTGCTCGTACAGTCGGTTATATGAGACTGAGTCATGTCTCCGTGCTCAGAGGGCTGATTACAGAACACCAGGTCATCTAGTGCCCGTTTGCTGATGTGTTTTCCACTCCATCTGAACGCTGGACATCCCACAGCCACACACTTACTACTGCTGCGCTTGTAATGCAGTGTATCCCTACTGTACTGATCGTAAAAACAAACACAGTTCAGTGGTGCGTCAGAGCTAAAGGCCTGCCCTCACAGGGTGATCAACGTAAGATGGAGGAGTATAAATGCCACTAGCTCTTGCTTCTATTTCCTTCAGCCATTTTTCACTGGAAAAGCAACAGATGCATGTGCAGAGTTGGCTTTGCATGCTGACGGTATCCCACTGAGGCAGTCGTTCATCCAACGCTTTTATGTTTTATTCCTGTGCGCAAACAATGGCCAAATAAGCCAAGCCAATCAATGCTGGCATCTTCATTACGCTCAGTGAATAAGAAGAAGAAATAGTATTTTTCTGTAATCTGTAATCTAGAGCTATTGCTATAGATTTAACCTTATTTATCATTTCTACAGGCTTGTTCTGTGACTGATCTACATGGCATTAGCAGGGTTTTTCCATCATATGCACAGCCCACACACACACACCTCCTTCTCAGGACCACCTCACCAGCCATCCCAGGCTTATCTTGTTATCTTGCGGCCTCTCTCATTGTTTGGCTGATGGGCTGACTGACTGCTTTTGAAAATACTGGCTCAGGCAGATCAGATTAGCCAGCACTTTGTGCACTATACGGTTGTGTGAAAGACAGAGCAGGTTTGAGAAGGAGTAACAAGTCCAGTTGTACTTGTTATGATCGTCGTGACAGGCCAAAGGTTTGTCAGAGCTGGATGGTTTACAACACAATTGAAAAGTTAGCATTTGTCCAGTGAATATCATCTGAAAATCTTCAATTAAGGGTTATTTTGCAGGGTTTTTTCTTGGCTCAAAATGAGGTGGAGGTGGTACTTTCCTGATCATGCGTACCATACCTATCACATCATAGTTTTATGTTATTAGAAAAACACCTTTTCCAAATCAGGGAATTTACGTCACAGTTACAGTGATCACAGAATTCTCTACCGTTTAGACAGACAGCAACATTAGTTGGAAAAAAAGTGCTCAGTGTGGTAATCCTTTTGGCTACTTAAAGAAAGCTTAAAAGCCTCCTTTCTACACCAGTAAAGTAAGACTTCTATTTGATCAAAAAATGACAGCACCAGCACATTGAAGTAATGCCACAACTGCAGTTACAAATGACAATATTTGTTAGGAAATTGTGTTTTCTTTGAAGACCCCCATCAGAGGTTTGCCAAGAGATGTAGGTGGCACAAAATTTGATGGAGGTGGCCACCTCTTAATTCTCTATGCACACTGTATTTTGATTTTGGTAGGTTTTTTTTTACATTTATTTAACCTTTATTTAACCAGGAAAAGACTCATTAAGATTAAAAAAAAGATAGGCCGCAGCACAGTTCACATGTTTTCAGCCAGGGTTGCAACCAAACATACTGTATATATACACAAACATCATATGTATGCAAGACAAAATAAAATGTTCAAATGTAAGACATTTTTTTAGACATTTTTAGTGTCAATATGTAAATAAATCAGGCAAATGTCATTTAAAAGTCCCTTTAAAAGTGTTCAATTAGAGCAGATCCTTAAGTTTCAGGTCATTTTGTAACTGATTCCAAGCAGAGGGAGCAGCACATTTAAAGGCCTCTTTTTCCCATATTTGTAGGGACCTTTGGAATAGAAATTAAGAATAAATCCTGGGACCAAAGACTGACCTGTACTTTACTGACAGATGTAGTTTTGAAGATAGTTCATACAATGCAGTAATTCTTTTGGAGATGATGACAAAATAAGCAAATGAATGATGCTGTAAGATATCAGAGAAAACGTCAAAGATACTTGTTGAATTGAATATATCCTGGAGCTGTGGTAAGATTTTCTGTATCCAACCACAATATTAGCTGCCTGCTATCGTCAATGTCGGAGGAGCCAATGTGTATCGAGGCAGATGTTGGTTCTGTTGAGCTGGAAGGTGCGACCTCTGATACATTACCAATCTATAAATAGCGTCACGGAGGCGAGATCTTCCATCAGGATGCGCTTCAAAGATCAGTTACAAAGCGAGTTCTGTGCAGGGAGCAGACTATTTGTGTTTCCTCCCTGTGGATTTGGACATTGAGGCACCAGTGCTGACGCTGTATATTATTCACACATAAAACCCCTCTTGCATGCTGCTCGTTGTGCTATTTTTCATTTTATACGCTCCGATCTGTGAACTCCCACCTCGCACACTAATACCAGGATGCGCTGCACAGACTCGCTCACAGCTGTTTATTTTAGTCCTGTGTGACGTGTTCATGAGATAATCTTCCTTTATGACTGATGCCAAGCTAATTTGGCAAAATCCAGATGTGCACAGTAGAACTATCAAATTATAAACCACATCTGTTTTACATTCCTTCTTTCGCTTGAGATTATAAGCAGTTGTCAAGCTAATTTTAAGTAAATCCTCTTGCAGTACCAGGTTTAAATACAGTGCAAGACTTGTATAGTAGCCAGAAACATTAACCTTTTAGTTGTTGGAATATGTGGGATGTGGGCTGCAATGATTTAATAATGTTTTTTGCAGTATTACCTGTCCTGTGCTTTCCCTCGTCCTTGATTGTTCAGTACTGCATGTTTCCATGAAAGCAGTGAGAGTATTCTTGTTTCCTTCTAGAGGACAGTTGTAGAAGTGACCTCAGTTAAAACTGAATGAAAAATAGGAGGAAGCCGATGTTACTTGTGTGTCTTTCACTCTGCACAAGGTTATAGCACTGTAGATAGTAGAATCCACAAAAAGAAAAAGACTTTACAAGCAGAGGTTGACATGCCAGAAAGCAGAGAGGCCGAGATTTATTCAAAAGAGGAAAATGTGAGCTGTCTTTTAAGGGCTGGGCGATACAATAAAAATTGCGTAGATAAATGGCAAAATCATTATAATTTTACCAAATGGTTAAACTATTTGCAAAAGATCAAAATGAGAAAGAAATGCGATGAAAATGAGATGAAAAAAACAAGATGAATACAAGTTGAAAATGGACAAAACCCAGATGAAAATGGAAGACAATGAGATGAAAAGTGACATACAAGATGCAAAACATACCTGGAGTCTCTCTTATTTTGTTCACACACTTCTAGAGGTGCAAAAACATTAGAATTGTTTTAAATGTTGTTTTAAATATCATCAGAATATGCAGGAGTAAAATAATGTGTTTATACATTATTTGATGCATGTGATTTGTGCACGTACATAGAGAGAAACAGAAGAGCTTTAGCGCTTGAGCTCAGCCAGCAACAACAGATCCAGAGTCCAGTCATTTAAAAATAGAAAACATGTGACTTTGATCTCACTGTGACAATGAATAGTCCAAGTTTTATCATCCGTTCCAGCTGTGGCTCCTTTTCTGAGGAGGGAGAGAGCATTACTGTAGAGCAAGTAATTAGTTTTCCTGTTTTAGAGGTTTTACCTTATTGTCAGGCTGTTAGACCAGTCAATAGAGATAAAGGTATCATTCAGAATAAAGTAACAGGCCACTAAAAAAAGACACAGTGTTGTGTCTTAGAAAAATAAAGGTGGTGAATACTGAGAAGATTAAGCCAGAACTGTTTCTTTACACGTCTCGTCTATTGTCTAGGTTTTTTGTGAGCTCTCTTGGCAGTGCCATCATTCATTTTGTCCAAATTGAATTGAATTGTATTCAGTGGCAATAATTGTGGAAGGAAGTTCTCATTTGCATCACAGCTGCTGATAGCTGCTTTTAATTCACACTGAATTGGTCATTGTACTATTTGGCGTCCTCCTCCAGTCTTTTAGGAGTGGACGGTGTTTTTAATGGTTTTGAAGGTCACCGTGTCACTTATTACTGGCCCTGTTTAAATATCAAAAGGACAATGCAGTGTAAAAAAATAAAAGATTGAAGCATAGAAATACAGCCCTAAAGAAGGTCATTATACATGCAAAGACACATTGCGAATTGGTTCACTTCAAAGATGTATACAGCAAAAACAAACCTGACACCAAAGTTAATTTCTTCACATGAATTCCCTTCAGAAAATTTAGAACATGCACGTCCTTTTTGTCTGTCGCCTAAATGCAGCGTTTTTTCTTTCTTGCTGTACTATAGTTCTTTGAAATTTGGGATGCGGCTCGTGTTACCATGTGTGCAAATACTGTAGGTTCATTTGCAGTCCTGTACATCTCCTGTTTGAAAGCGTGGTTTTGAAATGTAGGACTTTATCACAGACTGCCTGTGTTCAGATGCAGTCACACTAGTGCAGCACCATGGACAGCACCTGCACTGTGACTCCTGTTCAGCCTTCTTTAAACCTGTGCCTCTTGTGTTTGTCTTCAGTGTTTGTGTGTAAAGTAGCGCCGTGATTATCTACCACATTGTAAATAGTTCAAGTAAAAAAAGAATATGATGCAACAATAAGTTTATAATCTGTGTGGTTGTCAGTAGCCGCGTTTCCATAAAATGTCAAGTGAATTTGAAGCGCACTTTTGAAAAGTCGCCAAAAAAAAGCGAATTCTGTTCATTTTCATAAACTGGTTTGGAGTGAATTCATTGTCAGAGGGTTGAGCTATAGGCTACGTTGCACATGGCTGTAATAAACACAGTAGGGGAACTAGAGCATTCTGCTGCTGTTTATTTGGGAAGATCAGTTAGCTAATTAAACATGTGGGGTCGATGTTCACTACGTCAGAATTTATTGGAAAAAAGTGTTTCCATTACCCACTACGTACATCAACTCTTTTTTGAATAAGGCAAAAACCACCCCTAGTGAGTGTAGAAACTTTTTTGTGAAATTGAGAACATTTATTTCAAATTTTGCCGTTTCCAACATTTTCTAATGCGAAACTTCAAAATGCACTTAATGTTAATTGTTCATTTTCTTGTGACCTGTATAAACATGATTAACTTTCCATTACGTAGTTGAATGCTACAAGAGACCCTCAAAGCTTTTTTTTT
Organism: Coranthus polyacanthus; assembly: GCA_037367275.1. Taxonomy (NCBI): domain Eukaryota; kingdom Metazoa; phylum Chordata; class Actinopteri; order Kurtiformes; family Apogonidae; genus Coranthus; species Coranthus polyacanthus. Next base: position 9,520,206 of record JAPQRN010000011.1, read on the forward strand.
TGTCCCTTAGGATCACTTCACACACTTAAAGGAGAGAAAATCCCACAAATGCAAGGCGCTTTCCAGGAATAGATTACCCAGACAGTTGGTTTTCTTGGATTTTTTAATAATAATCCAGAGCTGCAGAACTGGCAAAGAGGACAGGCAGTGTCAGATCGTTCAAAATCCCTGTTCTATGGCCAGTGCACAGGAGTGGATCTCCACAGAGCCAGTTTATGAAGTTCTTTGTGTTTAATGCTTAATGATTGTGCATTTTGATGTGGCCTAGACAGCCTGAATAGCCATGGCTCCAGTCTTAACTGCTGTCTCCTCTGAAGGCTATTTTTGTTTGTCCGTTGTTTAGGTCTTACAGTAATTTTAGTCCCATTGCAAGCATCATCAGATAAGATACAAGCTAATGTGGTGTTAAGATGTTGAGTCTATTTTACTGCAGTCTTTGATATGCACATGTTACTGTCGCATGGTTATTTACACACACGTGACCCAGTCTAGTTCAGTCAGTAGCATTGTGAAGGTCAAGGCATACATACATACATACATACATACATTTGATCAGATTTAATGTAATTCTAGTACCTCATGCAAGCATAGTAATTCTCAAAAACCCTGGAATGAGAGACCTTTTTTTCTGAGGGAGAGCCTGAAGGTGAAACGTCGAGGCTTGCAAGAAACTGAAAGCCTTATCGATCAAGAGCTATTTCTGAAAGCGGGGTCGAATTAGCTAATGTAACTGCACTGTAAAAGCATCATGTGAATGGCACCAAGATCCTTATCTCGTGGGTGTATGAAATAACACACACAACCCAGCGAGATGGAAGCTGTGCGTATGGTTGGAGGTGGCCGAGGCCTGGCGGGAGCATACTTAACTCCTTCCTATGGGGGATTTTTGACCCTCAGCATCAGCTTCACTAAGCTGCAGCAGCTGAACATTACATCAGTTCTGAGAGTTGTGTTTCATGTAATACCTGTAATTTGTGAAATCAAGGATGATGATGTCTGCGCCGCGCAAACTGCTGGTATATAGATCACAGCTGCAGACGGACCTGACATCACACACCAAAAAAAAATGTTAAACCAAATTTTAAGTAGTAAACTCTTAAAATGGAAGTGATTGCAATCAGACAGTCTCTAATGAGCTAATTAGAAACTGCTCTGGGGCTCAGTGAATTTGCTGAAAGCCTCGCTGCCTCTGTTCTCATCCGAGAGTTTACCACTTATGTCCATCATGGGTGGATGGATGATGCATGAGGCTGCCCCTCCACCCAACTCCACTCCCACTCGAGCCCACCAAGGTGACCTATATGGGCTCTATCAGAATATTGCCCTGTCTGGACTAAATGTGACTGTCAAATATGGCCACATGTGTTTGACACTGATGGCAGCAGAAAGCTTCCTCCACGTACACTCCAAGATAAAGGTCTTCTGTCTCAGCCAGAGATGGTGGGGGGGATGAATGTCAGTTTACCTGCTGATGCAACGATGCAACAAAGCAAGTCTGTGATCAGGATAATGTGGGAAAAACACAATCCGCTGTGAGAATCCAGCTGAAACTTGCTCCAGCATAGTATTGGCTTCAGTTTGTTTTGTTGGAGAATTGGAGGAACGAATACATCCAGGTCTCTTTCACACCAGCTAGATTTTTTTTTACCAGGTACTACCACTACTTAGTGATGTACCTGTATTAGGGTTGGGCTGGTGTAAAACATCGAACCAAACCGGTATACTGCACTTTACTTCTAGGTTTCGCATTTCCACTCAGCAGGAGAGAAGAAATGAGACCACGAAAACCCAGAATTGAGAGTGTAGCGACTCCAGTTGGTGGCGGTAATGCACCTCTAAGATGGTTTGACAACTAACAATAAACACTAAATACAAAGAACAATAAGCAGGAGCGAAGCAGCATCGTATTGAGACAGAGCTGGCTATGCCAGACTAAAGCAGCACCGTAGTCAGATTTGCCATGACTCATTTCCTCCAGTGTTTTCATCTACGTTTTTCAGCTCATTTCTCTCATCAGCTTCAAATCGGCCACGTTGCCATATTGGTGCAGTTTTGGTCTCTCTTCTCCTCTCATGCCACTCCAAAAAGCACATAAGTTTTCTAGTAAACAAACACATAATGCACTCCCTCTGCTGGAATGGGATCCTCCTTCATGCGTACAGTTCGTCAGACACTAGCGGCACCGTTCGTCTGTTTATAACAGTATAATAATATTATGTTCATCACATTCTCATGTTGCTTATTACTGACGCAAAACTAGTTGGATTTAGCGCCATGATGCCGTTGCCATCATGTTGCTGATATAGGACTACTTTTTTTTGACACAACCTGACATAATGACATATGTCGATTCAGCAGGTTAGAATAAATCAAACTGGTTTAAGCTTCAACACTGGACTGGCCAAACGGGAAATTGACCCAACTCTAGTACCTGTATACTGGTTTTAATTTCCCATGTTATTTTTTTCATATAGCACCAAACTGCAGCATAACTAAAACAACAGCTGCAAAGCTTCAGAGCAGTGATTACAACACTGGATTTGAGGTATTTCAATTTATAGTGTTTATAAAACTTTTTTACACTCTTCAACTTTTTCATTTACTGGGGCCAAGCGTACCCTACTTAATTAAAGCCTTCCTTATATGTGTGATGGATTTAAAATCTTTTAATATTCTATGTACAGTAGAATAAGTCACAAATCTGTAGGAAAAAAAATGGAATGTCAAAAGATATGTCGATATCAGAAACAGCAGTGGCTTTGAATCTAATCCATTTTCACTACATGTTATAAAATGTGAATGAATTCAGTCTAAAAGATCATTCTAAACTGTGATGGCTTTAATAAAAAGGCTGAACATCCAGACTCTCACTCTCAGTGCTATTTATCGATATCAGAAAACACTGTCAGTAAATGACAACCGTAGCAGAAAACTAGAAACTACTGTAAATACTACAGTGTAGATGTAGATCTTATCCCAATGGCTAATAAGTGGAAAAAAGCAGGGCTGCCCAGTTGCCTCAGGGCAACTTGGTACAGGACATTGTTAATGATTTCGTCTGGTCTGGCTGCCCGTGTTGGGGAATCACTTGTATTTGTCATTGTAAGAGTTGAAACTTTATTTCAGCTGAATAAAAAAAGTCTCTTGAAGCCTTTCTACCTATAGCTGGAATACAAGACTGAACCTTTATCCACATCTTTGAGGACTTGGAGATAAACAGAAAAGGGCAGTGAAAAAAATCTGGGGCAGAGAGTACTGCAGCGGGAGCAGAGTGGATACAACACTGCAGAATATAAATGCAGACTATCTGGAACAAACTTTTGTCCAGTGCTACAATCTCAAAAACAAAGAGCACTGCTCAGCCTTTTCTTGTTTTCTGCATCTGCAGATCGCACCGCCGCTCTGATGTGCCAGCGCTGACAAACTACAGATTTGATCAAGCCAGCAGGAGGTCATTACCCCACTCGTATTTATGCAGCTAAAACATTAACTTGCATAAATTCAGTCTATTAATAAGTAAACAATGATTCTATTTTAACCTGCTGTTTGCTTTTTATGTCAAGCGCGGCGCTTTTTTTAACGATTCACATAATAACAATACAGTACAGATGCATTGAATACAGTTAAGGAAATTACAAAAAAGCAGCGTGTGCCTGATCAAGCTTAGGGTGATTGCATTCACTGGCAAAAAATGACACAGCAGTTTTTGTTCCCCCTATTTGTCTCCTAAAAGCCCGAGTCTGATTGGTTCATAGGAGGGTGGGAGTAAGGGGAAGCGATTGCCTTGTGGGAAATCAACGGCGTGGCAGCTACTGTAATTAGTTCTGCTTGTTAGAAAAATGAAGGGGTTACTAATTAGCAAGTGGATGGCTGCTTGACTTTGTTGTGCATCTTTTCCCTCCTTTCCTTGAAGATCATCATTATCGTCTCCAGGCAAAACAGGAAAGAGTGAGAGAGAGAGTGAGATAGTGCTCAGTCGTGCCGCTCAACAGTTCAGCTCTAACTCGACGAATCTAGATGGACAAATCTCGAAGGGTGTTCTGTCATGCTCTGACAGACATTCTGCCTACTGTAAGCATGTGCAGGCAAATGCCTGGAGCTGTGCAAGATTTCACTTTTCAAGTTTGCTTAACAAGCCAAGGAGTCTGGTTTTCTCAGATTCTTGCACATATAGAAAAAGGAACAGAGATGCTTTATTTAGATCTGCGTCTAATGCAATTTGACAGGTCTCAGTATATAATAACTGTCAGATCTATTGTACAGGGTATCTTTTGTCCCAACGAGCCCGTCTGTCTGGCATACATATTGGCTTGTGTGCATTATTTTTCTCAGAATGACTTTGAGACGGCCTTTAAAAGGCATTATACTGTAAAGTCAGCTTGTCATTAAGAGTTGATGAAATTGGACTTTGTATTATATTGTCTGCAGAGGTAGAGGTCACTGTTTGATTTGTACTTTCAAAATCCATGTCGACACTTCTGTCATGTCATGATTGTCAGGATGCTTTGTTGTGTTTCATGAGGGGTGTGATTGTGGATTTCAGAGGAGCTTCTCTTTGTGGCTGCGTGTCTGACACCATATCAAGTCGATATACAGTACAAATTCAATGCAAACCAAAGAGATAAAATGTAAAATACTCTCGTAAAAGTAGAAGTACTGATTCAACTTCTATACTCAGAAAACACACAAAAGTACAAGCTCTGAAAGAGTCAAAAGTATTACTATGTTTCTATCGGTTGTTTCTGTGCAAAGCTAACTGAACGTAACGCCCAAGTCGGTACAAGTCTCCCTCTCATCAGTTTTGTCTATGTATTTAATGAAGACTTCTTTGTTTCCCTGGCAAAAAATGGGGAATAAATAACAACAAAAACAAAATAAACAGACAGAAAAGAACATGGGTATCGGCATCAACCCAGAATTTTGCAAGTGGTGCATCAGAAAAAGTAATTAGAAAAATAAATACTCAAATGAAGTACAGATACTTGAAAAATCTACTTAAGTGCAGTAACAAAGTATATGTACTACCCGCTTGTGTCTGTTAGTGTCTACTGTGGGCAGTTGCTACGTTACATTAAGGATTTAACTTTACAAAAAGCTTTTCACTATCACTACTATTCACTATTAGAGGAGTTTTATTCCCTGCAAACTCTTAGAAAACCCAGCAGCACTGAAAAGAAATAATGAGAAAATAATGTGGAAAGTGGCTCAAAAGATTTCTAAACTGTAATGCAAACTTAGATCACTGATAACATATCTAGGGTCTATTCAGGAGTATATTAAGGATTTGAAGGCTCAAGCGCTGCTATGATGGATTTAATCAAACTTCACCGTCTTGGAAAGATAGACAACGTGCTAAAAAAGCTATTATTCTCCTGTGTAATTTGGCTTAGATTGTGGAGAATAAAGGAAATGTAAATCAAATCCTTCCAGAAATAGACCCCCTTTTGTGCCCGCAGATTGCATATGAGAAGACCTATAATCTGTTGGCGTTCAAAAGTCAGCTCTGCTTTCAAGTATGCTCAGATTCCTCCAAAAGTCCTCCCCTTAAGCTTTGGGCAAATCGAGTGGAATTTTTTTTTTTTTTTTTTTTTTATGATGTCACACTCTCATCGATAATTCTCCGTAACGCTGTGTTACATGCGCACGGCTGCAGAGGGACATTTATCTCCCTCAGCTGATCCGCTTCCAAGAATGATCCTGATGTGACATTACGTAAGAACTGGAAGGCAGAGCCGCGGGTTTTAGAGAACACACAAACTCCAGAGAACATACTAATCTCCCTATGTGATTATTAGTCATAATATTTAACGCTGGCTTAATGAGCAACCCGCAGCGTAATCTCTATCTGGCGCATTCACCTGTTCTCTCCTAACCCCTCTGACTTGCCTTTGAGGAAGGCGATAGGAAGTGAAATAGAATAATTAAACCTCAAGTATGTCAGGAATTACCCTGAAGATCTAAAATGGAAAAATGGGGTTATAGTTGAATAGCTCGTATGGATTAGTTCAGCTTCCGCTTAATTTTTTGGCAAATGTTTAATTTCTGCTCCCACGTTGCTGTAATTATTCTGTAACCATACAGAGGCAAAACCTAATATATGGTAAATTATGAGCAGTTAAACAGAAACAGTGGGACACAGCAGGGATGGACATCACAATGACTGCAGTGGGTTTTATTTCAAACGAAACCAGCTCCAAAGTCCTTTCAATTAAAGATGAATTTTGTCTTATGCACATAGAACTTTTTGATCTCCAGAGTGGAAATGTGCTACAGCAACAGCAAGATAAAATCTAATAAATATGTACGTTAAATAAGAGCAAGATGAGCATTAAAAGCTCTTTTTGAAACCTGTTTTAAAAGTGTGCAACAGGTTTCGTAAAATGTATGTGGGTTTATTTAATTTGAAAAAAACATTTGCAACATTTAAGTAAGACCGAATGCACCTGAAAACGTAAAAAAAGATTGATTAATACTACACCACCTTGAAGTTGACTTGATTTACTATTAAATGGATCTTAATGTAAGATCATCAGTTATGATAATTGATGTGATATTTTTAAGGAGGTTTAACTGTCCAAAGTTTTTATACTTAATTTAAAATGTAACTAAACTATAAGGACAAAAACATATCAATGCCACATCATTGAGCCATATAGTAAATATAGAAATATAGTTAATTGAAGAGTAAAAAGAGTAGAAATAAATTACAAATGTATGTAGCAAGTTTGTAATTAAATAACTAGATTTATTCTACAAATCTGTTATGGTTTCTTTCTTTCCTTTCCTTCTCATCATCAAGAGACTTCGTATACAATGCAGTACAATATAATTTATCATGCAGATGAATCAAAGGGTCCGTGATCCTTACAATTATACGTAGTTGTCTTAACAGATTTAATCATCCATAAGATCAAACTGGATCATTTTCAGTATTTCATTTGGCATTTTGCACCGTATTAACACACACCACTGCCACCACACTTTTCACATTCCTGTCTGAAAAGTGTGTAGGCTGCAGAACAAAGCCTTGATATGCTAAGATCTCAACAAAAGCTTTGTGTTTTGCTCCCTTGTAGTTGGAAACACACGCCTTAAGCGACTGCTACGCGCACACATTTTGTTTTTCTTTTTTCTTTTTTTTTGGATGAAGTGAGCGCAGTTCAGTGAGGCAGTTAGTGAAAGGCTTTTGTTTCAAAAATAGACTGTGTTACAGTACTGCACATGCCAAATGGGCCCCGCTGAGAGTGATGGCAGAGAGTTAAGAGACTGTTCAAAGATTGGAGTCACTTTGGCTTCGTATTGCACGTGGTCACTCTTGGATGCAAAGTTATCACATAAAGACCAACAGCACCGAATGTACACGGCAAAGTGAGAGAACGTACACCCCTCCGGTCCAGATTAGGCTGTGTTTACTTAAACTAATAGTTGCTGATAGTTGTAAAGAGAGTCTGGTAAATAAATTTACAGCTTTACA
>JAPQRN010000011.1:9527779-9539404 GCA_037367275.1 Coranthus polyacanthus
ATTAGGCTGTGTTTACTTAAACTAATAGTTGCTGATAGTTGTAAAGAGAGTCTGGTAAATAAATTTACAGCTTTACAGCCAGCAGCCAGTGAGCTAAGCTTGGTGCAAAGACTGGAAAAGGGGAAAATGGCTTGTGTGGTTCTGTCCAAATGTAACAATACCTGCCTGCAGACTCACAAATGACATCTTGTGTGTGGAATTTATACATATATTGAAATGCTGGAAAAATATACCTCTCCGTTCTTGTTGACTGTAGAGCTATATATAAAGTTACAAAAATGGAAGTAGCGTCACTCTAAATCGAGACATGAATATGAATAAGTTTATTTAAAATATGTCAAATTTAGCACTCTCCTTCATCCCGTTTTCTTTGGCTCCGAGACTCAGGAATCTAAAATAATCTTTACACAGCGTCTTCTGAGGAGGGCTGTGTAGAGATGAGTAACTGATTCAAAATGCAAGAATTTGGCACCGTAGGCTTGACATCCATGTTAAAGATGTGTTAGGTATGTTTGATGGAGCTGTTACATAGTTACATTGAGATTGGATTTTTCTCCTTCACAGTTGTCGAAAAAATGAAAGGTTCAGCCTTTTCACTTGTTACCTGGACTCGACTTTACTTTTAGAGCAGGGTTCATCACCTGCGTTTGTCCAGTTTTTCTAAGGGGACGCTCTTCGGACTGGACTGGGCTCAAAAAAAAAAAAAAGATGAAGAAGAAAAAGCCAATTATCAGTATCTGAAATTAAAATTCAGCCAAGCATATTTTTTACAGATCAAAATATTTGCATACTGGGTATGATTTTAGTATTTAAGGATTAAAAATGCTGCAGAAAAACAACTTGAAAATGATCAAGGAGGTACTTGGGGACCTGTTGTACAAGACGATTGTGGAGTTTGGTGAAAACAATTTGATTTTTTACAGAATTTTCAAAGTCTGTCTTTTATAGAAATGAATGGGATATTGTTGTGGTTATTAAAAATGCTATAGTGAAAGACCAAGAATGGAATTACAGATGAAAATGAGAAAAAAAAATACTTACCTGTTTTAAACCACCTCCGAGCCGCATTTGAATGCACCATACGAATCCATGAGTCTCAAACTGTGCCGCAGTTCACTGAGGAGTGATGGTTGAAATCTGTTGAAATCCACAAATATAGTTTCAGAACGCAGCTGATTGGCAGGAAATTTTAATAAACTTTAACTGGGTTTGACGCTATTACACAGTGTCCTGATTGGAGGAAAAAGCTTGCAGCAGGTTGTGTTGGTTGCTCACTAATAATAAACTGACACATGATGGATTTATAGCCTTCGCAACCGAACGCACATATTTGGAGTCGCTAAAGATTCCAAACGCGCTCCATTTAATTTGTTTTATTATTTTTTCAATATAGGAAGAATAAAATGCGAATAATCCTAAATCCCATAGTACGTCTTGGGGCAGGATGGGAGGCTCTGGAGGGCCGGATGTGGCCCGCGGGCTACCGGTTACCGAGCGTGTACTAAGATGTCAAAAAATGTGATATCTTTCTACACACATTTGATTTGAGCTGACATCCTTGGCCCAAATGAGTAAAACTAAAATGACGTTTCTGAATGAATTTCAAGGAAATTCGTTTAGACACGATCTAATCTGGCTCAGCTTGCCTCTGACATGGTAGGGCAGGCACAGCAGTGGGGAGGAATCTGTCCCTCTAGTCTTGTCCACTTACATCACAGTCAGTCATCACCATCACTGTAACTCTACTGTAATGTCGCTCTCTATCGTCTTTTCATCTTGTTTGTCTGGTTGTGTGCGGCATGCTTCACATCTATGTCCTGTTTTCTCTTTCTCTCCCTCTCCCCCCCTTTTACTTCTTCTCTCTTTGTGTTGGATGAGAAGGCAAGTCCTGGGGCGCTGGAGGATGACGGCAAGTTGTCGGTAGGTCTTGTCTGATTGACAGTCTTTCCGTCTGCTTCTGTGTTTGTCCCCGTTTTCTGTGTAGATGTACTGTAGTAGTGTAACTTGTTTTCCCCCCACCATACTGTGAACAAGACATGTATACTGTTATCTCAAACCCTCAGCCTCCCTGTGTGCGGCGAGTAGCTCCATCTGTTTTCTGAAGTCTGTTTTTTTTGTTTTTTTGGGGTTTTTTTTGCCACTGCTACATTTTGTACACAGCATGCAAAAGACAAGTCAGAGCATGTGTTTAGAGAACCTGAAATGTTTCTAATGCTTGTACCCTTCAAAACGTAAGCCAAAATGTTAGCTTTTTCATCCAGATTGTAAAGGAAGCAGATATAGCAGCCAAGACAGCCAATCTTCAAGGTCACTGAAAGAAGCCACATCTTGGAGCCCTGATACAACCCTTACCTCCCTTGTCTCCCGCTCACACCCTTACTGGCCTATGAATTACCTCCTGACACCTCCTGTGCCTACGCATCACCTGTGTGCAGCCAAAGGCGGACACACTCTTAAACAGCTGCCGCCTGCAACTGTGTCTAATTTCCCACAGTTCTCAAGTTCAGCTTCAACTGCTGGAGTGACCTTGGCAGGGGGTTGTTTTTTTTTTTTTTTCGTTTTGTTTTTTTGGAGAAAAACGCAGAGGACTCATATGCCACTAACTACCACTAACTGTGAATGCATGTCTTTATCCTTGGGGCTTATATTTTAAGAAGATGGGGTTCTTTATGATAGTTTCACTGGGTTGCAGGTTCCGCTTAGGGGTTTTATGCAAAAGAGGATTAGGGAATCATATTCCATCCAGGAGCATCATTGAAGGTGGTGAAGCGTCATGTATTTATGAACAAAATGCTGCTGTAATGTGAATACTTCTGTCTATGTGCAGTAAATGTTGTAAACAGACAAAAACTGAAGTATAAGTGCCTAAAACTATTATACTTTACAATGCAAAATAAGCTTAAAACAGCATGGTTTCCCGCGTTTAGTTAAATAAGCTTGGATTTCAAATGGCTTTAGTAAAGTGCTTACATTTAAGCTGGCTGCATATGCTTCATATTGGACAGAACTTCACATTTTTTTGCTAGTGGGAACCGATAAAAAGAGAGCGCCTTAGGCAAAGACGTCCGTTCCAACATTTCAAATCTTGTCCCTGTAAGGCAGCAGGATGCTTGACACTGTTTCTGTCCTCTCACAGGCCAGGCCTCGGCTTCAGAGGGGGGGCAGTTCTGCCTCTCTGCACAACAGCTTGATGAGGAACAGCATTTTCCAGCTGATGATTCACACACTGGACCCGTTAAGTGAAGGTAAATTGCTCACTGAAAACTCTCTAATGCTGGATTTGACATCTGACTTTAAGACCCAGGATATTCAGCACAATGGTCTTTTTTTATACTGTTCATAATTATTTAGTTTTTTCAGACTCACATTCACATTTTGTCTTAAACTTGTATCAGTTTCTTGTATCTTTTTCATGTGAAATAACCTGAATTCTATTTTCAGATGCATGGAAATTGGAACATGAAATATGACACAGTTTTAAAAGTTTACTAAAACAATAAGCACATAAGATATGTCCAATTTTAAAATTCAGTCTTGGCTTTCTTACATATGCTTGCTCCTTGTATATCCCTGAAAATCCACTAGCTTCACTCGTAACATTTAGAAATCTTCAGCTCTATGTCTGAACTGAATTGATCCTTTAAAAAAACAGGAGTGTCAGAGCGCAGCTGAGGCAGAAGATCATTTTTCTTTAATCCAAGATGAAGGCCTATTAGCTTAGCTAAAGAAAATGTAAAATGGCAGTGTCAGTGCTCGGCACAGGGGATAAATATGTTAATACGCCAGGGGAGGTGCAGTGTCATTCCTTTCTCATCCTACCCCGGAAAGCTAAAGAAAAAGGCAAACAGGCAACAGACGTGTGCAGAGGGTTTGAAGTAGTTGTCATTAGATTCTGAGGTTTTTAGCTTTGGTGTGAATTTGGCTGCAGAAGCAGTGTTTTGTTCCTCTCATGTGATGAATCCCAATCCTTGAAAAATGAATATTCATGTGGAATACTAATGCCATCTTACTGAACTTTTTCTGCTCCTCTTTTCCCTTCCTTCAGTCTTCATAGAAATGTATTTGCAATGTATTTTGTTTGATTAAAATCTCCATGGTCGCCACACACACCATTCATAAGCGTAAAATCACGGTCAGGCTGAATGTTCCCCCTCTGCATTTGACCACATTACGTGATGCCTGCTCGGTAGCGAGGACGTATTTCAGCCTTTTCTCGAAATGACTTTACATTCCTTGAAAGCCAAACCTAGAATGAGTCAGCTCAGGAAAGATTAATAAGCTGTGCCAAGATGGGCCTTAAAGTGCCCATTAACATGCATCAAGTTGCTGTCGTACACTGAAGCCAAAGCTTCCCGTCTCTGAGTGTATTCATCTTTCCATCTTGGCGATTAAAATGTAAATCATAGCCTACAGAGGGAATGAACGTCTGTATGGCTAGTTATATAAGGAGGAGTTATACATCCAGTCATATGTCATGTGTTCTTTATAGGCATCTTACATGACAGAGTGAAATATGTGCTGCTTGTTTGATATAATGAAGATTAATAGACTAGATTGCACATATAAAAGTCTACTGCCATCTGTTATTGTTTGTCTGCTGGTCTCAGTTACCATCAAGCATCTATAAATGAATTGATCCCTTTATAGTAGATGGGATAAGCACCTTCTGCCTCAGTGTATACATAAGGGACTGTGTTGAACAGTTTTTTTTCCCAGATTTAACTGATGAGTCTTTTGGCAAATTACTGACTGGATATAACTGCAGAGACACAGTGTGATATGACATTAGGATTGAATTAATTACTTCAGAGAACAAAAGCAACACGTTGGGCTTCAGTTTGATTTGAATATATTATTTGGAATTTTTTTACAACAGAAAACACGCAGAACAGCAGTGATAAGAGTCTCAGGAACATTTTAAAATGCATTTTTCAGATGCCTCATTCGTCAAGACTGTTTAGTAATTTCATTGTTACCGTTAAGGGTCAGACGCAGTCAACGATGGGGGAGCGTGTTCCATGCACATTTACTGTTATCATTAATGCACAGGGGCGTTTTGCTGGGAAGCTCGCTGCGTAGAATGAGATGAACAGGTGCATCCATCAAAGACAGGGGCTGCGCTGCCTGTCCTTGTCTGCTCTCAGGCTTTAAGTGTAGCTTGTGGGGCTGCGGGGAGGTGGCAGGACTCTGTCCATACATTTTTCATAAACCTTTCTCAAAATAAGTCATTGGTGCTTCCGAGCCAAAGGAAAGTCTGAGGTCATTTGCTTATGCCGGGAACTGGTTACCTTTCACTTGACAGACTTTCGGAGAAGGGGTAGACAGAGACGTGTTCGTGTGTGTATGTGTGTGTATGTATGTGTGTTTCTGAATTTGTGGTTGTTTGTTTGTGTTACAGGGGTTTTTCCTGGTTCAAAATGAAGCTAAAACCTAAAAATGCAACCATTTAATGGTTCAAAATGAAGCAAAAACCTATAAATGTGACCTTTCATTTATTTTAAAAGTGAAAGAAAATGTAAACATTTAATGCAGTGAAGCAGGTTTCATTATTGCAGACACGACCAGATTCTTGTGAGTGCTCTTTGCAGGAAAAACTCTGCTTTAATGTTTATAGAGACTGTGTGGGGCATGCGCACCTCTCTTCAACTCACTGTTTACTTTTACTTACATTTTTGGATGGGCTTTTAATTTTATCTTTACTGTGCATTTCTTAACAGAAAAATAAACCAACCTATCAATGATTTAATGTGCGCAATCAGACCAAATATCACCTGGATTTATCTTTTCTCTGTTTCTGTCTTCCTATCTCTTCCTTCTACTGTCCCTTCAGAATTTGCTGACTCTGGTGAGTTACTCCTCTAATTTCTGTATCCCCCCCCCCTCTCCCCTCCAAAATTTGTTTGTTCTCATTCCAACAGCCTGGAGGCAACTTTCTCGCCCGACGTGTCCCTTATGTATACATCTCCCAAGCGCCGCTGTATGTCAACTCTGTACTGTCCATCCCGCAAGACTCTCTCCTTTTTAAATCTCCATTCTCTTCTGTGGATGTATTCTCCTCGAAAACCCTCTGTGACCATTTCTGCATTGTTTTCCCCATTGTCCCTAATCCTCTCTCTCCTCTTATGAACTCCTTTTAGTTCTAGCTTCGTAGTGCTGCTTTCTGTGAGACAGAGAGGCCCAGAATAGGTGATTTGGGTTTTCCTGTCCATGTTGTCCTCAATGTCTTTTGCATTGCAGTGATAGCACTGTGCAAGTATTTTTTTTCAGCCCTCTTTACATGCCCTTCATGAGGACTCAGAGTCAATACAAGCTTGACAGAGCAATTAATGGCAGTTGGCTGAAATTTGTTTGCCTATACAGGCTTTTACAATTAGCTGTTCCCGCCAAATTATTATTGATTTCAGTGTTCACGTCCTCCTCAAGAGATGCAGTAGATGTTCACTCAGAATCCTAATTTTGTTCATGAAGAACAGCTGTTTTCTTGTCTCGTAAAAAAGTCCTTGAGTTTATACATTTAATTCATTTTTATAGGCTTTATAGGCTGGGATAGTGAGTACCGGGCCTGCATCTCGCTTTCCATCAACGTAGAGCTACAGACAATATCACTTAGGAATGGCATCAAATATTGAACTGCAAGGAGAGATGGCGAGCCAGAAGGGCAGAGTGGATCTCACGCTACTGCCTGAGTGGATGTTTGAAACGAGGCGCCCAAAACAGCAACAGAAGTCAAACCGCACGGCTTTGACTCTGTCATACGTGTGTGCATAGCTGACCTCAGTGTGGTGGAAGATGGGTCGAGTTTATGCAGAAGATATAGTAGTGGTAATTTAATGAAATGGCTTGCTTTTCATCTGAAGCCCTATTCGCACGGGACTAGTACAATGTTGGGTGATTTCAAAATGAACCCGCCCACATCCGTGTTTCCCGCTGCTGCTGACAAATGTCTCTGTCTTTGAATGCTGCCATGCAGGTCATCCATCTGATCACCTTACAAGAGTTCAAACCACACTTCTGAAGACTTTGCTCTGTCTGTGAAAGGTTCTCCATGCTGTGTTGTGTCATGAGCCTGGTAAATTTGTACCTAAAACTTTAATTTATAATGGCCAGCACAGCCTCTAGAATTGTCAACTGGGAAAAAAAACATAATAAATGCGCAGAGGAAACCAAAGATGTTGCAAATCACACCGAAACACAGGGATGTTGCACAGGACTAACATTATCACAGGACCTCTGTGTTTGATGAAATATAAGTGGGAGGTTTTACATTACAAATTACGGACAAGGCAGATTAGCGCAGGATTAAGATCACAGACGACCTCTGCAATTATTACAAATTTAGCAGAGATCCAGAGGTAATACCAATCCCGTGTGAATAAGGCTTTAGAATGTTTTACTTTCTTATCTGCAATGATAAAATGAATAATCAGCCTTGTTTCTTTTGAATTGTCTGAATCTCTTAGGGAGTCATGTTCACATAACAACACAGTTGTGCGATGATACAGAACAAAACAGAGCAGTAAATATGGCGGCAGGTCTTGCAGATCATTATCTCACTGCGATAGACTGGAAAGATCGCTGACAACATCAATGTGGCCTTGAACGTCTTTGATGATGTTAGGCCATTTTTTATCGAGCAGACACTGTTGTACGCGAGTCCTCCGCTGGTCGAGTAAAAGGTCAGCGGAGGACTTACGAGTCCCAAACGTACGCATTCATAGTGTTAGTCGGCGCTCTTATTGGTTTAACTGGTGAGACAATAGAGGGTGTGACCTGCTGTTTGATGGGGAAAGTTATCAGTGCAGACATGCAACTAACCCAAGGGCCACTGTATGAGGTATGTTGTTGATGAATAAGCTTATGAGGACGCACAAAAAGAAAACCTAGAGATGTGTTGCCTTTTTCTGTCCTACAACTTTACAATTTTTACCTGCCATTTAGGGTGGAAAGGCAAATCCACTTATCCAGCCGACACTTCTATTTTCTGCGTACTGGTACTGTGCTCCCCCGCCAGCTTTACTGTCTGTGTGCTGATCCAGGGCCCCATTGATCACATGGTTCAATAATCCACTCACTGTCCCACCCTTTGTGCAACGGAAATATATTTTCCATTTATGCAATTATAATATATTGACATGCTTTTTTTTTTTTTTCATTTGTGTCAAGTTAACTCCTTGTTGCATGTGATCACATATAGCAACAACATCAAGATGATAAATTAGCAGCATCTTACTGAGTTGGTTAGTAGTTGGGAACATTTTAGGTTAGTTTGAGGGAGAAAAGACTATATGCACATTTAATTCAACAATATATTCAGTAAGATCCTTTGTTAAATGTATTTAATGCTGCTTCCTCTTAAAATAATGTGCATCCTTAAGACAGTGCACCTCTTTATTTTGTTTTTATATATTAAAGGCACCTTGTCACCTTGAGTATGTTATGCAACTATTCATTGTGACCAGCCAACTATCAGCTCTCAACCCGTCATCTGTCCGTCCCCACCACACCTTCACACACACACACACACACACACACACACACACACACACACACACACACACACACACACACACACACACACACACACATACATGTCACACCCCTCCCCTGTGCCCTCTGAGCCACCCTGTGCCGGGTGGGTGAAAAAATCAATGTTAAAAGCCTTTTTGCTTCAGCACAGACTGTGAATTTCCCTGACACCCCCAACCCCCAGCAGACAGAGCAGGCATACACACACACACACACACGGCGCAACAGAGGTTTAGAGGTCACGCCACAAGGACAAGAGGCCCTCTGGTAAACAACAACAAGCCTCCCTCTCTCTCTCTCTCTGCTTGCAGAGGGCAGCTGTTTGTGTGGGCAGTGATTGTGTCGTGGGTTAATTGTCTTCAGACCGGCCACAGTTAGCGGCCGCCCTTCCACTGATAGTACACTCCCAACCCAAATCATCGCCTCATCATATGGGATTGAGGCACTTGTCTGGGAGTGCAGCAGATGACCGAGACACTCCGAAATGGGATGTGTTTTCATCTCATTAGAATGTGTTTTCAGGATGCCAAGTCTCGCATTTGGCTCAAGAATCGCACCATAATCCTCTCACATGTGAGCGGAGCAGTCACCCACTGTGGGCAGCATTGGATATTAGTGAGTGGATGTGGGTTTGTTGGTGTGGGCATACAGTATGTACTGTACTGTACACCTACGTGTACAAACTGTACTTCTTGTGCTTGTGAAGAGCGTTAAAGGATTGTCTCACCTGAGAGATGTGAAAATACATCTATTGGAATTTTTTTTTTGCCTCTTTTGCACATGCAACTAATGCAAAATGACACCAAGATTCAGGGGTTGAAATGATTTCAGTGATGCCAAATAAATGAATTCAAGGTACATCCTGATTGGTGCATCTATGGACATGACATCACTTTAAATGAGTGAGAAAAATACATCCAAAACAAGAATTACCCAAACATTTTACGTAAATAACTCAAACCTTTAGTAGAAAACACTGTCTTCATACATTAATATAATTTACAGTAATATTCATAGCAAAAAAATGCCAATTAAAGACAAAAAGATCAATTTGAGTCTTCCTTTGTAGTTAAAGCCATCCAGTCTCATATTCTAACAAATTATTGTAATTAAACATTCAAAATAAAGGAGGAGTAATGGATAATGAGTTGTATGTAACAGTGTAATGTAAATACATTTCAAAATGACTGTAATTGTAATCCCTCACTATGAAAACATGAACTAAACTACGGTTACTGATCAAAATGTTGGTGATTACAAAGGGGTTACATATATTGTTGTGATTTGTTTGGTATGGGTGTTTGGATTTGCTTTAAAATCAAAATATTCTAATCCTAATTCAAGTTGTATTAAAGAACCATTAACAAAAGTTTGACAGTAATCACTGTTGAGTATCTGGACACAGTAATAAATAATACAACAACCCTAAGAAAGGAAATTGATAACGCTAGAGGAGAGATATTAGAAGATAAAGTGATAAAAGAATAAGCTCTTGCGCATTGATCATGGGATATAAAACCATAAAAAGTGCAAAACAGTCGTAAAACCCACACCTAAGCAATACCTAAGGCTTGAGCTGGTGTGTGTTGAGTAGAGTTAAACAAAGCTTAAAGCAGTTATTTTTGCATTTGCAGACTCTTGAACGTCTACCTCAAAAGAAACTAAAGTTTCAAAAGTAATGTTCCCAACACTGGGAATTTCACAGGGACTAAATCTTTTGTTGAATGTAGATCCATTGGAAACCTATGCAGAGTAAGATGAATGTCTTTTTTACCACTTTGAACACCACATACAAAATTCCATTCGACTCTATTTCTCTGAGGTCGAGACAAACAGAAACTTGGAGCCCAATAGCTTAAATATATGACCTGTTATTTGGGTGAATCACCTTGTAAGCTGAACTTTCGACTAGTATCTGACCGAAACAAAATGAAATTCCGACAGAGAGCTTATCAAATCCTCCTACTTTTTAGTTATGTATTGTTGAATCAAGCAGGACACCATGTGTTGGAATGTGCGGCTCCGGACCGTGAGCTACTTTTCAAGACAAAGTGCAGCGTGGGAAGTGGAGTCTTGTGGTCTGCTGTTTTTATGGTTGTGCTGCTTCACGTTAAGCTGTTGCTGCAGGTTTGAATTCCCGGCTAATTCATCATGCAGATGTGCTGACCGTCTATTTACCGCACCGTGAAGAACTGCTACAGTAAGGGAATCAAATTAATTGTTCGGGTTTCATTGTGGAAATAAAATGCTGAGTCATCAGCTTGCGTGCAGAGGAGAGGAGGACTCATCTTTTTGTTGCATGTTTGACCCAGTAAATTCTCTTGTAACTTTTCTGTTCTGTTTGTTTTTTGATAAACCATTGTATGAACCTCTTTTTTCCTATTTTTCTCTAGCGTATTGAATGCTCCTTCCCTCTTTTTTCCTTTCTCACAAATCTTCTCTAATGGCCAATGTAACCTGTACATTCGACGGGCTCTTTATCAGAGTTATGTGGAAACTATAATGTATTTATTTGTAAATCTATTCTTACTGCTTTGTTTTGCACTTATGCAGTGATGACCTGAGAGACTTTCTGTATGTCACCTTGTTGTGCCTGTGTGAGTGTTTGTACAGTATGTGATGTAGAACCAGCGGACTCGTTTTGTTCTGTCATGTTCACTCTTTTCCTTTCTCTGTGTGTTTGTTGCCTTACCCTTGTCTTTTGCTGTGATGTTGTAGAGCTTGGGACTTATGGGAAACTAAAATATTATCACTCAATGACTGAGGAAGGTAAGCCTGAAAGTTTTCACTTGATTCTTTGCGTCAGCTTTTGCCATCCTTCTTTGGTTGTTTTTCTCCATTTAATCATGAAACAGCATCCCCCAAGATCTTTTGTTTTGTTTGTTTTTGTTGTTTTTGTTGTTTTTTTTTGCTTGTGACATACAGTTTGCACAATTCTGACTTTTAAGTTGGAAAACCTCTCTAAGATTTCACTGACATAAGTGCAAATCATGATTCCCATGCCACCTTTAATTTATTTATTTTTTGGCTTAATTTTAATTTCTGCCGGGAGAATCTGTACATACATATTGTGTGTCACTGTGTGTAATGTTTCTACAG
>JAPQRN010000011.1:9554091-9565993 GCA_037367275.1 Coranthus polyacanthus
CTTTAAGTATTTATTTATTTATTTGGCAGGTGGGGAGGGGGCGGGTGGGTGGGCGCGGGGGGGTTGGGTGTATCAGCCAAATATAGAAGCATTATGCATGCCATTAGCGTTGCTAGATCAGCTGAGATCATGACTACACCTGGTAGGATGAAGAGAATCACCTCCTGTGAACTTGAGAAAAGAAATGCAGCAGCTGAGCGGACATTACGAGCATTTTTTTCCGACACAAGACCTACAACAACAGACTGATTTTAAGACACTGTCGCCGAGAGTGTTGAGGAGTTTGCGGATGAGGATTTGGCGCACTGTGTGAATGAAGATTTTGTTGAAAACATGTTTCATGTCTGATGGTATTGAGCGTAAAAGACTCTCCTGTGGGCTTTGCACCTGATCAACAAGGGATGAAACACTCTTGCTGGACAGACAAACCTTTTTTCTTTTTTTTTCTTCTTTGTTTTTTTGGGGGTTTTTTTGCAAATCCATATGTGCTCAGTCCGAACGACGAGTCTCACCTTCCCCTCTTCCCTGCCGGCTGTCATTTTTCACCACTGAAATGTCTCTTCAGGGCATTGTTGTTTTTTTTTTTTAATTTTTGGATTATTTAACAATTTACATGAAATATATACAGTAGAAGTAGCACTAGATGTACTGTAGCAGTATTAGTTCATGTAGAGTCCTCTTGCCAATCTGCATTTGTTTTTTGTTTTTCTCACATTTTCCTTTGCTACTGAACAATTGTTCTGATTGTACAGAACTTGTCATGCTTCACACACACCGACCTACAGAGGCAAGTTTATGGAAGTAAAAGGAAAAAAAAGTCTTAACTCAAATTTAGCTTCTCAAATGTACGCTAGCCTTTAATATCTTTCACTGGTTGGAAAAAAACATGAGAACTTTAGCTTCATTAAAGTTTCGTAATGTCGAAATAATGCATTTGAAAAGAAAATGTTTAAGCGTCATGGTTGATTTAGATTAGTCAGTGTGTAGTGCTTTGTTCACAGTAGAACTGGGCTCAACTCAGCGGCTAGTCGACCTCCTGGAGTAGAAGTTACAACAAGTCAACTGCATGTAAAAAGACACTTGGAGGTGAATAATACCAATCAGCATTTAAAAGATTGTATACCATAATGTACACATTTTCAGACGTTTTATCATTCATAACTTCTTAACGCAAACCAGTGCTCAGTCTGTGTAGAAAATGCCAACATGTACGGTCAACGCTATCTATCAAACTTGTGCAATTTATTTTCTAATCAAAGGTGCTTTTGTGTGCATGTGTGCAATCTGCATTTGAAGTCATCACACATCACCATTCCTTAAATTTATCTATGAATAGAGGTTATACTACCAGTATTTTGCAACTAACTGCAAAAGAAAATATACACCAATCTGTGTTTTTATACTGGAAATAGAATCATAATCATAAGATACATAGAATGTGGAAACCACAGATTTAACAGCAATATACCGTGTGTTGTCGTTGAGAATTGCATTTCCATGCGTCTGTGCCCACTGTCCTTCCTGTGATACGATCAGAAGCCCGGCGAGAAAAGGTGGGCGATCCATTTTCTCCTGAACTTGCCCACCTACCCCCCTCTGGCGTTCCCACCAACAGCCCCTCCTGTTAGAGCTGTCTAGAAACACCCGCTTTACCTCAACACAGCCTCTGTACAGCAGCTTAGTAGGAAATACCTGTAACATACTAGTAAATAGATTCTCTGAATGTGTGAGGAATAATGCATGCAAGGAAATTTGGGCTGGTTACCCACCAACTGTACAGCTGAGCTAGACCAGCTATGTATGTTCACTTTTATGCATCCATTCAGAAAGAAAACACCAAGTACTCATTGGTTTTACTTTGTAAATATAAACTCCTTTTATTTTGCAAGAGCCACATGGTTCGCACATGTATTTTAATCACTTGAATTTTTTTTTTAATTTCTTTGCTTTTTTGTAATAGTGGATGGAAGGGGACAGTGATAATAGTACTGAGCAGACAGCAACACAAAGAATTTATTTGAAGACTTATTTCATTAGCATCACACTGTACACATGCCTGTTCCGTTTCTGTAGGAAAACGAGGGCTTGAAATACCATATTGCCTCCTCATATTGAACAAATGTTCAACTTAGTGATGCTGCCACTGTTTTTTCTGACATTTGGTTAAAAAGAATCACAGTAAGACCCCTGTAGAAAGTCATATCCTCCTGAGACCCAGAAGAACAAAAAGTTTCATCGTTTAAGTGTTGTGGATGAAAGAACCACGTTTTGTTCTTTCAAAAATGTCATTTATTTAGTTCGGATCATGTCCGTCGTAATGGACAACGGGTCTTGCTTGAGCACAGATTGTTGATGGATTTCTGTAAAACAATTTTTTTTTAAATTTAGTTTATTTCATTTTTAATGTGCACAGGAACTTTAAAACAGTTAGATGAACATGTCAACATTGGTTGACATCATTTCAAACTTTTTAAGAAATGTAGTAATTACAGGGTTTTCCCTTGGTTTAGGTGCTGTTTGGGTTCTAGCATTGTCCCTAAGTTTGTGGAAGACTTAGATGCTTGGTACTTGGGTTGTGTTTATTATCCTATATGAGTACAAAAATTGGAAAAGCATCCAAAAAGCTTAAAACCTAAACTTGCCCAATTAGACCTGGGACATCAATCTGCGATCAAGTTATTTAGGTAGTTTTGATGCTCTCCACACTTGGGTGCTGCAGCAAAAAGTGAATCATGGTAGGGAAAACTCTATGAAGGTGCTGTCACTTGCTCAGAAGCCAGTATGGCATTGAATAAAAGTTGTGTTTTGAAAGGGTAAAAATTACTGTACATTTGTGAAATCTTATGAAATTAAAAATAAGAACCTCATATTGAAGAAACAACGTGATGATTAGCGACAGGATTTATTATATTCCCTAGTTGAAAAAAAAAAAGCTGGAAACTGTGATTTCCACCATCTTGAACAGGAAGCCCATGTGCCCTATTAGCCACATCGACACAGGTGCAGCATCACTGGAAAGTCCAAGACGTCCTGGTGAAGCTACAGTAGGATTCAAAGTAGGATTGCATGAATGGTGCTTGACTCAGAGGCCTCAACT
This sequence comes from Coranthus polyacanthus, assembly GCA_037367275.1. Classification (NCBI taxonomy): domain Eukaryota; kingdom Metazoa; phylum Chordata; class Actinopteri; order Kurtiformes; family Apogonidae; genus Coranthus; species Coranthus polyacanthus. The sequence goes on from JAPQRN010000011.1 coordinate 9,557,189, forward strand.
CACGTCCTCCACAGAGGACCAAAATGACTTGCGAGGTCTTAGGAGGATATGTTAAACAGTTGGGGTGGTTTTCTCTCGTACACCGTGTATCTCTTTGAACATTTCCACCTCCACCCCATGTTCACCTGGCTTTATTTTCTCCTAAACTCCAGATTTAAAGTATCCGTTTCTCTATAACTCGCCTAACCTCTCCACCCACGAGTTCCCATTAACTTGATGACACCTCACCTTCTCTTCTTCTTCTACATGCCCATTCTCATCAACATTCGGTTGAGTCAAAAGGTCAAACGGCATTCCTTTCTCCACACTTCCTGTTGCGTTTTTGTGTGAGAACATGAATGAATGGCGAGAGAAATAACAAAAGGAAAAAAAAAAATCAAACTGGTTTAGCACACGAGCTTGGCATTGATTGTGGTTTACTGGGGTAAGCAACCATGGAAGTTGACCACTATTCAACATTCTTGCACTGTAAATGTTTTATTTTCTTGGTGTTAATGTAAGATTTATTTAAGGTGTACATATATACAGATACAAATTAACCATATAATCTATATGTGTAAAAGAAATATGTCTCTTTATGTAAAAACACAAAGTATATTATAAAACAAATAAAGATGATAATTAAAATATGCAACAATGTGTTTTATGTCATCATTAGTACTCAGCAGCATGTGGAATGAAATGCAAGTAAAGTTTTGAGAAGCAGAACAGGGAGAAAGTCCAGTTTAAAAGCTTCCCGTAAGGCTTTAACTTGTTATTTGAACTTATACTTCTGCATTTAATCATGGCATAATCTCTTCACATTATCTTAAAAGGTTAATACCTGCAAAACATGCATAAACTCACCTTATATCAACCTTTAAAAGCAGAATAAAATCATAAAAGTCATGCAAAGATGCGTTGCACCTGGCCCACACGATTCTGAAGGAAACCTTTGTCCTTTTGTAAATGTTAAATTGGAAAGACACTTCCTGCAGATGTTACATGAATGCGCCACATTGTTTGTTAACCTAAAAGCACCTGTGAAATCTCTGTTGTCTGCTGCCACCTTCAGCTGCCACCGAGAAGTTTAGTCAAAGTCAATTATTAAAGAAGCTGCTCCCAAACTCAGCTGCCATTTTTTTTTTTTTCATTTTAATAGAGTCAGCTCCGGTGATGAATGTGAAATAGCAATCAGGTTTTAATAAATCCTCAATACTCTGTTTCACCTTTCCACAAAGGCCAGTGATTTGCTTTTCTTCTCTCACTCATTCATTGCAGTGCAGTGGCTTCCTGCGTGTAGTGGTGGAATAGTGCGCCCTCTTGTGATCAAAACATGTCCATGTGGAACACAAGCAGTTGTGCAATCCTGAACCTCCATGCAGCCCAGATAGTCCACCCACGTACAACTGTCCTCGGTGTTTACCCAGAAGACAATCAGTCTTTCTATTGAAATGTTTTCCAAGTGCTATTATTTGTGATGCGACTTCTGTCTAACTTAACTGCACTTGAAACACAAACAACCTGGTGATTTCCCGCTGCCAGAGCTGTTTTGTTTTTCTGAAAATGATTTTGATGGATTAGTGTTTTGACATAAGGATACCATGCATTTTCATGGTATGGTTCCACTACAAAATGTAAAAACAATATGCATTATGAGTCTTAATGGGCAAATGGAGGTAAAAATAAACATGACTCTGATCCCTTGCACAACAAATGCACTAATGTTCCCCTGTAATGTGACACTAGAATAAATCACTGCATCTCAGCTTTTACTAATAAGGCGGCAAGTTAATGCTTAAAGACAAACTCACAAGACGTGGGTGAGACTGTACAGGTTTGGTTTTCTTAACTTGATAAGACATGCTTTGAGTTCCTCAGGGAAAGGTTAATAAGCACTCAAGGTAACTGTACCAAAAAAAAATGTTTGTAATGTTTATGTTAATAATTCTTGCCGGGACACAGAAATCCCCAGATGCTTCCTGCTAACTAAGCTGCAGCTTCTTGGAAGATAAATTACAAAACACTATATGATCACGAACAGGATTGAGATTTGGTTAAGTTTGGTTGATTCTGAAGTCATCAAAGAAAAATGTTTCGCAAGACAGCTTAGCTCAGATATGTCATTAACCATTCATGATGGTTCATGATATTTAACGATATTATTCTGCCCTTTCACAGCTTGAAACAAGTTGAATTAAATCACTTTCTAGTCATTGTGTAGTTTGTTTTCTACCCACCTTCCTTCAAATTGACATTTCTCGAAACAACCCCACTTGTTCAAAAGATGTTTAGACCTAAAGCAGTGAACCTCAGGTTGACATGATGAATCAGTTCAACTGCATTTTCCTTCGCAACTTCCCAGACTTTCCAGAATTATCTCTATGATCTTTCCTCTTTCCTCAGAAGTTTGTTGTATTGTTTTCAAATTTTCCCAGTAAAACTGTTGACTGTATCTTCTCACCTTTCCCTAGAAAGTCCTGCTGCCCTTAGTCAACCTGAGTCATAAAGATACACAGAGACACTTAATAGACAGCATTTATTAATATCATTCACTCAGTCCTTTGGGGAGGACATGTCTCTTTGTCAGTGATGTTTTTATAAAATTGAATATTTTAGAACTTCTTGGTTGTTGAGTCTTTATTTTGGAAGATACAGCGATACGGTAAGTCTGCTATTGTCACCTCAACCTCAACACTGGAAGTCACTTTATTTACTTTAATATATTCATTCATTGTCCTTGCGACTTAGTAGAAATATACAGAACTTTAAGTTTAAATAAAAGGCACCTGTATGTGGCAAAATAAGAACAAATATGAATCATGCAATCAAAATGATTAACTAGATGAAGAGTTTTTGCATTTTAATTTTAATTCACAATATATAATATCAGTGGTGGAAAGTTACTAAGTACATTTACCCAAGTACTAGGTACTTAAATATTGTCATTTTTACACTCCATTATCTGATAGCTTTACTTCAAGCAACACAACATTAATGAATAATAATTAGAATATGTTCTTTATATATACATTTTTCAAGATATTCACTTTAAATAGAAAAAAAATAGAAAATAAAATACAATATTGTGTAATTATAATAAGAAAAGACAACAATTATTCACTTAGTTGACTGACAGAAAACTTTTAATAATGGACTATTTCTTTTAGTGTAAATGCCACTCTGACTCTGACTTTTGACCTTTGACTATTTGTAAAGGCTTTTACTCTAAATATATAACAATAAACATTTGTTACTTTAGTTATTAATAGGAAAAATACTTAGCTGATTACTGTACTTTTTTTTTTTTTACAGAGTTTACAAAAAACTGTGGTGAGCTTTTAAAATATAATGCATTATAAAATATACCCTAACAATATATTCGCATAATCATATAATAGTTCCAGAGGAGACAATTTGCAAAACTTTTACTTTTGATGTTTTCAACATTTTCCTGAAATAAAGTGAAAGTAAAATTCAGAGGCAGGACTTACTTGTAATGGTATTTTTCCTAAAATGTTTATAGCTCAGTAAGTAAAGACTTCAATATAATAATATATATTTTTCATTTCTCCTGGCTTTTTTTTAATGCATTAGTAGGACCTGATAAGTATAAAAACTGAGCATTGTCTTTGAACATGAAATGATGTCCTCATGTGGAGACAACAGGTTTATGTTCCTGTATAACACCGCTGTGTAATGAAGTATAAAACTGTTTACTTCGAGACCCAAATTTGCAAAAATATGTCGTGAATGGCCACAGACCTACACTTTTACTGGCTCTTCCACTGTCAAAGCACTGTCTTTCAAAGTCTCCTTATATTTTTTTTGTGTCTTTTTGTATCTTTTGTCGTTTTAATCTTGCTACATCTTTTATGTGTTTTTTGTCTTTTACGTTTGTGTCTTGTTACATCTCTTACATCACGTCCGTCTCATTATTTTTTCGTCTTGCTACATTTTTTATTATCGTCCTCGTCTTCTCACGTCTTTTTACGACTGAAGCCTCTTCTCTGCATTTCACATGGCTTTGTTGAGGTCAGCACTCTTATATGTCTACTATTTTAATTAGGAAGATGGATTCACATATCATATTATTGCTATATGAAACAATATAAAGTGCTCTGCCACACATTTTGGGTCCCGACCCTAAGTTTGGGAAAGACAGGTTTAAACAAACACACTTGTCTTGGGAGACGTTTTAGTGCAGGACGCAGCAACAACGCTTTCGCAAAATAGTGTCAGGAGAGAAGATGGTTTTTGGTTTGTTTTGCTTTTTTTTCTTTATTTTTCCAGTGTGTGACACCATAGTGAGTTAACCAAGCAAATAAGAACAGAAAAAAGCAAAAAACTATAAACAATCCAAAACAGATTGAAAGGAGAGAGAGGTGTTGTTTTGGTTGAACATGTGTGCGCACAAGGAAGGAAATCACTGCATCAAAAGAAAGATGAAGAAAAGTCCAAATGTAATGTCCTCATATGTGGACAGGAGGTTATGATGGGTGTAAACATCACTTTGACTTACTTTGAAAACAGAATAATGATTTAATAAAACCTAAAAACTATTTACTGTTTGACTGTAAGACTAAACCTACATGTTAAACTACTGCAATGAAGTAGTGCGGTTTCTTTATGTCTTTATAATGGTGTAATCTGTTTTCCCGTTTACTACCCAGATGATCTGTTTCCAAAGAAAAGTCAAATTCCCCACTGGGGATAAGTTAGAATTTGTACATACTTTCATTTTAATGTACCGTGAGTCTTGAATCCATAAACATTAAAGACCCAGAAGACACAGCCTCTCCTGGTTTTAATAGAATTTGTAAATGATTTTAAAAGATTCAAATTAAAAGACTTTACTCTGTAAAAAGTGAGACTAGGCTGAATTAATGCGTAGCAACAAATGGAACATTTACTTAATAACACTAGGAAAATCTAGTTTTAACAGGAGCATTTAACATAAGTATTAAGGTGAATTAAATATATTTTAATCATTTATTGGTTGAATTTTAACCAATTTCAGAAGAAAAAAATCTAAGACTTAGATTTAGAAGACTTAGAAGTATATAATAATGAGTGGACTTAAATAATGAAAGAGTAAGAAAATTGATTCATTTGACCTATTTTACCAATCATTTTTTTAAATTTCCACCTAATTTTGTTTTTTTTAATATTTCAAATATAAATATGAATTTAACGACAGTTTGATGATTAAAAAGTGTCTAAAAAACACTAAATATATTTAAATGAAAAAATCTGATGTGAAAATGTACTAAAATTAGGTAATTAAATTGTTCCTACATCTTTAGTAATCTAAATCAATTTTTGTCAAATATTTCTTAAATCTAGCTAAACTTTTAACAAATATTTAACAAGTTTGAATCTACTTAATTTATTTGATTGTATTAAATATTTATGTTGCATTATTTGATTACCTTTTTTAAAAAAAGCTTTATTTTACGACTTTAAAGCTACTTAATAATATTACATGTCACTTTGTTGCCATCATTTTTTGAACTGCAACGATTATTCAATTAATCGGGTTTAATCATTTTTACGAAAAAACCATGATTCCAGCTTCTTAAATTTGAATGTTTTTTGACAGTAAACTGAATATCTTTGGCTTTTTGACCAAGAGCTTTAAGAGACACCCTTTTCTAAACAACTAATTAATTACTCATCAATAAAAATACTCTTTAACTGCAGCACTCATAATGTTTTGAAGTCATCAATGGTCGTGTTTTTCACGGTGTAGATATTTATTATGTATATCTGCAGCTTGAGGAATATGGAAATACAATATGTTCATGTGGACGTACAACTAGGTCGGTTTCATTTGACAATCAAAGGAATTCGAGCAGGCTGATTCACAATGTTGAGTGTGAAATAAAAGCCAATCTAGGTTCCTTTTAAAAGTGAGTCAATGGAAGACTTGGCCGAGCCTTTTGGGATTTTCCCTCGTCCTGCTCAAAAACGATGACGGACCAGCTCGCTTTCAGACTCTCTTTCCAGCAGTTAATAAGCTCCACATGGTGGTGAGGCCAAGGTTAGTAGCACCGAGGGCGGCTTGTTCAGCAAGTCCACTTACTATGGGCCAGACTTTGCTCGGTGACTTCATCTGCTGGCTCTTCCAGGGCGTGTTGTCATTTGACTCAGCAGAAACGTCTCTCAGAGGAGGCTCCAGGCTGAATCCTGCACACTCACTCCCTCACTCGGCAGCAGCGGAGTGTGTTTAAGGGAGTATATTCAAAATATCTCAGACACAGGCGAGTCATCACCAAAACTACCCTGTTGTGCTGTTTTTGGGGGATTCATGTGGGGAGCTATTTTCATGAGTCCTTAAAAAAGGGGCCTCAGTGGACTTGAGACCGTAGAATGACTCACAAGTCAAAGTCTGTGTTGGTCTGAACTGTAGCGGCTGCACATGTGGCTGCGTGATTCAGCTTGGGAAGCGTGTGAGAGACGTTTTGGGGCTGCAGCACAGGGAAATGTTGTGCCATAATAAAGGTGACATGTATTTATAAGTCATAAACTGTGTCAGAAACAGTGGAAGAACACCAAATAAGGACAAAATGACGCACGCTGTCAGAAAAATCAATGAGAAAATCTGCACCGTGACACATGTATGCACTTAAATGTATAAGGAAAAGAATGAAGATGAACATTTAACATTATCGCAAATGTTTCCTGCTATAAAAGGACATTATAAAGGTCACTACAAGTACAAATGTGTTACAGTCAGGTCCTTTACTCATTTATATAAAAGTAATAACACCACAGTCTAAAAATAAAACAGCATCTCTCTATAAAATGGATGTTATAGAGTAGTACAAGTATAAAATATCATCAAATGGAAATACAATAACAAATACAGGAAAAAAAAGAATACAATTCCAAGTGAGATCAACATGAGTCAAAAAACACACAATAAGAACAAAATATTTTTAAAACAGTGTCTTAATGTGACCAAAAAAGTCACGCAACTAAAGATGATCTTCAGTGTTGGTGATATTCTGGATCAATCAATTTGTTGTTTGGTCTAAACAATGGCAGAACATGCTGAAAAATGTCCATAAGTGTTTCCTACAGCCCAGGGAAACGTTCTCAAACATCATGTTTGGTTCACAACTTAAAGAGATTAAGTTTAGATTGTAAAAAACGGACTTTTTTCCTTTAAAATGAACCAAAAATGATGAAATATAACGTTCAGTGAGTCAAGTGTAGAACATACTATGTGTGGCTTCAAACACACATGTAACATTACATACATTAAGACATTAATAATACTTCTATTTAAAGTCAAGTTCATGTTTTTCCAAGTCTCTTTCAGCTTCGATTCATGATTCATTCAAACCAGGTCTTTTCATAATCCATCATTTCCATTTTGGTTGATGTGTTTTCTTTTCAGTAGTGAATGTTATTACTTATTGAGTTTATGCATTTTCTACAAATGTTCTTACACTATGTGGCCTATAAAATGTATGCTATAAAACACAACTGACACCTCATTCACTTGGTGTTTTATGAACTTTAACAGGCTGTTATACTATTTGAATGTAAATTAGCTGTTGATGATTGTTAAGGGCTACTAGGTCTGTATTTACACTACACAGTAAAAGTCGAGATTCTGGCCTCGTTTAACGTGTTATTCTTCACTGATTTCTTGTCAGGTAAAAGCAGAATGTTCACTGTAATGCTTTATAATTTGTATTTACGTTGTGGTAACCATGATAAACATATCTTCTTGTGCGTAATGGAACTGTTAACCCTGTCACTTCCGGCATTTGTCTTTTTACCTTTACCTATTTGTTCTGTGGGTGTTAACAGGTGTGGCCCAGTGTCCACACCTTAGCAAGTGAATCATCAGTGAAGCCTGCGGTTGTCCTGTTGTTTGGAAAGAAATAATTATGTCCTGTTGATGATCATCCACGTGACCAGCTTCGAGCTTAGAGATCATTTTACATAGTCTGTAAAACGAGGAGGTTTTTTTTTTCTCTCTCTCTCTCTCTCTCTCTCTTTTTGTGACTCTTTCGAGGATAATCAACCTGGATATTGTGAGGGCATTTTGCGGAGAAACGCAGATGTTTGGTGACTCTTCATCATGAATCAGTTTTACTCAACAGCCGAAATCTGCAAGAGAGAAGGAGAAATAGAAATCTGTGAACTCTTCGCTTCTGCTGTGCAATAAGTCACACTCACAGCAGCAACGTCCTGACATTGAAAAGCGTAGAATCAATAGATGGACATGGAGAGTTACCTCGTGAAATAAGGCAAAATGATTCCCAAATTTAAGAGGTTTCCTGTCCTGTTTGGCCACAACGTGCTCGTCTAGACGACTTTTGAATCATACCGTGATTCACTAATGATCCAAATCCTACAGTCATGGCTTATGTTTTTGTGTCTGAATCAGACTTTTTGGTCAACTGTCGCTCTCTGCGTCTGTCCTTCGGGATTTTAAACTCTTTGGTTTTACGGAACACACACACACGAGCAGGCACGAACATGGCAGCATTAACTTGAATTGGCAATTTGAATAGTCTACTATTAACTGTGTATTAATGTGGTTTTGTATTTTTTTTTTTTTAGAATTACATCGAAATTTCTCTGTAGTCCTGACAGGTTTGGGCGCATTTCACGCGGATCCGTCCTTCCCTGGCCCGGACCACCCAGCCCAAACACACCTACTGCACTGTGTGTGTGTGTGTGTGTGTGTGTGTGTGTGTGTGTGTGTGTGTGTAGGCTACGACACATATTCATCCACTGACACTGCCACAGAAAGTGGGCGGTGGAAGACTTATCTCTTCCAACCCTCAGCCTACTTTACTCAGC
>JAPQRN010000011.1:9584995-9596669 GCA_037367275.1 Coranthus polyacanthus
CTTAAGACCTTTACACTCCAGGGGCATAACAAATAAATGACATGCCCACAAATATTTTGCATCAAAACTATTCACAGCGGCGACGATGCGAGTTTGCAACAGTTGTTCAATAAAAGATTTGAATATACTTGCTCCAGCCCGTTCGATGCAAATAGTCATGGATTCAAAATGACCTGGAGCCTCAATTGCAGCCTGTGTGTCTGATCCAGCATCCTCTGTTCCTCTGGGTCTATGTCTGTCCACTGTCCAGGTAAAAAGACACACGTGTCGTATATTCATATGTTCACATTACAGAAAGTCCTCACTATCCTTATAATCTAGTTGTTTGTCGATGCTTATCCACACGTCCTTCACTTATCTTTAGCATTTGTGTGTTTCATACTAAACACTGTGGCTCGAAATCAACAGGTCTGGGTTCATCATTGTTGTCACATGATGTCTGTTTCACACAAATGATTGCTGATGGATGCCTTTATTCATGCTGTGAAAGCTTGGAATAATCAACTTTGTTCCCGAGAAATAAAACGCAGCTTTTTCGCAGTGTAATATTTGTGTTCTGTGTGAAAGCACTCATAAACAATGGTTTGAAACGATATAACGACGTGCAAAATAAATGTATGAAAAAAGCCCCCGATGTGTAAAGACCTGTAACGCTGAATGCTATCTGCTATGAAATGAAAAAAGAAGAGGAAGTACGTGGAGCTACTGTAGAACATGGTGGCACATCATGCCAAGGCGTTCCCTTTGTAGATATAAACGGCTCATTGTAAGGCTAGCACAAACAAGATTCTCATTTTTGTGTGATTATACAGTAATGAAAACTTAGGAATGCTCATAACATTTCTCCAATTAGATCCTCCTAACCCCCCCTAAATTTTGCACACTGGGCTTTGCAGCTGTTCAAAGCAGACAAAGAGAGAGCATCTCTTTTTCTGTTTGCTTAGTTTAGTTTCACAGTGTCATATGCAAACATTAAGATCATATTACACTTTCACCCATGTTTCTAGGGTCATACCACTGGGAAAAGAGCAGACCATCAGTGGACACACGTTCCGTGGCTTCATGTCGCACTCGGAGGCCTACCCCTGCCCCTACCTCAATGCTGCCTCAGCTGTGGGCATCACTCGAGAAGACGTGACGCTGTGCATAAAAAGACTCGACAAGTGCCTCAAGTCCCTGAAGAAAGAGGGAAACGCAGCTAAAAGTAGTTCTCCTGTACCTCCTTTAAGCCAGGAGGACTCCACTGGAGAATAACTAACCTAAAATAAAAAAGTTTTCTTTGGTAATTAAACCTTGACTGCACTGTGTATGTATTTTAAAGTATGTCTGACACTATAAAGGTTCCCTAGCAGTTGCAGGATTTATGACCACTGTGTGAAAACTGAGTTCTTTGTTTTTCCTCATCTTAGCCGCCAGAACGTTGCGCCGACTTTAAGTTGCATGTTTGAATAGGACTCGATGTTACATTATTAATACAGCCAGTGTAATAAGGTCAAAGACTGAGCTCACGACCAGCAGCTGGGGATGAAAATATGTGCAGGTGTTGATTAAAAAAATAATATAAACTGATGTCACTGATTCATTCGCTCCTCTGTGAAGGCGTGCTAATGAGTAAATATTGTGACAAAAAGTGCATACAAGTATCGGGCTTTTATACCGCTGATCTAAAGTTAGACCAACGTGCCTGCAAAACTTATGTTGCATAAGGTGAAATAGCTTATTTTACCACGGAAGTAGGATGATTAAAATTTAAAATGGCTTTTACTAAAGTGTCATAAGGCTACCACAGTGCAGTTGTTAAATATTCTATAACCTATTGTAGCAAGTGTTTCAATTTTATGACAATATTCAGAAAGATGAGTTTTTTTCCACTCACCAGTGCCTGAAACAGTGCTTCTTTAAGTTGTATGTCTTCTGTAAAATGTTGTAATGTGATGCAAATGCCATTGGACTAGCCCATTTATATTCAGACTCTGGTTGAATCAATGATGTACGCTAAATATAGATCACTGTATAGGAAAGGAAATGTTCACATTTAGGCTCAATACGAACCTGTACTGCTTGTAACATGAACAGTTTAGGAGCTCTGTAGTGTTAGACAGATTTTGGTTGGCCGTCTTCATCGGGGGAACAAACTTTAATCACACCAGTTTCCTCTGTGTTTGCACATTTCAGAGGTTTTCCTTAAGTCTTTTGTCTTATTCCCTCTGCTCTCCAACCTTAATCATTAGAAGGCAGAGCAGGTAGTACTCCGAGGCACAAAAATAGACTCCTACTAAAGCCTCTCTGACTGATGACTAATCTATATTTCGATACAGCACTGTCCATATTCTTCCTGTGCCCTGCTGCAGATTATCAAGGTTGATTACTTCTTTAAAAGCTTTGTGCACTTGCAGTAGATGCTGCTGCATATTTAGACACTCCTGCATAGATCAGAGGAGTAAGTAAGTACAGGCTGTCATGTGCGTGGGTTAAGGTGTGGCATCTGTGTTGGGCCCAGGTGTGCGGGGGAATATACAGGGGTAACATATACAGTCAGCACATGTTGGTTGTCAACTGCAGTGAATGCGGGTCAGAAAACGTGTAGCAATAGCAACAACCAGCAACCAACCTCCCCAGCAGCCTTTGGAACAGGGCTTGCATCTGAAAGAAAAGGGTGCTGTATCAGCATACTTCCACTGTTCCCAAGCTGTAGTCAACCATTAAAAAAATATAGTGGAAAAACACTGTGTACTGTGGCAGCACTGATTCAATGCAGCACTCTGAAAAGCATAAATGGCTTTAATAGGAGGGATATCTTCTTAATGATTTGGGTTGCTTTTTTCAGCAGGAAATATGTTGAGTTTAGTCAAAATGAAATAGTTTGAATGATTTCTTGTTGTAGAGTACTGTTCTCCATGATGTAACTATTCACAAAGGAAATGTGCAAAGCTATCTTTGTGCTGTTTTCTTCCTCTGTGAATCCCTGTGAACAGTTTTCTATGTTTCCCTGTCTTTTGCTGATGTTGCAGAGATCGTGAGGGGAGTCAGTCAGACCCAGTTTTTCTTTTTGTGCAGGCCAGTTAAAGGACCCCTCTATTGATCAAGTATACTGCAGTATGTAAATCAGAAGAGGCTGCCACTGAGAAACACAGAGCAATGCACAGCTTAAATTATTAGTGTAATACCAAGAAGAAGCAGCTCAGGTGATTCTCTAGCCCATTATGAAACCAGTGAGTTTTTAAGTGGTGCCTTGATGTCGGGCTGGATGAGTTGTATAGCATGATAATGATCATTATCGCAATATAATATTTTCTTTTATCTTGAGGGTTTATTTTGATTAAATTATCAGCTAAAAGCCTTACAGTTTCCATGATTTACTTAATTCTACTCATGAATATCTTGATGTTTGATGTTTATCACAAATTGTTTTGAATGTTCTACCTCTACATTATTGTAATGTTCCCTCCCTGGCAAATGTTCTGACCATAAAGGAGAGTTTAAAACCACAAATAGCCACCTGGTTTCTTTAACTTTCATCCAATGATTTGACAATTATCGTGATAATTATCGTTTTTGTTTGGTTTTTTTTGTCATGATAACATTTTTGGCCATAACCAGCTCTACTTTGATGTTGGGTAAGAGATCCTTCTAGCTTTTTAGTTCCCCCAAACCAGTGTCATTCTTTACCATCTCAAATAGACTGCCTTTAAAATATTCCTCCTGAACCTGCACCCTACACACTCAATCATAAGCCTCAAGTACTCTAGAGATGTTGCTGGATGACAAATGGCTCCTGGCTCGTGGCTCTCAGCAGCTGCCAGGTGAACTTCAGAGATGATGAAGTGCCAGAGTGACACAAGCAGGACCGTAGATTATAGCAGACTGGTACCAAATAGGACCACAGTTTGGCAAAAACCAGCAGGGCAGTGGGTTAGACTGACATCACATGGGGCATTGCACCTGGGAGACAATCATAATACGATCACAGTATTATTTTATTTCAGGTGATTTTGATAACGTCGCAGCTGAGCAGCTCTGCGTGGACCACAACACAGGAGCTGTCCATGGTGCTGCAGTTATGCGCCTCTGAGCGTCTGTATGGAGGAGGGGTATGGATACTGTCAAATTATCCCGTTGAACAGTTTAGAACTTAACGGTGTGTCAGGCTTCATGCAGATTTCCATATGATGTCTCTGCTTGTATTTGTTCACCCCGTTAAAAACTGCAAAAATGTTGTACATCTAGACTGTCCCATTCGAAATATGTACGGAAACAATATATGCATTAAAGGACAACATGCCATGTATCTGCAAATACACAAACTACATCTCTAATGAGTGCGTCCTATGTTGGAACAATGGCCATGTTTTTATGTATTTAAGCGCGTCTGAAATCAACATCACCTATTTATGAAACGTACCGGTTACACATCGCCTGTGGCAGCCTTATTTTCTCAATGTGTGGTGCATGGTTATTTAACCAACAGTTACCCGGCTGGATCCGGGACTTAATAAATAATTAAAGAGGACGGAGGGGAGCTGCAGCTGATTTGCTGATGTCAGGGAGCCAGTGCAGCATTTCATGGTGCAGGGTGTAAACGCGGTGCCATCTGCCTCGATCGGTGCTCTCAGCAAACCTCACACATGCGAGCCCGACAAGAAACATGCTGCCAACTCTCAAGATTTGGGCATTGTTTTGTGTGTCGCTCTGCTGCTTTTCTCAACCGGGTCTTTTAAAGAAGGTTTTCCGATGTCCTTCAACATGCAGCTGCTCCAAGGAGTCGATCATTTGCGTCGGGTCATCCTATGTCCCAAGGATTACCCCCAACGACATCAATTCTTTGTGAGTAGCCTGTCGAAATTATATTTTACTAAACGACACATATTTATGCATCACTATACGCTATTTAAGTAGTCCTGGGCTCCACTGAGCTGAGAGACAATGCAGTCTCTCTTCTCGTCTTCTCTAATTGCTCACTTTTTTCTGCATGTATTTTGCTTTGGTTGCTTTATTTCCATCTTCTCTGCCTATCTCTTTCAGGAGTATCGTCAATGGGACTTTCTCTGAGGTCAAAGAGTCTATGTTTGCTCACATGTCATCTCTTCAGTTACTGTAAGAATACTTGGATTTCCTATGATTCCTCCATAATTTCCCTATGTTGTGAGGACAAAACCAAGTACATTTTAAGAAACCCTAATACCTTATATATAGACTGAACCATTGCTGTATGTTGGCATCTAAAAGCATGGATTAATTGCAGCTTTGATGCAAGTGAAACACATGAGTTCACATAAACTAACACTCTGTAAGGATGCATCATGGGATGCAGTGATGCACTTTTCAAGTCTGTTTGCTGTGTGCTACAGCCATTAGCAAGGGAGGCTTTTAAAAGGGTTGGACAGCTGGAAATAAATGAGTTCCACATTGTACTTAACAGAGGCCATCAATCTGTGTGGTTATTACTCCAGTAGAGATTGTCTGATGTCAACATGGACAAAGGCGGGGCAGGTTCAGAGCAGTTAACCAGAGTGAGGTCACACATGATGATTTACATGGCAGTGTAAGAGTAAAGCCAAAGTGTCTTGTTTTTTTAAGGTTTTGATTTTTATCGACTGGTTTTCTACAGACAGATGCCATTTTCCACAAAAACCTTACTTTTCATAATTGTGTTTTGCATATGTTACCTCTTACATGAGGGGTCATATCTTAGTGGAAGAGAGGTATCCATCACTTACTTCACTATGCGAGAGGGTGGGCTGCTTTTCAGTTACTTAAGAACATATACTTTTCTTGACATTTTCAGTCAGTTGAGTGCACTTAAATGGTGACAGAGGCAATCAAATATGGTGGTGTACTCCTTTTCCATCCTGATTACATTGTTTGCATTAAGAGCTGGAGTGGCTAGTTTGGCTACTGAATTAATTTTGTTGCTCTCTGTTTCAGACACAATCATAACACAGAGCCAGCATTGTTTAATGTGTGTTTATTTTTTTTAATCACAGGCTTTTGAATTCCAATTCTCTTACAACTATAAGGGACGATGCATTCTCAGGCCTTCCACATCTGGAATACCTGTAAGTTCATGTGTTGTTTTCTTTAAAGTAGTACATGCAGGGAGTTTGTGTAAAATCCAAATATCATCCTGATTCTATGAACTTAATTGGCGGATAAATGTGGATTCTATCATCTGGGAAAGCATAAGGATCTCTTTAGAAATGTTACGAAAAGCATGAGGGTATGTGGTTTCAATGATGTATCAATGATCGGCCTTACACCTTATAGTGGTCACATTTCAAATGGAAAATAATTTGTACTCTGATATGTAATAATAAAATATAATATTATAGTGGTTTATGAAAAGCACATGATGTTTCATACCTCAGCCAATGCCTGAACATTGTAATGTTAGAAAAAAAGGGAAAAAGTCCAGACTCTGCCTGTTTTTATGGATCTACCCTAAAATGTAATAGTTCGTCCTTTGCCCACACCCTACCCTTCCACCAAGTTTCAGGTGCAATAGTTCTTACAAACAGACAAACAAATCAACAAACAAACGAGCGATTGCATTGCCTTCTTGGCGGAAGTAATAAACAAACTATACCAAAATATTTACATCCACACTTAAGCTCATACAGGTGACGCTAGACTTGATGAAATATATGTTGTAATAGCAACTTTTCACTGTTGATGTTTTGTTTACGTGATCCAAATGTCACCGGAGTAGGAATCATTCTCATAAAAGGATTGATGGAATGATTCTAAAACTTTTTTCTGTGCATTGTATTTGCATGGCAGTATTTTTTCACTGATTAAAACATCTCAAGTGCATTGTTAATGAACAGTTATATATATATGTTTTCATGTGTCATCACTAAACCTGATATCACTTGCTGCTGTCAATTGCAGGTTCATTGAGAGTAACAAGATAGAGACGACGTCCAAATATGCCTTCAGAGGACTCAGGGACTTGACTCACTTGTACGTTCCATCCTTTGAAGTCATTCTCAAACAATTTCCATGCAATGGAACAATGATAATCTTATCAGGTACATTTTGCTGTATTGATCCACTGCTGTTGTGTCTAGATCTTTGGCAAACAACAACATTAAAGCCTTGCCCAGGGACCTCTTCATTGACCTGGACTCACTGATAGAGCTGTAAGTGTGTCACTCACTGTTGTGGTAAATAAAGTAATGTCCTTTACACTCATCATGATTTTTCAAGGAAGCTCCTGGCTCCTGGGTCACGTATGTTTATCTTCCTCCTCTTTGTGTCTTTCTATGGTGTTTCTAGTTTGTCTGTTTTATTTCGCTGCAATTACATGCAGTATTCCTCTTCTGCAGGGACCTGCGAGGCAATGCCTTTGAGTGTGACTGTCGTGCCAAGTGGCTGATGACGTGGCTAAAGAACACCAATGCCACAGTGTCCGATGTCATGTGTGCTGGACCCGAGGACATGAAGGGCAAGCGTCTCAATGATATGACTAGTCTGCATAATGAATGCATTTCGACAGGTAAGAAAAACCTGAACCACTTCGCCTTGTCTGAAGAGCACTTTGTCTTTTTCCACGGCTGTCTTCACTTTTCACTCTATAATATGCCTTTTCACAGATTTTGTCCTCCATCAGTCCATAGCATCCGAGTCTCTGTCTGTTGACACTTTCAGCTATAAGAATGATGTCTATGTGGCTATTGCTGCTCCCAGCACAGAGAGCTGCATGGTTTTCCAATGGGATCACATAGAAATGAACTTCAGGACTTATGATAACATAACAGGTGTGTCTCATCTTAAAACATTATCCCAAAATACTACAGTGTGGTTGGTTTTCATCCTTGTATCATTGGAGTAATAATATTTCCACTCCCGTGCCTTTCAGGTCAGTCCATTGTGGCATGTAAGTCAGTTCTCATCCAGAACCAAGTGTTTGTCATTGTGGCTCAGCTGTTTGGTGGCTCCCACATCTACAAGTTCGATGAGGATCAAAGCAGGTTCAGCAAGTTCCAGGACATTGAGGTGTCCAAAATCTCCAAACCCAATGACATTGAGGCATTTCAGATTGGTAGCGACTGGTTTTTCGTTGTTGCTGACAGCTCAAAAGCGGGTCTGTCAACCCTCTACAAGTGGAATGATAAGGGTTTTTATTCGTACCAGTCGCTGCATGAGTGGTACCGTGACACAGATGCCGAGTTCTTAGATCTGGATGGAAAGGCGCACCTTATCTTGGCAAGTCGCTCACAGGTACCCGTGATCTACCAGTGGAGCAGGAGCAACCAGAAGTTTATCCTGCAGGGCGAGATCCCCAATATGGAGGATGTAGTTGCTGTGAAGCACTTCCGGATCCAAGAGGAACTATACCTAACTATGACTCGCTATATTGGGGACTCCAAAGTTCTCCGCTGGGGTCCCAAACAGTTTGCAGAGATCCAGGCCTTACCATCAAGAGGCTGCATGATTCTCCAGCCATTTTTTTTCAAAGAACGTTACTACCTGGCCCTGGGTAGCGACTACACCTTCTCACAGATCTATGTGTGGGATGATGAAAAGAAAATCTTTGATCGCTTTAAGGAGGTGTACATCCAGGCACCACGCTCATTCACTGTGGTTTCCACTGACCGCAGGGACTTCATCTTCGCCTCCAGCTTCAAGGGAAATACACAGATCTTTGAGCACATCATTATTGACTTGAGCTTGTGAGGGGCTATGCCTTGTTGCCCCTCATGCAATCGAACGTCTTCCATTAAAAAGATACGATTGTAAATGGAAACAAAAGGACCAGAATGGAGTTAATGGCCTGGCAAATATCAATTCCTACATCGTTGTCTGTCACATATAAGAGCTGGGTCTAGTAGTGTTGGAAATCCTGATAGTCTCTTAAGGTTTCTTGACTATTTCTAAATGGCCTCATCTAATTGCCTGCTCTCGTGGTCTCCCAGACTTTTAAAGATACTACCACTTCAGAAAGACTAGGAGTCAAGAGGGTGGGCAAATGGACAAGGCAGCTGGTATTATCTGAAAAAATCCAGCTTACATTCCAGAGGGAAGAAATTGGGAATTTAATTTGAGCTGCTCCGATGGTTTAGTATCTCCTGTGCTAATGGTTTTATATGAGAAAATAGGACCTGAGAGAAATATTGTATTATTAGTTTTGCTTTCTACTCATTTGGGGCAACTGAGGGTGTTACAGGTGTGGTTGCTCATCCCAATACCACATACCTCATGTCCTCCAACCCTGTGTGGTAATGTATAGACTGTTGCCTTATCAGCTCTGGGGTTCTGTGTTATGATGGGCCCACAGTGCCTCCCTCTGGTCGTGATAAAGTATCACACCCTTTTGCTTTTTTCCATACAGGGAATGTCTTGAAAGCACAAACCTTTAATTACCGTGGCTGCGACCACAGTCCACAGAGTGTAGTTGTTTAGTGGAAAATGTTACTGTAGGTGCTATAGAGTATATTGCGTACAGTAAAAATGAAGATGTGGTTTGTTATTGTAGAAGGTGAACTATTCAGGACTGGATATAGCTAATGCCTTTGTAGACAAACATATATTAATGGAAAATCCCCATTTAGATACCCTTTCAGTTAGATACTATAAGAGGCAAAGTAGATGCTTTTTTATCCATTTAGTGGAAAGGATCTCTGTTTAGGTGATGTCAGGGAAATACACCTAGTTGAAACCTAGTAGAAAAAAAAGTTGTTGGACTACTTGCATAACTTAACACTTCTTTTGAAGATATTACTAAAAAGATTCCTCTCAGCAGAAGCCATTGGCCTCAACTTGATTTGATAAAGGACAGAGGACACAAAATGTTAATGTAAATATAGTTGAGAGGCTTTTTCAGTCTTCTATACTGTTCTTTGAAAATCCTGAATGTACATAAAACAAGGTCTGCAATGCCACTACCTGTATGTCACACAAAAATCTGAACAAATCTTTGCACTGATTTAAAAAAAAAAAAAAAAAAAAGTTACTGCAGCTTGCAAGAGCATGACATTCAAAGCAGGACGTTTGCCAAATTGTTTTTACATAAAACAAACTAACTCAGAGGCCTGGAGTGCTTCTACTTATCAAGTGAATGGAGTTGCAAATAAAAACAAAACATAATGGAATATGCAAGCTTTAAAAAAGTTATTTTGTATGATTTTGTTTTGAGCATATTGAATGTTACTCTCAAAATATATTGTAAATCTAATCTGTTGAGTATCAAAATAAATGTGTGAAAATATGACTATAAGATGTATTTTTATTCAGAGAATGGTGGCATGAATGTGGATTTTCATTTAAAAAATAAAAAAAAAACGTTACTATTTGAATAGTTTGAACTTGAACACGTGCAATAACTATGTTATGCAATTACATAATATAACTTGATACAACAAAATGGATATTTTAGTGCAGGTTCTATCTGAGAGTACTGCAGCAGCCTGTGTTAAAGCATGAACCCATGCAACCGAATCATGCAACTTTGGACTTTGAACCATTTGCAATTAGCTTCACAGTCAGCTTGTGATAGCGTATCTTCTGTTTGAATTCATTTCTGGATTTTTATCAGTGTACTGATATGCAGTGGATAAACACAACAGAGTAATGTTATTTTTTTTTACAACTGTTGTGTTCAGTTATCAGTCTGGCAACAACAAGTTGAAGCCGTCCAGCACCTTGGCAATAAAGAATGTACTGCTGTAAATGGGAGGAGCATGACACAGTGAGAGAAACAGACTAAAAGACAGGAAGAAGGAAAGCACGGCATGTTGAGCTGTGATTAACAGATGTAATTCAAACTAAAAAAGAAGACCCATGTCGATCTGTAAGTATTTTTTCAACATTTCTCTAAAATCTACTTTCCTTTAATTGTTTTTTTGCTTGTTTAAGAGAATCATAGTCTTTTTCATGATCACTTATTCATAATCAATGATCGTCATATTCGTCACATCATCATTTCATGATGCCATCATGTAATGCCGTACTAACAGTCTCTGCTTACAAACACAATATCTAATCATCGTAAATATAAGACCAAAGATTATTACGACATTTCACTGCTTTGTACTTTGAATTGTGCCAACCTGAATGAGGAAGTTTAAAGTCCGGACAGTAAGAGGAAGGTGTGGTACATGTGTGTATTCACAAATCACATCTAAAAATGTGAAATAAATAGCATTTTAAAATGAATTAGCATCATTAATTGTAGGATTTAGGACCAGTCTAAAATCTGAATTACTCCTGTTGGAAAGTGATACATGCAGGTATTTGGCTTTTCATTTTTCTGTTATTAGCTAGTGGCAGTGAAAGTGGGGAAAGAGTAGGGGAATGGAATGGTCCGGCCAGCAGGCAATCCATCCAGGGACTCACTACTCAGGACATTACTGCCCATGCAATATGCAGGTGACGAGTAGCACCTCTAGATGTACAAAACTGTATGATAATGTAGATCATTTCTAATAAGTGCCCAGGCAGGTTTTAAGGTGTTTATTATTATGCATCTAGTTGTAACAGTGATCACATACATTTGTATTTTTCAGTTTCTCTAAAACAAAAAAATAAATGTATGGTAGAGAGGACAGGTTGTAAGGTGCCCACCATAATGCCTGAAAGTTGTAACAGTATAAATTTTGTTTTTTTCCACAGTTTCTCTGAAGCAAAGAGATGAATATCATCACGCAGGTCCAAGTGACGGTCCCACCAAGTGAAA
>JAPQRN010000011.1:9632679-9647070 GCA_037367275.1 Coranthus polyacanthus
ACACACACACACACACACACACACACACACACACACACACACACACACACACACACACACACACATACATACATACACATACACACAGGAAAAGCACCAACAAATGTTTCAATCTCCTGATCGTTTGACAGCAGAAGCTTGTAGCAGCCACCAGAGCCTGTGTTGGTATGATTATTCTCTCACCACGCTGACAAAATGCTGTTGGAGACCATGTGAGCAGTTAAAAAGACAAATTCAACTGGTGTGAATATAGCACAAAAAGCTCTATGGGCTTTAAACAACACGTTGGACTCTATTTCACATGTTTGTTACCTGGACTCTTTGAACATGATGCCTATGTCTCATCGACAGACAGTCTTTGGAAAAATCTCATGTCACTGTGTTTGTCTGGCCTCCCTAGTCACACGTTGTAAGGGCTTGTTTATCAGTAATTATTTGTCACTCAACACCAGCTTGACTGTTGCAGTATACCTACGTCAGTTCTCATTTGCCAAAGCAGGATCAATATGCAGCTTGTTACGAAGGGAATGAAGTCATGGAGGGCATGGTGTTTGAAGTGGTCTCCTTCGAGGGCTGGTAATTGATTTTAGATTTAGTCGTATCCGAGCTGCTCGGACGGCCAGAGACACGGAACAGCACTCCTTTGAATGTGCTGAAAAAGTATGGGATATTTGAAGGCAATGTGTGCCCAAAATTTTTTTGCACTTAGATGTAATTTGTTGATTTATATTCACACCCCCCCCATGCTGTGTCAAACTAAGACATTACTGAGAGCACTCCCACAGTGAGTTCATTATCACCCCATCCTAATTGGGTTAAAGAAGTTAATGTGCAGTAGGTCTAGCAGAGATGGGTGTTCAAAGGGTGCTGCAGCACGCCCCTCAAGCGCTTCTTAACCTCTTCAATCTCACAGCAACTTTGATGTAGACTAATGATTGGGAGGCAGATCCATGGCAAAGCTATAGACTCTTTTTATCTGACTATTTAATTTATAACAGATGAGAGCAAAGAAAATACACGGGACTCCTTTCCGCTCGCTAACAAGAGTTTTCTGAGATATTTTGCTTCCACAGACAAATAGAACTGAAGCACCAACTCCAAACAAGAAAGTCGAAACTTATCACAGCTGTTGAGTAAAGATAAGTCCTAATGTTTAAGCTTCCCCCTCAGCAGCTAACATCAAAACATGGGGATTGGCAGGGGGTTGTTTGCTAGTCAAGAGGAGTGCCTAAATGTGTCGGTTATTAGCTTGGCTGTAGATTGTTGCTTCTGGGGTCGCAAGAAGAGCTGGTGGACAGGTTCCCAACACTGTCCAACTGCCCCTTTGTGCATGTACATACACACACACGTACACACATACACACTCTGTCCCCAAGGAACAGGCAGCCAGCTTGCTTCCAGCGCTTTGGCAAAGCGGCCCATATTTTTTTTTTTTTTTTTTTTTTTTTTTCCTCCGTGGCAGCTGCTGCATCCAGAGGCTTGATAGACTATTAATACCCAGGCTAATTTTACCAATCCATTCAGATTTACCGTTTTCCACTTGTCAGTGTGTTGATTAAGAGGCACATGGCCATCAGCACGGGTTGACTTAATGTGATGAACAAGGGGAGAAACGAGGCTAATAATGCACTCGCTGTCCAGAAGGAGCAGGGAACACCACTGTGGCACTTTTTCATGTCAAGGCAATGTTAGAGGCTTCACACAGTGGTACAAATTAAGTCAGTTCTAGTCATGCTTTAACTAATTTAAGCACAGTATGATCTCAGAGTTGGGAGCAACAATCTTTGTCTGACACTTGAGAAGTTTCATAGGTTATTGCTGAGTAGATAAGAACAAAAAGAGCTCCCGTGTAGTTCCTTGTCTGTCCATAACCAACAGTTCAACAGGCTTTGGAATCAGATTGCTTGCGTTTCAGTTTCTTGTCACACTCCTCTTGGAGTAGTTGCTGCATTGCTCCCAAGGGCCTGCAGGTGGTGCAACAGTATAGGCTGTAATGTGACACACATTGTATACTAACTGCTGCTTTATGAAGAGCTAATGATTGTTATTAGAAAAACAAAGAAAATGGTTCTTAACAGTGGGGGTTGAACGGTAGAAGTTGAAAGTTTTTGCTGATGCTAGACCAGATACTGTATTTAAAGTCTTCACTTAAGAATCAGATTAAAAATGTGTGTTGAGAATTGATTTTTAAAAAAACAAAACAAAAAAACAACTGCTTTTGCTATTTTAATAATTTAGCTTATGAAATATATAGGGATATTTGGTACAATTAATATTGCATTCCCACAGGCCTTTTGAGAACAGGGCCTAGCATTGTGCTTAGTATTGTGCTTTCTTATTCCTGGCGCTTCTCAGGTCCTCTGTCTGTCTGCCAGCCCACCGGCTCTAGAACGTTCAGCTTCACTAAACTGATCTGCCATGATTTGCCGCTGGTTATGCATCATTGCTGCAGTCTCATCTCACATTCCCCTCTACAATACTGCACTGTGGAATAATGAACCCTGTTTGAGTCTGTCTGCCTCCCCGTGTGTGTGTGTGTATGTGTGTGTGCCTCCCGAGCGTGCACGTCCATGTTTTCCATGATTGCTGCATTTGACAACAGAGCCACAGGGAGCTCAGCAAAGCATACTGCAGTCCAGGTTTAATTTCCTCCGTCAGATGGAGCGATAGTTAGAACAAATGTACTGTAGCAGGGAACCACGGTTTCCCCCGGCCGCTCCACTCGCCTTCCCTATCATCCACTATTCAGCACTATTGTTTACCAGGTGTTGTTCACAACCTGTTTGATTTTGCTCTTAGAAAACACAACTGACACCCAGATTGATTGTTGTACATCCATCTTCCAGGAAATTGACGAAGCCTGCAAGCGAATCAAGAGGGAAGTGGACGACCTGGGCCCTGATGTCGGTGACATCAAAATCATCCCGCTGTACTCAACGCTGCCCCCGCAGCAGCAGCAGCGGATCTTTGAGCCACCCCCACCTAATAAACCAAACGGTGCCATCGGAAGGAAGGTAAACCTGCCTTTGTGGCTTTAAAAACACTCAGAGGCGGAGGTTAAAGTGGGCTATGTGAAAGAGAAATTGAGTGGGGTTGCTGTAGAAAGAGCAGATGGGGAATAAGGTGGGAAAACGAGGAGAACTGGAAGGCGGGGACTGGGAAACTTTTTTTTTTTTTTTTCCCTTCCTTTAGCGCAGAACTGACTCACACAACATATGCTGCTTTTGTCAGCATGCGATTCTCTGCTCTAAATTATAACTGGGGTATTACTCACGCCCTCTGAGCCTGAGAAAGTACTGCATTCCCAGTCATTTTTATCTTTCCTCTACATTTGCACAGGCCCTGCTGCTGCTCGGAGTGGAGGCCTAAGACCTCTGCATTCTAAAACCACGTGATAATGAAAGGCACGCGTTTCTATGAGCAAAAACAAGACCGTACTTGCTCTACATAGCGCTGTCGCCTTGAATCACTTGATCTCAGAGGAGCGGATGATCCTCTTATTGAAACAGACACTAGACAATTCCTCTCTTGTGTGTGACAGTTTCTATTCAGATGGGCTCATCACCAGAGTAGCAGCACCACCTGCGCTGCCACACATTTGGCCAGGGATCTGACAGAATATCAGAATATCATCACTGCCAGTGAATGAGCAAACATTCAACCCCAGCATCTGATAGGAGATGGTGTTGATGAATGACTCATTGGTACAGCCCCTGTAATTGAGGCAGATCAGGCTGACATATGAGCAGCAAAAATATTTACTAGCTGTCTGTGTTAAACACATGACAGTGCTTTAAAAACAATTAAGGTTACCATGCAGTAGGCTTTTTTGTTAAACAGCTGTAATATACATATTTACGGCATGAAAGGAATCAAGATGTTTGTAATGTATTTCCAATGCTGAGGGGTCCTTTACAATGTTTGCTCATTGAGTTTCATCTCTTCAGGCTCTCTGTTGAAGAGGTATGTGTGTGTGTGTCCTGTGTAGGATTAAGAGGCTCAACATTCTTAGTAGTTTGATTACCCAGTGTTGGATAAGATCTTTTTCAAAAGTTCAAATATAATTTCCAGTGTTTGCCTCTGCTGATCCAAGGATGTAAATATATGAAACACAGCCACAGTTTTATAGGAGCAGGCTTGAATATTACTTGGTTCTTGCCATTGGTACCTGTACGTTTTTCATCTCTCACTAACCTCTACATTCTTACCCATGAGTTCAGTTAGTACAGGGAGTAAAATAAATGCGGCGACCCAGTGATGTGTCTCAGAAATGACTAGACTGATTAAATAGCTTTTGCTAAATCTGTATCGGCAGGACATGGCTCAGATAGTGGCTGATATTAGGCTTCTCAACTGGAATTACTGACTTAGAGAGAAAATAATGGCTCAGAAAAGAAAAAAAAATGCTCCCTTCGATTCAATTTAAAAAAAAAAAAAAAAACATCACTTTGTCGAGTTTGATGTTTGGTGATTCAGAATCATTCATTCATTTAGGATTTATTACTTTGACTCACATGTTCACTTCAACAGTTATCAAATAAAGTCAAAGATACTTCTGACCGTGTCAAATGTTTTCCGGGGATAGTGCAGGGAATTCCAAATTGTTAATTAAAAACCCTGTATCGGTCGACCTCTAGAAATTCCATCCATATGTCAAGTAAATTGCAACTGCGTTCAACTTGTAAAGCTTAATGCCTCCCATATTATGTTTTATGTCAACAAAATAATAAAATGTTGATCATTTCCAAGCAGCAAAAATGTTGATCATGAGGATAAATGTAAATTCTTCACAGGCTGTATTTTTTTCGTTTCCCACCAACTTGATTTAAAATATCTGCTGCTTTTGACAACGTTGCTAAAATGTTTACTGTTATTTTAGCACTTTGGGGTGAGGGAAAGATGACAAGGTTTAATACACAAAAAAAGATGCGATTTAAAAATAACTTGCAGTGTTAAGTCCTGGCTTTCCTGTATCCGCCATCGACCCCAACCACCTTATGTCTATTGAAGAATGGGGGGAAAAAAAAAAAACGGGCGCTTTTTCAATGAGAGATTATGTTTTGTTTCAATAAGATCAAGGCACTGATTATGTCTGTAGTAAAACATAATGTGGGTAGCAGCATATTTATTTAAGAAAACATAATTGGGTTTGCGATTTAGTTATGTAGGAATGTAACTTCTGTGAGAGTGGGTTGGGTGCCCACAGTGTGACCTCTGAACCTTAAACCCAGCCACCGCTTCAAGCTTGTAAATGTCACAGCTGGTGACCTTTTTTTTCCCAAGATTAATTTGTCAGGAGCTTGTCTAATTGGGAAAGGTGGCATCTAAAGTTGCCGTGCTTGAAGTAAATGTGCCTCTCTTCCATGAGTGACTGAGTGACTCATCAAGTGAAAAATGCAGGGATGTCATCCAAGTCAGCCCAAGAGGAAGTAGTGAAAAAGAATGAAGGTTCGCCATGTCTGCCGCTGCGCATGCTAACGACTACATTAAGCACCCCTCAATTAACATAAAGTACTAGCTCGTCATTGCTCTATTTCTCCAGGAAAGCCACTGATCATCCATTTTTGAACAGTTTAATCATTTAGAGGCAAGGCAACAATTGACTAATTACAAACAAAGACTATAATCTCACTTTGCTTTCCAGCATCTTGAAGATTGTCTCAAACAAATGTGCCGAGATGAGTGTTTGGTTTCTTTTTAGCATTGTCACGTTTAGAATCTTCCCTCAAATGTCACTCGTGATTCCACCACGCATCCATTTTCAATGAGCTTTGAATGTGGGTGCGTCCGTGCTGCTCGAGGCACGTTCTCCAATTCCCCAGTCAAAGGAAGGCTTTATTTGTCAACCAGGCCGTGTTTCCCAGCAGGGAACGTGAAGGATGGTCCATGTTAGCCATAGTACTTGCTCTCCTGCAGGTAATAACCCAGAAATAACATGCAGAGATGATGCTCTAATGATATTAGTGATGAAGAAGCCAGGATTATCCAGTGCAGCAACAGACTGGAAGGAGCCAGCCTGCGTTCAGTGTAATGGCCCTAGCCTGGATAATCCTTCAGAATCAATGCAGTCAATGAGGCCACCCATATGATCATGAAATGTGAGAAGGTGTCATGTGTGGCATCTGCTGGAGCACTGACTGGGGCCTAACAGTACAGTGGCAGCCTCATCTACAGTAGACCATGTTTTTCTGTCTTTAAATACCTTTCATTTCTTGCTGGGATGTTGGTTGTTGGCGTATTGTGTCTGTCACAAGACCCTATCGGATTTCCCCTAACCTGAACTGTGTAGAACCTTGTCAGGTGTTGTTAGAAGCTTCAGCAAACCTGCATTCCTACTCAGTTTTACAACTGGAGACAGTCTGAACTACAGCTGGGTGAGATACACTGCATGCACTGTTATACTGAGTTTAATTTCTCATAAGGTATGAATTTTTTCATATACCACCATACCCTATCATAGTTGAAAAAATTGGTACAACACTTCAATAGGCAGCAGGTTATATAATGTTTACCGTTCTGTGCATTATATTGAGTGTATTGAGAGGAGACTCCAGTTAACTGTGTGTACCATTGTTACCAACACTTAAAACAGAACTAGATGTTGGTATCGGCAGATATTAGCCTAAAACGATCATTATCGGTATCGGCAGAAATGTTCATATCTGGCCAGTATTCCTGGTGACGTCTTAACTATGTGCAAGCAATGACCGTGAACGACTGTTTTACTTAAAACTAAAACGTGGCACCATCATATAATTTATTGTCCTTAATCTCTGTTGCGTTAAGTTGATATAATTTCCTTATTTTTCAGGAGTGAATGTCTGCAACATGTTATTATCCACAACTTACTCTCTTTAGCAGTGTAAAAGGCCAAGGAACGAAAAACAAACAATCATTGAAAACGTAATATGGCCAAATGTAATATCCAAAATGCAAGAGCTGCAGTTTTCTCATGACGGTAAATGTGTCACAACATACTATTATAAATTAAGTGTTATGGTGCTACAAAGATGCAAAATCATGTTCTCCAGATGTATGGGGATATATTTGTTTAGTGTTTGTATTGTGTGTATTGCTTTAAATATAAAAACGTATCCTATATTGTTGAGCCTACATACATTTCACATATGCCATTAAAAGGTAAAAGTTACCATCTTTGTGTTTTTTGTTATGAGCTTTAAATAAGTTGTTATAAGGCCTTAAAATTAAGTGATGCTGATTATCTTTCAAGTGTATGCCAACATCAGATATATATTTATATGCTGACAACAATTCCAGGGCAATGCTGGGGCATAAGGCTCCTGACGGCAGAACCACTGCATGCATTGTGGCCCATTATTTTACTAATTGAAACTGAGTATTGAGTAGTCTCTTGCCAGGTATAATTAAAACGGGAAAAGAAATATTGTACATTTAACTGACCACACATAAGATACTGTACTTTAAAACAAGGAAAACACTACATAAAACACAGCAGAGGTTATCTGATGAGCATGGTCACGCACTTGATTTTTAAATGGATTCTACTTTTTTTTTTTGTACTTTTAAAGATTTTGTCCTGTACTCTTTGACTGCATGTCGTGCCCCAAGTATTCTTTTGGGTATTTCATGCCTTTCCAAATCACGATCAACAGCATTGCCTGCGATTGGCTCAAAGAACCTAAACCCTCAGCAGTGCCAAAATGTATTTTAGGGACCTGTCCGCGGAGCTTTTAGAGAACAGCAGAGACAAAAGCAGAGCCTGTGACATGTGCTATGCGCTGCTTTACGTTAATTACGTTCCTGCTGTGGAAACGCATTTAAGTGTGTCTTTAAATCAAGCGGTTGATCTTGATATGAGCACAATAGACTGGCTGTTATTTGGACTGAATGCTGTTTTCAATTGTTTATCCAAATCAAGAAAGTCACATTTCATTCAGTTCATCAAAGGAATATATGAAAACAACACAACTATTTACCAAACGCTGCTCTCTGATCACCTCTTTATTCCTGTGCATGGATACTAAGGGGAATATGCCTTTCAACAGGTGAACTACTCGAGGTCAAGGGCCAGATGAGGAAGGAAAAGGGCCCTCCCTTGCATTAATAACTAAACAGTCAGGCATTCTCAGACTGGAGAGAAATCCTCGCTTAAAAGGTGGGATTTAAAAGTCTCTAAGGCTCCCAGCTTGAAGCCAGCTAAAGAGGCACAACTACAAAGGAAGTGTGTCAAGTGTGCAAAATTGGTTCTGTGGACCTGTAGCAGCAAAGACTACAGAGAACCGTCAGGTCTTGTATTTGTCGTTTTATCATGAGGGCGGCCAAGAAAGTCGACGCTTCCACCAAATGACTGATTGCGTCAGCTTACAGCTTGTTCTTGCTTTGGTGTCGCGCAAGTGAGCAATCAAAAGATGTTCCAAGTGTAGAGAGGCATTTTTTCCAACACCCACTTGCATATTGAGCTATGACACTCAATGGCAGTTGGCAATAGAGTGGGCTCTGACCCGGCTGCTTCAGTCTGCAAGTGCCATGATGAAGATAAAGGGTTTCTGTGGCTGCTCGGTTTCCACTGGTGTAGAAGTAGCCTGGCAGGGGTCAAGGTTCGTGTGAGAGCAGTTGCAAATATGTCTGCTTCTCCCCCTCATTGTGTATATGCTGACAGCAAGAGAGACATAGCGTGAACGACTCATTTATTTATTTATTTATTTCCTAGAATTGGCTGTCATTTCTCCTCGACAGCTGAGCTATTGTGGATAATCATAACAGAGAAAGATCTGACTCCGAGTAATGCTGCAGGTTTTCTGTGTTCCCATATGCCTGATTCTCAGAATCCAGGCAGCTTTTCATTTCTGCCGTTTTTCATCTTATTGCTCTTCTTACATTCACAATGAGCATGTTAAGGCTGACTGTAAAATCAGTAAAATACTATTTCCTCCATTGTAAACATTTCCTTATGCTCGGCACAGTAAACCTACAGCGTAACTTTTGGCAGCTGGTGCTTTCATTTTAAACTTTCCTCCCTTACTTACGAGGTGGTGAGTACTGCCTGTGCATTGCATTGCACACTGTACTTAACATCAGTACATAACATCCCATAATATAATCTACCAAGTAACAGTTCAGGTTTTCTTTGTCTGATGCACATTTTAGAAGGAGCTAGCACTGTGAAGCACACAGCAAGAGCCAATCAGCAACAGCGAGCCACAGACAGTTGGCATGTCCACAGACCGCAGTGTTCCAAATTTCAGGACACATGCTTTGTTCATATGAGAGAATTACAGCAGCCTCTTTTTCTTTTTTTTTCTTTTTTTTTGGGGGGGGGGGTGCTTTGATGAAAGCAGTAAGCATTGTTGAGCTCTCAGTGTGTTAAAAAGCAGGCCACCTAAGAGGACCCATTACATCAACTATTTTCTATGATTTTGACAAACTCTGGGACGAGCTTTCCAAGAGAGGGAAGCTGACATCTCAACAAAGCCAGTTACATGCTGAGGATGTGCGTACAGTGCAGCACAGAGCCATGTTTGCAGCCTCCTTCAGTCGACTGGCTCCCATCAGACAGAGTTTTTCAAGTGCAAGCAAAGCTGATATCTGCACCTGCTTGTCTCTCTTGTATTGGTGCTTAAGAATGACTATTATGATTTGTGAACTGCTCCAGTTGGAAACTTTTTCTTTGTCTGTTCAGTTCAAAGCACTTCACTTTTTGAGTGCACAAGGCAATTTGGAATACTTGAGTCCCTATCCAAATGTAGATTTACACCACAGTTGAGCAACAATGAACAGTGCAGCTCTTATCTAAAAGAACATAGAGTTTCAGGTAAAATCAGGACTTTTGTAAATCATATTTGATGACATGCATTGTTTCTACAGTCTATAAATCAATGCTTTCCTAAAAAAAAATGCTGAAAAAGTAAAGCTTAATAAAAACTAAACCCAGTCAATTCCTCAAAATAAAAATAAAACCACATATGCACTTGTCAAACTAAAACTAAACAATCAAATCAATCAGAAATCAAAAACCAGAACTGAAACAATGTCATGTCATTTATACTTTATGTAGTCTTTTGATTTGGAATGAGAGGAGAGAGCTGCAGAAGAAAGGAGGGTATTGCCAAATTGTGGTGTTTTTGTTTTTTCCTGCCGGTTTTAAAGTTCAGACTGATTTCCCTTAATAACTTGTAACCATGTATAAAATGTATTTAAAATGTTTAGCAGTTCTTCGGTTCATTCCCTTCACACTCCCCAGGTACAGGATTAGTTTTTTTTTGTAACCTAGCTGGTCTCATTTCCACAGGTCGTCGTGTCAACAAACATCGCCGAGACATCCCTGACCATTGACGGCGTGGTGTTTGTAATTGATCCCGGATTTGCCAAGCAAAAGGTTAGCTCCCACACTCCCATCTTCTCCCCACCGCTCGTTATCTTCCGCGATCATCTGCTCGTGCTGCCTGAGAATCGGCAGATAAACACAGCGGTGCACACCTGACAGCGGCAAAGATGGAAAAGCCAGTTATTTATTCCTCTGACATTTCACCAGCCTGGAGCCAAGTCATACACATGGTGCAATACAAGATTATATATGCTCTATGGTGGGGGTTTTTGTATGTATTAGTGTACCTTTTGTCATATACTGTGAGTATTTAGTGTGCTGTGTGCGGTAGTTTACGTTAATGTCTGATTATTTTCCCTCTGCCCCCATTAAAAATCTTTAAATTGACCTTTTCCTGTCAGGTGTATAACCCACGTATCCGAGTTGAATCTCTCTTGGTGACGGCCATCAGCAAAGCATCAGCCCAGCAGAGGGCAGGTCGTGCCGGACGGACACGGCCAGGGAAGTGTTTCCGCCTTTACACCGAGAAAGCCTACAAGACCGAAATGCAGGTAAACCGCAGAGCAGGTTGAAAATGATTCAAATTCTATGGTTGGGTTGCACCAACAAAGCTTCATTTAATCTAAGATTAGTGCTAATCACACAGAACTAAGTTTAAAGCGAGTAAATCCAGATGTCAAATTAAGCAGAGCCCAATAAAAAGTAGTCTCAGTTTAGTCAATCGAAGTTTATTGATGTAAACCAAAACTAAATGGGGTTTAAAGGTGCTTGCTTATCCAAATTAAAAGGAATTAATACATGGATAAAAAATATGTGTGTGCTTAGTAAATATAAAAGAGGGAGAAAACTGTATCTGTTAACTTTTGGCTGCTTTGTATTCTGTAACAAAACGCTATTGGCAGACTGACCATTAGTCCAAACTTCCTGTTCAGCTCCAGAACAGTTTCCTCACTTAAACGGTGTCTTGAGTGAAATTCAGCAGCATCGTAAAACTCAGTTTGTTGAGTCTGTCCCCTTTAGTCTCTCAATCCATCTCAAGAAAGTAGTCCTTTAAAGTTTAAAATTAATACTGGATCACATTTTAAATTTGAGTTTTTGGGTACAACAGTGTTACATGTATTCTAGGTTTACAGTAAAAGATAAACTGTGGTTTAAAGGTTAAGTATGTAAGATTTATGCATCCTTGTGTGCTTCAATGGAGTTTTGTACTGGGAACCAGTTGTTCTAAGTTAACAATATCCATGCCTACACGCCTACGTGCACGATAACAGCCTGTACACTGATTACTATGAGAACTCAGGTTGAATTTTCTGCAAAAATCATTCTGCTCGCTACAGAGTTCCTCAGTGGTTCCCTTCTGCTCTTCTACTGCAGCAACAGTGTGTAACATGAGCTGCTGTAGAAATGAAGTTAGCCAACAAACAACCGGCTCCCAGCACTATACAGACTTCAACGTAATATAAAGTAGAACCGTGATTTAATCGGATTGAGAAATGAATCCTTGTTGGTGCAACCCAGCCTATGAGGTCTAATCAGGTGATTGGATTCTGCCAGAGCTGCCTGTAGCAGGGAAAGCTCTCTTATTATGCAACATTTGCTCTTAGTTGTATTGTATTATTCCCATTTCAGCTCAGTTGTCATTTCAAGAGCCTGGTTCCAAACCACAGTGCCTGTGCTCCTCCTTATGACCTGTGCTAAATGACACAGTCAACCTTGTGACAAATGAACCTGTGGAGGCCCAGTTCTTGACGTTAACAGGCTAATTTTTTCCCATCACGCTGAGTGGCAAAGGGAATTTTTTAAACAAGTTAAATAGCCCTTCAAACGCCCTAGACTCCTGGTCTCTGTTGAAGTTGACACATGAGCGATGCATGAGGAGATAATAAGCGCCCTGATTAATTCATTTTGAATTGTTCCTTGGGTTTCCCCTGTTCCGCTTAACTTGCACAGGACAACACGTATCCCGAGATCCTGAGGTCTAATCTGGGCTCTGTGGTGCTGCAGTTGAAGAAACTGGGTATTGACGACTTGGTACACTTCGACTTCATGGACCCACCAGGTTAGTATAAAAAAAAAAAGAAGATACATTTTACAGTGTGAGAATTGTGACCTTTGTGTTAATTTGCTCTGAAACACATCTCATAAGGAAGCATAAATAATTCATCATGTTTTTTAATATCAACTAAAAGATTTTGATCAGTTACAAACTGCTGTGAGATCTCCACACATTTAGTTGAACTGGTGTTGTTTGATGTGTGATATCAAATCTGGGTTGGCTCTGTCACTTGGGAGCTTGGGAAAATGACAAAGCAAAGAGAAAATGATGTTGGCAGATATCAAATATTGTATGCTGAATGTTTGGAGATTTGAGGATAAGTGCTCTGGCAGACATGGGCGACACAGTGCTTTGCTGTTTTGTCTAATTTGCGTTGAGATTATTGCTGTTTAAATTGGGAAACGACAGCGATGTGTGCTCTAAATGCTTAAATCTGATCTCCCCGTTTTATACTTTGGTCAAATAAAACTCATCTCATTGAGTGTATGTTTCTGCATCTTCCTGAAGAGACCACCCCTCCTTTTTTCCCCCTCTCCCCTTCCTCTCCTTAACCTCCTGCTCCCTCCCCCCTTTTCTCACCATAATATAGTTTTCATCTCACCTCTGAGATTAAACTCATCTCTCCCAGTCCACTGTGGCAAACGCCATTTTGAGAATGAAATTGGTTACATCAATAGTAGTGCTATCACCTTGGCTATTGCCTTCCCTTTATATTCCTCCAGTGAAACGTGACTGACCTCCACCGCCACCCCCACGTTTCTCACAAAACACGAGGGTAAGCGTCAACATATCACATCGGCCTCGTCTGCCACGTCTAACTGGGAACAATGGGGTGAATGGAAAGGATTACCTTTTTATTTATTTGATCCCCCTCCTGGTGTCAGGTTCTTCCTAACTACGCAGCTCTTGAGTACACTGGAAGCTGCAGCAAATAAAGTCTGCCTCTAGTCTGTGAGAGTTTCTGGACAGGCGCTTTATAATATCCAGTTACAGGGGATCGATTTGATACGCTGTGTCAAAGGCCCACCTCAGAGTAAATGGACAGGTTAGGGATGTGTCCCCAGAGAGTCAAGAAGTAGAAGATGAAACAACAGGATAGCATGGTTTTTTTTTGTAGTGTAGTTTTGTAGTGGATGGAAACACGCATAAATTCACTTTTTTTGCTGATTTTTACAGATCAGAATGATATGATTTTAAAGCATAGCCACCAAATCACTGGTATGTAGAGTTAGATCTAATCCCCATCATTTTGATTAGTAACTGTAATGTAATTGTACTTCTTTCTTTTTTTTCCTCAGTAATGGATTACTATTATATTTATCTTGTAATTTAATTACTTATTGCCATTGCATATTAGGTACACTCCAACACTGCTTATTACTTAGTT
Organism: Coranthus polyacanthus; assembly: GCA_037367275.1. Taxonomy (NCBI): domain Eukaryota; kingdom Metazoa; phylum Chordata; class Actinopteri; order Kurtiformes; family Apogonidae; genus Coranthus; species Coranthus polyacanthus. The sequence continues at coordinate 9,646,429 of JAPQRN010000011.1, forward strand.
TTTGGAATGTTTTAAAGGTTAACTTGGTCTTAAAACTGTGAATTTAAATCATCCATCTGCTCAAGTGTTTTTTCTAAGTCCGATATAGCAATTGTCTCCCATTAAACCTCCCTGATGATCAAAGATATCATCCACAAATGCCAGTGGCTTTTTCCATTTCAGCCTGTCCGTGGGGTTGATTTTTCGTTTTACTCTGAAACGCTCAAATGTGTGGTTTATTTCTCTCTTTGGCCGCCTTCCTCCTCGCTCACTAAACACAGGAGCGACCGTGCGAGCCAGCCAACCAAATGGAAAATCCAAAAGAAATCAGTAGCGATTTACACAAGGACTTGGCTGGGTGGGATTCATTTGCCTCGTGACATTTCCAAAGAAGTACCTTTCAAAGCCAATGTGGTTTAATGTACCTTTAGCCTTTCGTCTCATTGATTTGGCCCTTGGTTAATATATCGGATTCTCGCGTGTTGAGGCAGTCAATACTTACTTTCTGATGAGCCTCGTTGTGTATAGATTGAATTTCCACACTGGTTCATCATGCTAGCAGTACTTGGAAATCAGATTTTCACCTTTGTTCAGACCCACACAAGCCACTGGTGTGGTAAGTAATGTAGCCGGCACTCACTTTGTGTATGGAAAAAAAAAAAG
>JAPQRN010000011.1:9647170-9679647 GCA_037367275.1 Coranthus polyacanthus
TTGTTCAGACCCACACAAGCCACTGGTGTGGTAAGTAATGTAGCCGGCACTCACTTTGTGTATGGAAAAAAAAAAAGGAAAAAAAAAAAGTACCTTTGATGCACCAAATCAATATTTGTTAATCATAAAAAAATGCCTCCCTGCTGTTTGAAATTGAATTTTTTTGGGAGCACTTGAGAGAAATGAAAGTGTACGAGTAGCACAGCCAGTGCTCGAAGCTAATTTTCAGTTAACATGCAACTGGTCATTAGGCTTCAGCTCTCGGGAGCCAAAGGTCAATAATTGCATCTGGAGGAAAAATCTTTTAACCAAACGGTGGAAGCCTTTTGTGTTGAAGCATTAAGTAGAAAGTTCCCCTGTAATTGCATTAGTTGTTTAGGATTGCCTGAGCGGTGGATGAAAAATGGGCTCTGCCATGATTACTTCTCCACTAAGTTGCTGTCTAGTGGAACTCCGGCCGTCACATACCAAGAGCCTTTTCATTTTGATTCACTACATGTTCACTTTTGACCAAAGCGCACAACAGCCTACCTTTGTCTGACTGTTGGTGTCTTTTGTAACCTGCAGTTGTCTTTCAGTAATGCTGTGAATACAAGAGACACTGGACCTCTTCTTTTTCTTTGTACTCATACACCTGAACCTCCACCACACTAGTTTGCTACTCGCTGGGAGCAGATCTTCCCCACCACTTAACCGTGACCACATGATGTCAAATTGCCCTAAAATCCTTGAAGAGAAATCTGTTCCAATCTTGAAATGTTTAATTTTTTGCCACAATTTGGTTTGCACATTTCATATTGTGTGAAAAAAAATAACTAATTTAAAAATCAACGGTATGAGATTTTCATGTTACAAAAACCATCTCAGAAAATATCAAGTATCACTGTATCAGGGGCTACAGTATTACGCAATTGTCACTTGTTACAGTAACCATTTCCATAAACTTGTTTTTTATGCATTTGGAAGTATTGCATTAGAAAATGTTTATGTAATGCAGTTTCACAAAAAAATGTTTTTTAATGTTTGCTTGAGGTAGTTATTGGCTTTTTGGGATAGAGTTGACAAAATGCAGACCGTTTTATCAAATAAATCCTGACATAGCAAGCATTTAACTCGCTGTGCGAACTGGTGAGAGGACCAGACTACTCCATTCATGAAAAAACGTGACAGCTCTACTTCTTGTACTGTTTATTACAGCCATGCAGGATGTATTCACTCCAAACCACTTTATGGAAATGCACCTAATTTGGTTGACAGTTTCTGGAAACACAGGTAATGACTGTTGACTAAAATGGATAAGAAAGCTGTACATCTCTGTACATCATTTGCAAATGCAAGTGAGATTCTCCGTCTACTTTACTGTAGATAAACAAATGTACGTAGCATGAACCATCAATTTTCATCCCAGCGTAGAATATGAAACCTGTATACCAGCGCAACCCCAATTAACACTTCCACGGATCTAGCAAACTGTTACAGACTATTCTGGAAACATGAAAGTATTCTAGAGCAGATGGATTGAAAGTGCTTATGGGTAACACTGGAGTATTAATCAAACCTGACATCGATGTCTATGTAAACATTCCAAATTGTCAAGTTTTTCTGTGACACTGTTGCCAGTTGTGTTATCTGTGTGTGTTTGCCCCATAGGCTTGGAACATTTTAATGGCTCATGCATCCCTTTCTGTCTCCCCCTCCAGCCCCAGAGACCCTGATGCGAGCCCTGGAGTTGCTGAACTACCTGGCAGCGCTCAATGACGACGGTGACCTGACGGAGCTGGGCTCCATGATGGCAGAGTTCCCCCTGGACCCCCAGCTGGCCAAGATGGTCATCGCCAGCTGCGAATTCAACTGTTCGAACGAGATCCTCTCCATCACTGCCATGTTGTCAGGTAATGCTCAGGGCTGGCTCACTGTGTGGGTCTGAGCTGCTACTCTTTTCCATTTCCTGTCCTGATGGATCATGCTTCACAAATGACCAATAAGCTTTAAGGAAATGTACAGAGCCACTCCGTTATCTACATCTACATCTCTTAGATATGTTTCCACTCTCTGACCCCACGTTTTTATTTTAATTGTGCCGATAGGAGGTTTTAGTGGATCTATTTAACTTCATTATTTAAAAACATGTTTATCATGAACAGTTCCAACCACAGAAGTTAAGATTTACTTCAATCAAGTAACATGTAGCTGCTAAACTTAACTACAAGGTAAGAGGAGGATAAACTCTGTGGTGTCAGCTATTATTTGTGAGGAAGGGGAAAAAATACATGTCTGTACAAAATGTATAGGTGTAAGTGGAACAGCACCAGTGCGCTTCAGCAGTAATTGCACTTTAGGCTTGCCAAAGCAGAATGCTGCTCATTGAGATGAATCCTGACGCCTTTGAAGGGAGTGTGAGGGTCTTTGAGAGTGGGGAAATGTATTTAACTAGCTGTTTGGACGTGGTATGCACTTAAAGCAGGTGATTCAGGATGGCAGCTTTTTTTCTTTTTTTTTTGCTGAGTTCATTAGAGAAAGTAGCAAAAGTACACCTGAGAGTGGTGCTGCTGTGGCAACCAACCGTAAGGTTCAATAAACAGCAATTCTAACCACTAAACCCACTATCAAGCAAGGTTTGATATTAAGCAACTGAGACTAAGTTCACAGAGGGGAGAGAGGTCTTAACTTTCCATTATCACTGCCGCCAGGTTTACAGTAATTATTGTATTTGTACGGTAAAATGTACAATCGATAATACCAAATATTCAATAATTTGATAACTTTCTGACACTTAGTGTTAGTAGTTTTAATCGGTCGCAGCTGTCTCATTTGAATTCATTTCCCGACGTGTTCAGGACAGTAAATCATTGCGTTCGTTGTGATGATGAAGGCAACTCACAAGCACAGCTGTCCTTGACTTAAATCCTCTTTACTGGTCAGAAATTTAAGGTACAGTGGACGAGGCTTATAGTGATCCCGTCTGTCAAAGTCAGGTTCACTTAATCATTCACTTATATCACTATAAGTGAATGATTTTTATAACGACTGCTGTCTGTAGGTCTAATACTCAGTTTGATTAGTGATTAATAAGATAAGCTGTTGGAAGCGATAAATAAGGATAGATATTTTTGCACATCTTACATTACACATGTATGATGTCATAACTGTGAGAAATACCGAACACCTCTGACTGGTTTTTCCTCAGCTGATTCAAAGGATACGACTTAAACACAGCAGTATCCTAATTGTTCCTTCCAAGTGCTGTTTCCTAAACACAAAAAACATATGGAAACTTTAAAACTTTCCCCTCTCGGGCTTGCTGCCGATTCTTCCTCCTTATAGTGCACTGCACATTAATGATCTACTTAACAAGGGCGGCTTAATCACAGGTGTGCATTCGTTTTCTGTCACTTTTCACTAAGAGAAAATGATTTCAAAATGAACACAGCACCAACTTCAGGTATGAAAGGTATAAGCGGTGGATTGGTATAACTGTGATCACTATAAGCGGTTTCCACTGTACTTTTTACCCAGTACTTATGGGTACATTTTCCATCACGCAACGCTGATTTTTATCTTCCTTCACTTCCAGATTTAGATTAGATTGGGTGCTTTTTTGACATCTCTGCTGTATCATGTTTATAGTCATACTGTAGGGAATCCGTTTAGGGAGAAGTTTATCACTTGGTGCCCATCCTTCTCCACTCCTCTTCGACCCCTCCTCCTTTTCCTTTTCCAACATAAATGCTTCACAATTCAGTGTTCCCTGTGAAGTGCTCTGTGCCTCTCATGAGCTGAGGCCTTGTTCCTCTCTGTGGGATTTGCTTAACTTATCCCTATGGGCGGCTGTGTTGGGGCCTATACCAACCTTGTTTAGTCCCACAGTGCTTCGTGCGGCCGACGGAGGCTAAGAAGGTGGCCGACGAGTCCAAGATGCGGTTCGCCCACATCGACGGAGACCACCTGACACTTCTCAACGTCTACCATGCCTTTAAACAAAGTGAGTGACCTGTTTACCGACGCTCATTCCACTGACATTTCACAGAATTTTTCCTTTGCCCTAACCCAACCCTCGTCTCACACAGACCACGAGTCAACTCAGTGGTGCTACGACAACTTTGTCAACTACCGCTCGCTGATGTCAGCCGACAATGTACGGCAGCAGTTGTCCAGGATCATGGACCGTTTCAACCTGCCGCGACGGAGCACCGACTTCAGCAGCAGAGACTACTACATCAACATCCGCCGAGCGCTGGTCACTGGCTTCTTCATGCAGGTCAGCAAGGGCGAAGAAAGGCATTTTATGTTTGCTTTATCGGAAGCTGAAAAGTGGAACCTTCTACTTTGAGCTCCTGCTACTTTGTTTTTAATGTTATCCATTACTGAACATCCCTCCCAGTCATTTTATTGGCTACATTAACCGACTGCATTGTTTATCTCCAGTGCTTTTTCAGATGTTCATTAATGTTTGCCCTTGTTGGATTTGGTCACTTGTGCAAAATATTTCTGACTGAATGAAAATGCAGCAGATGTTTTTTATTTTTTGGTTTATTGTAATAGATAACTTCCTTGGAGTGCACCAACACCCACACATGGCCACACTCTATCACACACAAACCCAGCTGCTTTGTTTTAAACACATGAGAAGAAATCAAGTCAATTTGCTACTCGCGCAAGGAAATAAATGGCATTTTGTAAGAAGCCATTTTCAGGGGTATCTGAAACAAGCAACCTGACAAGTTGAATTATGGTGTTAATATTTAAATATTTGTCAACATTAACCTTTATCTTGGAGACAAATTTGCAGCTCATGTTGGAGCTTTCACAACGTTGGAGATCATGTCTTTGTTTGGAAAAGGCCTTTATTGAGACTGATTGCCTTGGTTAATCACAACAGCCACAGTGTGTTTCTCTAAGTAACTGCAAAGTAGAAAAAATGCTCACTGCCCAGTCATAGACGAGTTCGTCCTAAGTGTTGTATTACTTTTTTCATAAAACCAGGAATCATTTATTTCTAGCTCTCGATGCTAGGTCATTCCAAAATGTTAGTGTTAATGTTCGTCTTTATTTAATTCAGGGCTTCAGATAACAATTATTTTCACTGTCGATTAATCTGTGGATTATTTTCGTGATGAATCAATGCGTTGTTTGGTCTTTTTAAAACGTCACAACATGGTAAAAAACGACATCAAAGCTCCTCCTCAAATGTCTTAGTTTACTTTCATAGACCAATGAAGAAACCAGAAAATATTCTATAAATAATATAAGGCTTTTTGTTCCTCTTGCAAATAATGACTCACTTAACCAATTATCAAAATAGATGGCAATTAACTGCACTGCACATAAGCACTGAATTTGATTGTATCCACTGAAACACTAGAGGGCTTTTATTTTGTAATAGTAAAGGAAGTTTTGCATTTCAGTACTTTTATCATCGCAAACAGGAGGAGCAGATCAAAACAAGGTTTTGCTAAATTACGACCATTTCTACTTATTAAACAGAGGAAAATGTAAATAAAGGCCTGACTCTAATACAAGCCTCCTTCAAAGGCTGCAGGCCTGGTGCCTCCTGCAGCTGAGAGAATTAAAGGCACCGGACACTATTTGAAGAAATACGGTAGTTTAAGTTTAGATTTTATTTAGTCTTAGTTTTTCAGGCTTTGATTTCTAGAAGCTGAAACAGGTAGGATTGAAGAATGCAGGACATCTGGTATGATTTACAAAACCATTGTTTATTAAAGGTCCCACATTGTGCAGAACCATTTTGTTCTTTTTTTAAATTTCAGTTAGTGAAATGATCATGTCACTGTGGTTTTACTTTGAGTTGTCTTTAACTATAATAACCCTGCTTTGCCTTAATCGCTACCTGTCCTGTTAACAGATTGCTCACCTGGAGCGCACCGGCCATTATCTGACGGTGAAGGACAACCAAGTCGTACAGCTGCACCCCTCCACTGTGCTGGACCACAAGCCTGAGTGGGTGCTCTACAATGAGTTTGTGCTCACCACTAAGAATTACATCCGCACATGCACTGACATCAAGCCAGAGTGGTAAGTTTTAGACGCAGCTTTAATGTTTGTAGGGGGAGTAAACTTGATAGAGATAAACTTCTCTTGCTGATTTTCTGTGTTTCTGAGAGTGCACTTTTGTTAAACCCGTTGAGGGAGAAAATATAAATTGAGCGACTGTTTGCAAGAAAGGCTACAAATCCAACACAGTTTGCTGAGTATGAATATACACTAATAAGCAGCATGCAACATGTGTCAACACCCATTGTTTTCTGTGTGAACCCAGCACAAGCAGCATCTGATGTGTCACGATTTGCAGTTGACTTCACAGTACATAGATGTGCCCTAAGGGGTTAGAAAAATAAGTTTATCACATCAACTATTCAGATCTCCACATCTAGCAACTTTATTCTAAATACTTCTACAGCTTCTGTTTATCATTCAGTTGTAGCTTTAGTTTATAGTGATGGTAGAGTGAGAACGTGTACAAATGACATGCAAAACCACGTCCTGGGTGGTCTAGAACTAAAAACAAAATACCATCCGCAGCTAATGAAGGATCACATTTGTTCCTAGGGCTGTCGTGGTGAGTTTGGGTAGTCTAATTTGTTCCACCATAGTTTCATACTGAACTGAAAATATTTGTACAATTCCCACAGTAACTTTACAGATCTCTAACATCGTGTTCTGCGCTGTTGCTTCGACACCGTATCTGTATAAAGTCTATCTTGCTGCAGTTGTTTATCGGTAGCAGCAGGTCCCTGATCTGAACTTCTTTCATTTCCTCAGTGACACTTTTAGTGCTGACAGACACTAAAGAATCAAACAAAAAATGTTTTTAGACTCTAACGTTGGGTTTAAAAAAATAAAGCAGACTTTGTGCACGTCGGGGTTCAGAAGCCAGACCAGCAGCTCACAGACTTACGGTAATTGTTCGCCGTCTGAAGTTGTTATTTGGTCAGTGATCATTAATTAAGCAGGAAAAAGCAACATCTTACACAAACTCTACAAGTTATTCTGCAGTTTAACTAAGCTTTTTAAAATTTGGACAGATGTTAAAACATCACTATAAACTTAAATAAACTCGGCCTAGCCTAGCAACATTAATGCTAACAACACAAAATGCCGTAATACACCGGTACCCTGTGCATTTAAAATGAATATTGGTGGATTAGGAAAGTTTGGACAGCGCTTGTATTTATTTATTTCATGACATGATCTGACAGATGACAAATGAAGGTAACAGTTCTGTACAATTGTGTAGCCTCGCGACAAACGGAACAACTGTGACAGCGGCGTTGCGGTTGCTTCCCACCCTCTGCGGTCGGCTTGTTAATAGCATGGTTGCCATTTTGCAGTTACCACAACAGCCCTAGTTGTTCCTGAACTGGTTGTCTCCATATGAATATTCTTCCACAAGTGAACGCTGCAGACAATTTATGTGACTAATGTTTACTTGCTTTCTTTCCTAGGCTGGTGAAAATTGCCCCCCAGTACTATGAGATGAGTAACTTCCCGCAGTGTGAAGCAAAGAGACAGTTGGAGCGTATCATTGTAAAACTCTCATCCAAGGAATACACTCAGTACTAAGCAGGTTTGCATGCATTGCAGTGACATCCACAAAATGTACAGAGTTTAATCTGAACTCATTGGAGCAGCCCTTTTTTTTTTTTTTTTTTTAATTTCCACCAACAAGTTCATTTTAAATTCTATTTTTGTTTCCCTGTGTGTAATTTACTTTCATAATGATCAATCCTGTAATGATCCTGTTACTTTTGTGGGACATTTTGTGTTGTGTTTTGAAGCCAGAACAGTTGAGCACTACTAGAAAAGGATTATAAATGACTGGTTGTCTGGAATTAGTCATTTATTATTTTTGTCTGAGTATGATACTTCATGTAGATTTCATTCCTGTCACAGACGTCATAATATCACGACCCAGGTTAGGAGTCTTGGCTGTTGTTTTGGTTCAACTGCTTAAAAGTCATTAAAAAAAAAAAAAGGCAGTCAATCCATGAAAAGAGCATTTGGATCAAATGTAATTTATACTGTATTTTGATGCAGGCATAATGGAAATATCCTGTTGTCATGGAGACACTAAAAGGTGCACTCTGGTCGTATTTCCTGTCAGCTGTTCAAGTTAATAAAAACCAAGTTTGTAACAAAACATTTTCCAGTGTCAGCATTACAATGTCAGGATAATTTGTGCATAAACTTTTCAACTTAGCCCTCACACAAATACAGGCACTGAGAAATCACGTTTGACCTGCCAAATCCAGCTCCTTTCCTGGCTCTTCAGGGAAGTCAAATCTTCTTACTGGGATATTGATAGCTTCAGAAACAGTTGGAGTGAGGGGGAATGTTAATTACAAATGTTTCAGAGCGAGATCAGTGTGAAATCCCTGCTGTGCTCAAGCCTGTTCTGGCTGTGCCGCTTTGTTTCGACGCCTAACCAACGTGGAAGGTAAAGCTCGCACACTAGTGATATAAAATAACCAAATGAGCAATCAGAAACATGACTCTAACTTTACAGCGACGACAGGCAAACAATTAATGTTTTGACAGATTGAACTCAAATTGTAGTTTGGGATTCCAAACTTGCATGAGTGGATGAAAAAACTTTTTTTTACTCTTGTTCTGTGGACGGACAGATTAAAGCTGCCGTTGGGTGAGGCATCTGAGGATGTGGTGCTGGTCTTGAGTCCCAGATCGGCTCAGACAACGATGATGATGTGGGTATTTGAAAGGTTTAGGTCATATTGTTTTTTTGTTTTTTTTTTACATAAGGCCTGTTTATAGGCATGTTTTTTCTAGTGACAGTTTACAAAGCAGGGAAGATGTAACTAAAGATGCCAACAAGTTTCATTATGAGAAGGATCCATCACCTATGAAACATGATTTGTAATCGGGTCATAACGTCAGGATATGCCGGGCCCTGCTGCAGGTTTTATAGGGATGCACTGATTGTGAAATACTGGGCCGATACTTTTGATCAAAATAACAATTTGTCTGATAGTTTCTTTATTTTGTGTTTGATGTTATTTTTTCCCTCTTTTGTACAAAGACAAGAAGAAATCTTAATTACCAAAAAGAGTAACCAAACTGTTTTAAAGTCTTTGTCTTTGAATGAGCACAAATTCAATTACAGATAAACATCCGCCCCTGCCATAGGTGAAGTGTCGTCTCGTTGGTGATAGCCGATATCAATCAACAACGGTTTCTCGTGGAATTCTCCATACTTTTAAAGAAGCACATACTAAGGACGTTTAAAAAGGAATACGACTTTCTGCGTGATTTTAAAATCTGTGACAAGAGAGCCCATGTTATGCTTTTTTTCTGACACTTTCAACTCTATTTTGTGCTTCTTCTCAGTGGATGAGATAAACAGGCTACTCTTGGAAAGTGCTGAAAGCGTAAAAAAAAACAAGCTACAAATTCATATTTTCCATCGTGTTTGGTCACAATTATTTACACAAAACATGGTGCAGTTTTTTTTAATAACTTTTTTTTTTTTTTTTCCCCTCAGGAACACAATAGATTAGTCTAACTTTCCTAACATCTCAACTTTACATGTTTTAGAAAAGAATGTACATAACATTGACTTAGGGATAGGAACAGAAATGTAGGAGTAAGCGTTTCTCACAATCTCTGTAGTGTCTGGAAGTAGGCAGGCAGAGATACCAGACCTGCTAAGGGACTTTTAAATGAAGTCTGCAGATTGTGTAATATGCTAAGTCAGGAAATTAGCATGTGTGCTTTAATATTTTTGGACTGTTGGGAGACAAGTTTTTAAGTGGATGGCCTTTTGCTAGGGAACGTACACAGAACCACAAAATGGTGCCAGAGAGATTAGTCTCTCCAAAGCGAAGCCAATAGAAAACCCATTAGTTTGAGCTGATCTGGAAATTATATGGAATTGATCCTGAGGTAAGAACAGTTTTTCATGCTCAATACTTCCCATTGATTCACACCGCCATAATTACAAATGAAAATCATTATGTCTCCAAGTTGTATTTTGTTAGTGTCCGATATGCGGCCACGCGATGAGAGCATGTGGTGTTCGTTCTTGAGCTTAATTGCATGTCTCTATGGGACTAGATGTTCATCCATAGATTACAAAAAGTGCAATTCTGATGGAATATTTTGCAGTTCTTAAACGTTATTTGAGGTCACGGAGAGCCATGTATACTGTATATCCCCTCTTAGTTTACGCCTGTGACTAACGATTATCTCTACAGGGATTTACATTCAAATGTGTTGCAAATTTTAACCGACTTTTCAAAAAAGCATCAAAAGAAAACGCAAAATCACTACCGTTATGTGAATATTAAGAGTTGGCTCTCCAGCTTTGCCAGTTAGATGTAGTATTTCATAGAGGAACAGACTATCTGAGCTGTTGATTGAAAAGCTGATACACAAGTATTTTCTCTAAAACTCTTGACAGCTTTTGACTCTTGAACCGAGCTGAACCGCTGGTCTGAATCATATAACTATGTTTCAAACTCTTCATAGCTCTTCATACATGGTGACGTTTCATTGTCCATTTTCACCTAATATGGCATTTCTGTTTCTTGTATTAATTCAGTGAACGTTGCAGCTCCCCTATTGGTCCACACATGCAAAATCATAATAATTTGCTAAATCTGTTTCCATTGCATGCATTTACATGTATTTTACATCAATATGCCAACTCTTCCTCCGGTCCAAAGCATAAAAAAAACAAATTTAAAAATGCAAATAAAAACAGCTGGATGGCAACACTACGTTAGTCGATAAAATGTCACGAAATGGTGAAAAACATGGATCAGCATTTGTCAAAGCTCAGCTTGATGTCCTCAGAGGTTCTGCTTTGGTCCACAACCGAACATGAGTAAAGAATCTAGAAAATCTACAAAAAATTGACTTTTTCTTTTCTATTAAATTGATTCAAACTGATTGACAATAGATGACGAATGGAATAATTGCTGCAGGCCTAATTTAGTACACAAGCAGTTTTATTTTTATTAATTGATGAGTTTGGATTTTGTTTAGTTAGAAAAGCCTTGATTTCTAGAAGTTGAAAAATGTGGATGAAAGAACCCATGAAAACAAGTTATGATTCATAAAACCTTGTTTATTAAAGGTCCCATATTATGCAAAGCCATTCTATACTTATCATTGATTCACATCGCCCAAATTACCAATGAAAATCATATCACCAAGTTGTATTTTCTTAGTGTCTGATATGACTCCACATGACGAGAGCATGTGGTCCATAAATTTAAAAAAAAATTGAATTCTGACAGAATATTTTGCAATTCTTAAAGGATAAAAAGTAATTTGAGCTCAAGGAGAGCCATATATACCGTGCGGTTCCTCTCACAGCTGGCACTGACAGTGTTTGCTGACTTTGGGGGCCATTTTATGTGGGTTTTTGACAGTAACTCACCAAAAGTAGCCAACGCAAACAAATACCAGACAGGTATTGTTCAGCGTGTTTCCAAAGAGTGTGAATCACCACCTCGCTACAGCTCAATCTCCCACCACCCACTGAGTCCTGGATGGTGCCTCATCATCATTTGAGACCGTGGGTAGGGAAGTTTATTGCAGAACACCTCAGCGTTTCAGGAAATCCATCCACCCACCCACCCCGGTCCTCCTCCCATCCCACGCCGGTCCTACCGCCGCCACCAATCGGAGCCGAGACAGGTGTCTTATCTCCATCGCGCAGCACAAGCACAGCCAATCTTCCAGGAAGATGGCGACTGGAATGTGACAAATCCATCTGTCCTGGTTTGAATTTGTATGCTAATTTGAAGTAATAGCCCCTCTGGTGACAGTGCAAGGGAACAATTCAATCATGCCATCTATGACAGTTGATTTCCAGCCTTCTCTGTGATATGGGAGTATATGCACGAACCGCCGAGTTAGGTTTGATAGATTGGTTATGTAGGGAAGATGTGGCATGTAGACTGCATGTTTAAAATGGGCTGCCAGTTTGAAATGAGTCACACAACCACTGAAGGCACCTGTGCAGAAATATGCAGCCGCTACCTGTAGGCTGAGGAAAACAATATTTAATTTGACCTCATTTATTCCCCCCCGCCCCCCGATGACGCGGCAGGACTGGTAGCCGTCCTGAACTTTCACCCAATTTCCCCCGCCGCAGCCCTCATGAGATATGTGTGAACGATAGAAATACCCCCACATAAAATCACACTAACACAATTGTTATATTGTCACGCTGAATTATCTCAGGCTGTTGATTTGATTCAGTGAAAAGCTTTCATGTGTCACTGGGCAGAAAAAGAAACCGATCAGAGAACAGAAGATGCAGGCACGGGTATACGGACGAGCCGGACTGTGCCATACATTCAGCGAGGAGGCGGCTGTACAAGTTGTGATTTCTCTTGTGTCTTGGCACTCTCCTACGTTGTGCAAATGTATGGCACTCCATAATCTTTAAATTAATCTACAGCACAGAACAGATTATGGTTGATGGTGACAGATAAGGCTAAAGAACAAACCGCTCTTCATTTTGCTTGCACTGTTCTTTTCTTCCTTCCTCCACATCTGGCTCCTTTCAAGGCAATAAATTGGTTTACCGCATTTTTATTTAAACAAAACCTGCCTTTCCAGTAAATATGCAGCTAAACTGTTAAAGATTGGTGATTTATTGAAACACAAAATTGCTGTGGAATCGCCAGACCTGCATTTTTTTTTTTAAGCATAGTCCTTCATTTTGTGGTAATTTAGCGTATTTCTATCCCATTTTTAGTATTGACACTGCTAACAAGTCTCATGAGAATTATCTGGAAGAAATATGTAGGCTGTGTTATGGTCTATCTTCTGGCGAATACATGGGCAATGGGGAACTTGCCTGTCATTTTCTCTCCTTTTATACTTTCACTACTGCAGTGATTCCTTGACAATTTCTCCAGGAAAAGAAAACTACACTGCACTGTGCCAATTGACCACACTTCAAACGGGTGCAGATCATGCGTGGCAAACGCGTCTGATCAAACACAGAGGCCGGCAAAGAAAACTGATGAACAAAAGGCCCGTCTAACTGCACGGGGCTCACATCACGATAAATAGTGTGCTAAAAGACAGCTCCCTAAATGAGCTCTGCTAGCAGCCCCTACTCGTACCGTTTGGAGAGAAGTGAAAGATTTTCTGTGCTCAGCATGGCTGCCCTTTTCACAGCGGATAACAAATTCTGTTGTACTGTATTGCGAGGGTTTGGTTCTGGAGGAAGCAGGCTTTACCCAACAGTTTACGACTATTGAAGGAAAAAGGTTGTGAAATTGTCATATCCTGGGAAGCAACGATGAAATTCTGGAAGCAGGACAATGCACCGATCACTTTTCAGCTGGTTTAAAGATGACTGTGAAGAAATATGTTCTTTTTCCACTCAAAAAATGTCATTTGTCTATTAAAAAGGTTTTTTTTTTAATTCTGGGATTAAACTGAAGACTGAACTTTGACCCAATTATTAGCAAAGCTCTGTTTTTCTGAGAAATGTTTTGTTAGCAATATTATTCTTTCATTCCAGCGGAGGCTTTATTGAATTCTCTTGATAACAGTCATCAGATTGGACAAGCACTATATTCACTGGCGTTTGAGGTCTTCAACTGATTGTGATTTTTGTGGACAAAACAAAGAAGCAGTGATATTTTTCAGTGTATATGGGCTATCCCAAAGCATTCTGGGAGTGTTTGCAAAACTTTGTGTCTAGGAAAATGTATGAAAATGTATTTCAATTCATCATGAAAACTATTTAATGGAAGGGAACGTTAGATTTGAATTTTTTTTTTTTGTTCATAATCTGGCATCTAAAAAATTCTACATAAATGAAATGGTCAGACAGAAAAACAAGTAACTTTAATGTCCTTCTAAGTGATATTTATACATATTCAAACTCAAACCTGCACAACAAAAAAAGCAGACCTGTTCTTTAAACACTTCATATCTGATGCACCTTGTGTTTGTTGTCCTAAACTTTATTTCAGCTGAATGTTAAGCGATTCAGGCCTTTCAAAAATATTTATTCATTTTCTAATGTTTATGTGTTCCAACACTGTAACTTGGTTGATTTCAGTCAAAAACAATAATAAAATTGTGTTAAACTGAAGTCAGTTTGGTGTTCTGTTCGGTGATGAAAATGAGCTGGCTGTAGGAGTCTGTTTTATGTCAATGACTACCTTTTACATGCACATAATATTCCGGTTTATGCCCTTATTCTGAAGTCTAATATCCCTGTTTACATGTAGTTGTGCATACTCACCCTCCCCCTTTCATTCCTTCAAACACCTTGGAAAAAGTCAGTTTTTGATATTTGCTCATGTCCAAAAACCTGTTCATCTTCTTTCTGTCATAATGTTTGAAAGTAGCTGTGTTTCTTCCTTCCGACGAGAAACGTGAGCTTTTCTTTGGGTTCGTCCGTCTCTACCAGAGAGGATCTTCATCTTGACCCCCGTTGAGCATAAACAGGGGCTGTGTGTTCAAACTGTAGATGCATTTTCTGAATGCAGTATACATGTCCAAAGAATCCTCATAAAACCAGAATAATGTCTGCACATCCCGCATGTCTTAATCAGTAAGAGGCCTAATCCAGAATGTACAAACAGAACACACTATTTGCACGACACCTGTCAAATTAAGAATATTATTACATAGTATGCATGTAAACATACTCACGGATGTACAATTTACTAGTTTATACTGGTGTTAACAACATTTCTATAAAAGCAACAACGACAAAAAAGTCCCATAATGCAATACAATGCGATACTAATGCCACAGGCTATATTTCAGACTTACCATAGTGCACACCAGTTTTTACTTGTAAGTTCCCAAGTAGAAAAGTATTGAGTGATATTGTCTGGAAGTGGGTGGAATATAGTGACATGGAATTGATTTGCTATAAACCAGGAAGAGCCAGTTTAAACTTTACCATCCAACATTTAGGCAATCTGCAACAGGGACACCGGGTGAATCCAGTTAACCGAGAACCGTTGGCCTTCTGTGTTGGAGAGAAGTTCTACAACGAGCCCTCCTAACTTCCTGTCACAGAGCCAGGGGGGTAAAATTACAATTCAAATGACAAAATATCTTATTATGTCGTGCCGCCTCTTGAACCTGAGCTCCAGCCACAGGCGGTCCGCGGACCCCACTTTGGGAACCTTTGCACTTGAAATCAAACCACTATGTTTTTTGGGAGAACGCGCCCACGTGACGGAGGAAGCAGCAGCCGAGCGCGCCAGCCCCGCTGTTCGTTTGATAGCTTCTACGGCGCCGGACGGAGAGGCAAGCGGGGCAGAGAGGCACGCACACACACACAGAGGAAGAAGAAGAAGAAGAGGAGGAGGAAGAAGAGGGAGAGACCCGTCGAGGGAAGACTTGCATTCAAAAAAAGAAGGCAGAAATCTCCGCTTACAGCACAAGAACTCCGCACACTCCACCCGACACGGCTGCCAACACCATGGACGGCTATGCCCGGACCGAAGATGAGCTGTTCTCCTCCTGCCTCCTGAACCTCACCTGGGAGAATTGCTACGAGCAGGTAGGGCACGGCTCTGTTTAACATGAAGGGTATCACTTTGAGCTTGCCAGACGTGGACGACTCCCCGAAGCGTTGCGTTTAATGAAGTTGTAGAACATAATCTGCGTAAAACTTGAAATGAGAAATGTGGGGAACTTCACACAAATATCCGTTTAATTGATGAACTTTAATGAGTCTCCTGCAAACCCCTACCTTTCCATTTCTTCTTCTTCTTCTTCTTTTTTTTAATTTTATGAAGCAGGTCTATTCCAAACTTTTGCTGCTTGACATACCACTTCTAATTGAATGGAAAAGTAGCCGACTAAGCGCCCCGGTGTCTCCAAACTACTTTTCTGAAAGGTTGCCTTCCCGAACTTCCACAGCTCCCCATAAAGGCTCAAACATCCTGCCCTTGAAATCAATAATGAATTAACCTAGTAGACAAAATAAATCTTATGCCAGGAATTCTATCAATAAATCAGAGGCACAAACACAAACTCACTCCTTTGAAGTAACTGAGATGCGCCATGGTTGGTATATGATTGTATCCAGTGGGCTGAGTGATGCTTTTCACGCAGAGATCATAAGACGCATGCTCTTTTATATGGATGTGTCCTGAGACCCGTAGGTTGCCAGGTAGGTGTAAAAATCAGGTAATGCACACTTGGATTGTGCTGAGTTTGTTGTTAAAGGAGACTGTACGCTCAACACTTTGATCCTGGAGTGCTGGGCCTGTTCTCACAGCGGAGCACCAGTGTCTGTTTGGAGATAATTACCTAATTCCTCCCTCTTCCCTCAAGCTTAATCAGTTCTGCCTTTAAAATACACTTATCGTGCTGTATGAAATCCCTCTTAATTCTCACATTCTAATTTGTGCGAGGAATGTGTGAGGCTAAAGTCATCTGCCACAAGAATGCCAATGAAATCATTCCTTATGAATGCTAAGAGGGCTCCGAGCTATTTAGCAGTTTATGCTCAGTGATTGATGCCAAAATATTTGTGCAGTGATTTTTATGGTAATTTACTTGAATACCACCATGAGAGCTCAAGATATATATACAGGATATTTATTTCTGTTATCAGTATCCAGGTTGCGATACAGTGGAGGAGGACATTTAAACAATACATCTCCTGTGGTTTAGTAGGCTACCATTTTGAATTACAAGTAATCACAAATTAAAGAGGATTAGGCTCTTACAGCCCCAGCTACTGATTGGCTATGTAAGAGTCATATTGTAACACTTATTTAGACACAGGAAACAAAAGCCAGCCCATGCCAACACGATTCAGAAATGCAAGTCACTGTGAATGGCATTTAAATGTGCAATAATTAAGCCTCAGCAGCTTCGGCTCCAAAATGGATTTTGGCATATCACTTGTGAGCGCCACATTTTACAAACTTAAGACAGTTAAATCCCCGATTCAGAATCGACTTAGTGTAGATTTTAGCTGGATGCGCTCCCATCCTTTATGGGAAGGGAACACAGAGATGGCTTAACATACAAGTTACTGGCCTTACTGTTCTTTGAACGTGACGAACGAGAACACACCTCAGATTGCACGTCAGACCGAAAGAAAATATAAGCGTGTATGAGTGGTTATCTTCAGGGCTTTATTTATTATTCTAAACTTCTTTCTTGTTGCAACCAACTGTTCCATGCTGATATTTGGAGGCAATATTTGCAGTGAAAATGTAGAATTTAAAATATTTTCGAGTAACTCCAACACAAAATTTCATTGAAATGCCTTTAAGCTAACCGCCAATTCAAATAAAGTACAATTTACTAATATTTAAACAATATTTGTTGTAAGTGTTCACATTGAACTGGGAGGATTATAAATGAGGACTTGTAAACAAGTAAATGTTATTATCTGTGACGTGTAACCAATCAGGTAGACCAGACAGAGAGAGGCGGCAGCATCAAAGCCAAACAAGCACACTTCTAAATTCATTTATTTTATCAGATAAAAAAGAATAACGATGCAGACAATAGTAAAAAATCTAAATGTCGAACTCTAAATGGGAGGTGCATTACATGTTGAGTGAAACAGTCAGTAGACAGTCACGGCAGTCTAACCCTTTCTTAACTTCTCAATACAGATATCTCTTCATAAAACTAATACTTACTGCTGAGAAATGGAACTCACAATGAATTTATACACACAACTTCATATTTCAAAGATTAGAGAACTCATTTCATACATTTATTTAATGCTGAAACAATCAGTCCATTAACAGATTTATTGCTTTGCAAGAATCAAAAATACCAAACATTAATTAGTTTTAGCTCCTTTAATGTGAGTACTCGATGCTTTTCTTTATTCTACATCACCATAGATTGACTATGTTTTAAGTTTTGAATTGTTGTTCAGACCAAAAAAGCAAATAGAAAATGTCACTTTGTGCACTGGGAAACTGTGAGGACCATTTTTTTTTCTCTTGTGACTGTAATTGTTGCAGTAATTGTTGATGAAAGTGTTGCCACTTTTTTGTCTCTTGATAGTTCAGTACATTCCCAGTATCCCTAAAAAGCCCACGTACCATCTTGGTACAGTCCACACTCTTACTTTTTAAAATTCCTTTTTTTTTTTCCCCAGTTGTGAACCTTTTGAAAGCAGGTCATCTGCATGGCCAGCATGTTGTTAGTCATGCACATTGCCTCCCTCGCCCTCCCTAAGTCCTACGGCTGGTGGGTAAATAAATAAATAAGGAAGTAAAGGGAAATGTTGACACAGCCTGTCCTTGTGGCCAGATTATCCACTCATGCTTGAGTGCTGGGTAAAGGCCCTGCATTATGCAGCCTAAGACACAGAGACAGGGAAAAACTGTGGAAAAGCTGGGTCTTGCCGCAGGAGTGTGTGTGTGTGCGTGTGTGTTGTATTGGGGTGAGCGCCTCCACTTTTGAAAGAGCAGACGCGTGGATAGCTGAAATGCACGAGGTTGGGAGAGTGATGTCTTAGCTTAATTATCAAATGAACTCATTGGCTCTCACTTTATCCCGTCTCTCTTTTCTTTTTCTCTTTTTTTTCTCCTGCTCTCTGCCTCTCACACTCTCTTCCCTTGTCAGGCTACTCGAGGGCTGCTGTCCATGGTGCTGAAAGTTTCATCACACATTTTGTGCATGTCTTTTTAGAATTCCAGGCTCCAGTCCCTGCCTGGCCCTCATCGCTCTTCAAAAGCAATGTATTCAGTTTGTCTCGACAAAAAGCGCGCCAGCACTTGGCAGCCGAGCTCAAAAGGGTGAAGCCTATCATTCAAGACATTTTAAAAAGCTGCAGGTAACACAGTATGCTCACAGAAGCAGCGAGGACTAATGCGTCTTTTTATGTGTCTGCTTGTGCCTACAGCATGTTTCATCACAGCAAGACTCGAGTTACGCTACTACTCACTCAGTGGCTTGGTTAAATTCAAGCTCCTTTGTGTGCGCGCTTATGTACAGTATTTGATCCATACTTCACTTTCTTTGTAATGACTCAGTAAGTCTGAATGGTGCACTTTACAGCCAGAAAAAGTTGAAAAAATGTAAATATTGTATTTTTTTTCCTTTCAAATATCACTTCTGACTCTGTGCTTATCACAGACTTGGAAAAATTTGCTCGAGCTTATGTTTGAGTTTGAAATGGTTTTCTCAGTGTTGACAGGCTCAGAAAAAAAGCAGGACCATACACTTTCGGTATCAGTATATTTGCAAATTCTTGATTGAAGTTTTGTCCTCTTCATCGTCACCCAACCATCTTGCTTCAGGCAGCCTAAGTGGTGCTTGGATAAAAGCTCTCACCCACTACTGCAGACACTTTTCTTCTGTGCCAAACAGTGGAGTGTTGGTTAGGTGTCACATCAAAAAAAATGGAGTTGTTTTGCAAATGCGAAGCCAGTGAGGGATCATGCTTTTGTTTCCGCAATAGCCTGCTATTACTGGTCAGGCATGGTGCCAGTGTGGAAAGAGATGACCGTCGGAGGTCCGTGTGTGTGTTATCAAATGGTCGGCGTGATTTTCTAGCATCATCTGCTATTCATTGTGTATTCTCATCCCACAAGGCCAGCAAAAGATCATATCATATTGTTTTTAATGACAATCATGATCGATGATTTGAATTGCGTTCTTTCTTCTCAATTTTGAAATGAAATGCGACTATTATTCTGGTAATAATGTAATGGCGTATAATGATAATAAAATTGCATTCATTGGCGGTGAACAATAACTTAACAATAAGAGTTAAAATGTTCCTCTATAAAAGGATATTTGAAAATGACATTCCAGCTTGCAAATTCCAAAACTTAATCATCCATTTGTCTTAAATCTTCTGTAGACATTTGGTGTAAAGGTGAATATTGAAAAAGTATTTGTGGCTTGGCATTTCAGAGCACAAATCTACATCCACATTAGCATTTTCAAACCCATGTTCTCTATCGTATTGAGACTACGCCACCACCCGGCTACATATTCCATATGTACAGGAACCCCCATGTGGAGAGATAGTCTCTTTACTCAGAGAACAGCGGCTAATCTACAGTTCTCTACTGCTTTAAACAATACCACATCTTTGGCTACAAAGTGTCTGCTTCAGGCACCTCTCTACTGCATTTGCTGCCTTGGTCATACTTTGTCGACTCCTCAGGTTCCTCACTCAGCGATGACTGTTCTGGTTTTATAAGCAGGTCTTTATTCACTAAACTGCTGCTTCACTGCATCACTTACATGTATGTCAGGTAAGGGAAAAAAGACACGTCAAGTCAGCAGAGCCCGTATATCAGGCTCTATAGGTCTGTTAGATTGTTGACACAGCGCACATCCCTGCTATTAAATGCACTTTGGAGTTGTCATGTGAAGTTTGAAAACAGGAACAAAACAGAAATGACACCAAAATGAGACATTCTGTAAGATCCAACATGATATAAGATCATTAGATTTCCCACCCCAAAAAAAATATTTAATATTTGTCTATCAAACATGATACAGTCTATATATATATATACACACAAAAGGTGATTCTGAATCAATTCAACTCTGTCAGTCAACAACGCCAGATCATCATCTGACAGAAAAATGATATGATAGTGACAA
Organism: Coranthus polyacanthus; assembly: GCA_037367275.1. Classification (NCBI taxonomy): domain Eukaryota; kingdom Metazoa; phylum Chordata; class Actinopteri; order Kurtiformes; family Apogonidae; genus Coranthus; species Coranthus polyacanthus. The sequence continues at coordinate 9,667,751 of JAPQRN010000011.1, forward strand.
AGAATGTAAGAAAACTGGTCTTCAAATTAAAATGGAAAATTCACCAAAAAAAAAAAAAACATTATAAAAAGCCTCATTATCTGTTAAAGGTTACATAAACTCCCTCACTGTTTGCTGTGGGTTCTGCTCTGTGTGAACCACTCTCACCTCTTACAAATATCCCAGTGAGTATATCTAATTTCCATATTGATACACGGTTTTTAATCAACAAGTGTGTGCCTGCTAAACAACTTGCTTTTCATAGCAACCCACAGGAGCAGGGCCTGTCTGCAGTTTAATGAGAGCCGTGTTGTTCCCTTGCAACATATTGCCAAGATATGGATGGGTAATTATCTAATCAAGACTTTGTGAAAGTGCTGCCACTTACTCACCGCTGACCTGCTAACCGTCTGCCAGAGTTTGAGCTGCAAGATGTTTACATACGGATCATATAGTCTCATTGTATTGGCACTTGTTTTAGCATAGAATATTAGGTTCATAGGATGCAGAGGATGATTGTTTGTATAATCTGTGAACAAAATTTTATATAAAAGAGCAGATCTTTAAAAACATTGCTTTGGTCTCGCTTAGAGAAGATGAACAGAAGACTTATCAAGCAATAAGAATTTAACAGACATAGTATTTGAATAATTAAAAGGGCAACATCAAAGCATCTTGGCACTTTGTATTTATTTATATCTTAACATATGAATGCCTCAGTGTGATGCTGTCCTCAGATGTAGCTGTTCTGTGTCTCCATGGTCATTTTAAAACATTTATCAGCGCAGTTAGAAGGATAAAGGACACTTTTCTTTGTGGCAAGGCTTCTTGGAGACTAAAGCAGGTTTGATGACCACATCACAAGAACAAATGTACCCTAAGCACTCATTATTTTAATTCCAAAGGGAGATGTGATCCACCAGAGGGAGCAACAAGCTTTGATTCCTCGTGGATTTATAGAATTAGTCATGTCTTCATGTGAAGATTTTCAACATGAGAAGCCTTTTCTATACTGTGGCTGAGTACACACACGGCAGGGTATTGATTAGGTGACAGAGACAAAAAAAAAAACTACCCAAGCTTTGGTGTTGGAAAAATCAACTTTATTTTCAGTCTATCAAGCCCCTCTAAGGTGCTTGTTTGCCAGATTAATAATTGCAGTCACAATATTACTTCCAAAGATATGGATCTTGTTTTCTAGCCTTCACGCACTGTGCTGTCTGAATCAGCACCATAGCAGGGGGAAGTGCAGGCACTTCAGAATACCGTCTTTGATTATGTGTGGGAAAATGTCTTCCTCATCATTGACAATCTGTTGATACCTTGCAAAATCTGAGATGAAAGGAAATGCAGCTTAGACTGTGAAAAATCCTTGCCTTCTCACCGGGAGGTAAAAGTACTCTCACAAACATTGAATTGTACATCTGAAGTGTTATCAATTCCACCTGAAACGGAGGGCCCCGGTGGCAGAGCTGAACCCCTGCGCTTTTTGATCGCACCAGCAGTGAGTGTAAACAAGTATTTTCCCATCTCCCTCCCTGTCTGTCTCTTCGTTTCTCTTCTCTCTCCTCCTCCCCCTCGTCTTCCCCCACCAAGGTGTCTGGAGGAGGAGGTTCCTTTGATTATCTCCGCTGCCGATTAATTGCTTTTCTTAACCTCTGCACAGACGTGCTCCTACACCGCCCCGGAGCCCACAGCACGCGCCCAGATGGACCCCTGCCAGGAGAAAAACAAACCACACCATGCTTCTATCTCTCCACCTTCTCCCAATTACTGACCTTCATCCTTTTATTTTGCTTCGGATGTTATCATCGCCATTATCAGTGTATTTACTGTGTTTGTTTAGCTAGTTACTTGGCGCACTGCAGTATTCTGGACTAGAATTTAAGGTGGACTGAAGATATGAGGTATATTAATTTGTGGGCAGAGTTACAGCGGTAGTTGAGATGAGCATGTGTTGTCAGGCTGTCTTTGTAGATGAATCGTGTATCATGAAGTGTCATCTGCACTGTCTCTGGGTCATGCAGGTCGGTTTTAATGCAGGAATATTACACCGGCTTTTTCTAACTGTCCTTATTCTGTGATTAAATAGATTTTGGCCTTGAGTTGTGCTGGCGAAGCAATTTCAGTTCCGTTTTTTTTTTTTACCCCCCCCCCATCACATGCCGTGTTCTTTTTCATCTCACTTTGCCATTGAGTCACGCATGTGTATCGCGTCCCTGAAAAGGTTCCAGCCTCATGTCTTGTAGCTGTGGCCTGCCTCCTTCAGACCTTGGCCTTTCTTCCACCTTTAGGACATCTGGAGAGCATGTTCACGGACCGTCTGAATGATTTATGCCCTACGCCTGACATGCAAACAACTTACTGTCAACATTTGGATAATACTGTACTGAAATCTGGGGAAATATAGGTAAGAGAGGTGTTCTTCTGAAATTTCATTACTGACAGTTGAAGTGTTTTATTTAGACATTAAAAAAGTTTCTATCTTAGCCTGAAGTCGTTGGCAGAAAGGAGGTTATACCGGTAATCTTTCTAGTCTCTGGCAGGAGTTTCATAATCCATGACTTTTTGGTCTTGATATGAGTTTTTTTTTAATCTCTGAGAGGGAATCCAGACAAACTTCTCTTACATCTTAGGTTTTGCATGACTGTTTATGACATTACTGTAAGTGGCTTTGGGGATTTTTCAGGAGTGTATTCTAATTGGTTCAGGTGTTTGATACAGAGAGCACTGTGGGCTCCAGTCTCGAAAAACCACACACATCCGCACACATGCTCACACAGATACATTAATACAAAATCTGCATGTGAGACATGAACAGACACATAATGTGCACACTGACTCACTCATTCACTCACTAACAGGCTGGACTCCCTGGACTGTATGGTACAGTGTGTTGTTGCAGATTTTCCCCATCAGCAGAAAGCTGGGATGAGCTGAGCTAATTGAGCTGGGAGGCCCGGCAGGGGAACAGGGCCCCTTCATGCACTGGCTCGTCACTTGCTTTCTTTATTCATCAACCACTGCATCTTTAGTCCCACATCTCCCAACCACTCTGTAGTGCAAAACAATAAGTACTTTGATGCAGGCTTTAGTATTGGAATAATGCCGGATGAGTATGGATATGATCTAAAATATGATTAAATGTAATGCAGGTTCCCTGCTTTATGATAATCATGCAGTGCTCTATTTAGCTTTTTTTTGTTTCCTAAATAAGTTTTAATTGTATCATTAAATAACTGCAAGCTTTTACATACATGTCCTGGTGCTGTGCTCCACCTGAGCAGAATAATCAAATCAATCTTAAGAGTAGACTTGAATGGACAACTCGCTTTGTCTGTATCTCAGCAGACCAGCCAACAACAAAAGCAGATTACCTGTTCTATTTCAGGGATATTAAGACGTTACATGCCAGTTGATGGGCCCTGGGAGGCCCGTCATAAAAGCCACAGCAAGCTGTTGAGACGGAGACTTGGAGTTGTTTCCATCTTTTAGTTGCACTTGGGGACTGATTATGGTCAGGCAGACGGCCTTTACCTGGAAAGTCACTTTCACTTTCTCGTCCACCATTTGTTAGTATGGCTAATGTCTCATTAAGTCTCACAGAGGGGAAATGATGTGCTCTTTGGGTGAAGGTTAGGCTCTCAGCTTATCATGAGACAAAAGAGAGACTGATTATCCCAGCAGAGTCGCGCCTTAGCCTGTGTCTTTCACAACAAGTCCTATTTGTGTTACTGCAGGAGCTGCTTCATTACCCATAATCTATTAGCCCTTCCTCCCCCTCCCCCAAATAAAAGTTAAAACATTTGGGCTAAATGATGAATGCTTGATCACTTTTGCGTGGTGTTCTACGGAAAGGAGTGGACGGAAAGGGGGTGGGGGGTAAATTTTACATTATCTAGGAGATAATTACAAAGCAATCACAAGCAGTTTCCGGTAAAGTGGTAAACAAGCCAAGGGCTTGTGCTCTTTTCCCAAGAATAATTAAAAGTCGCTTTGCATTCTATGCATCAGTGTCCTTTCCTCCACTCAGTGGCCACCTCTTGGCATAATAAAGCTGGCTGAATCTTACTAGAGGGGAGGGGTCCTTCAATTGGAAGTGATATGGCAGTTTTTGGATCTGTCTGTCTCATTTCTTGTTTCTAAAGGAAACTGTCTTGATTTGTAGATCACTGTTCTCTTAATTTTTCTGCATTGGTCTTTAATTATTTCTTTTTGGAACAGCTGTTAACAAAAATTGACTTCCTCTCATCCATGTCTTTGTCTTTAATTCCTACATAACAAGTTTATTCATTGATTGTTCTAGACTTAAGAGAATGGTTACTTGCCAAGTGTTGTAGCAATATTGGGTGAGGAGCCTTTTCAATTTAACTGAAGAAACTGTTAATACAAGTGACAATTAATATGGATATTACAATGGGGCATGTATTTGAACCAGGACTTAAAGGTCCCATATCTTAAGATTTAAAGTTCTGTCTATACCATGTATATATGCATATTAACGACTTAGAGTCTAGAAGAGTATAGATAAAGATAAAGAGTATAGATTTGATTTTTCCTCACTTTTATGAGTGCTTCTGTGTCTCTGCCACAAACGACTCATATTACACTGAGAGGTGAATGTCACCGCCCACTTTTCATCAGCAGACGTTCTGATTGGCTAACCTCAGATACCAACCATTAGCAACAACAGAATTCTCAACAAGTGTCAACAATTATCAGTTATTAATGTGCTGTACACATCTAAAAAGACTGAAGATAAGTCAAAATAAGTCTCCAAAAGTCAAATCCATCCACTGGTCTGTAACATTTGTCTCCTTTGGAGGCTGTGCAGTAGTTTTCATTCACTGAAGCAGGAATGATACACTTTTCATAGATAGTTTTACCAACATGGTCACTGTTCTGTTGCTAGTAACTGATGGGAGTGGGGGTAACAAAAAACAAAACAAACATTGAATATGATTGGTTATGGATATTGTTCTTTCTTACTACATCACAAGCTTGGCTTGTTGTCAGGAGGGCATCTTGTGGTGGAGACACTAGGAGACTGACAGTACGGAGCAAGTTCATATTTTCACAGCTTTTATTTTACACCACAGAGTTTATATAAACCTAAAAACCCAGTAAAAGTGCATTTCCACAATACAGCACCTTTAGTGCTAAAATATACTACAAATGAGCTCAGCAAACAAGATAATTTCAGTGTCAGATGTGTTAGTTTTTTTTAAAGCTCTTCAATTGGTAGCTGTCTAAGTTTACTAAGTTTCTTTTGGTTTTCTCAGTGTGTTCTTGGCAGGATCACAGCCCAGAGCTCCCAGGAGAGGGCTAAAATCAAGGACAATTTCCTTTGCCTATTCCCAACTTCCGTCCTCAGTTTCCAAGCCATTTCTATAACTTAAGATGCCCTCAGGCTGCGTTACATCACAGCACTGACATGTAGTCGTTACTTCACTTCTAACAACACAAGAATCAGTCAATTATCCATGGAATCGATCAACATAACCCCACTGCCACTCATTTAAAGAGCCAATCAATCTGCATGGGTCTTTTCTCTATTTTCCTCACTGCGGCACAGGGACGAGTGTGTATAAGTGTGTGCTTACATGTGTTATGCGCAGCGGGTTGATCCGTGATGGATTTACTCAAGTGACAGCTTGTCTTCTGATTTATGGTTGTTTATCACAGCAGTAAGACTGGAACTGACCCCTCATCTCGGCTGCCACCAATTCCCATGATGCCTATAAAGCCACACATTCAGCTACATGATTACCTCACTGGCCACAGTGTCATCAGGAGAAATTCATGTTACTCATCTGGTATGTGTGTTTTTGAGCCTCTGAACTTTAAATGTTTGTACTCTTAACTTTGACTTAGTTGCTCCTCTGTTGGTAAGTGCCGGCTGCGCTGGCCAACTCCTTGGTGACTTCATTACTAAATGAAGCGGCCCATAATTCCACAGCCCACCGTGGATAAATGCTGCAGCGGCAGTCTGCGAAGCAGAGAGGGTGGGGTGGAGAAGGGGGACACCTCGTCCTCTCTACCTGATGACATGCAAGGTTTATCACGTTGAGCAGAGACATGGTCACCTTACCCCGGGCCTCATTGTGACAGCCAGCAAGTCACTCGAGAGCACCATTGGAAATCAATAAGCCCCCGCACTTTAATTGTTAGAAAAAAGCTTCCCTGTTTACAGCATCACATCATCAGTCAGGACAACCTGACTTTCATTTATTTTTGCCTTTTCCTCTTTCCCCAACACTTTCTCCTCTGTGGAATGTGCTAGTTGGCTGATTGTTTGGTAGATTATGTAACAAGAGCTGGCCTGAATTTATTTTGGGGAACCTGTTTGATATGCATACAGAAGCTTCTCTGGTTAACTTCAGGGTGCTTTTGTGTGTCTTATCTTGGTGAATGTTTGCCTCAGCATGAGTCGTTCGTCTGTTGTCTGGCACTAAGGGAGGACAAGTGCTTGCTTCTGTCTTCTGTTGACTTAATGATACAACTGCTGCACTGCATAATGCATTATGAGAAGACGTAGGCCATTCCCATTGTGCACTTTGTCTCTCACTCATGACCCTTCATATCCAAGAAAACCCAACTTCTGCTCACCTTTGTCCCAGGTTGCATGACGTTTATGATTTATGTATATAATAGCAAAAATTCCACTTGGCATACAGCAATAATTTGTTCTGTGTTTAATGTGTGAGTCATTTCTTCTGTACTTGTGTTGTTCGCCTTAAAGTGAAAGACATTCCTCAAACATGCAAAACTGAAATCATTTTATTTACCTTAAGACCAACCCACTCTCACACACTGTCTTATACAGATAAACCTCATTAACACATACATTATGTACATCATATGTCACATGTGCATCTCTAGGCCTGTTGATCGACTAAAAAAAATAATTAATTGCACAATTAGCTGTGATTAATCACTTTTTTCTTAAGACTGGAGCTTGTAATAATATTTAAAATGCAAAATCATGGAATTATTGTAGAATCAACACAAAGGAAGTGTATTTAAATTCAAATCCTATTGTTTAAGAGTATCTTTTTAACTTTTAATGCACTTCTGTTTTTTTTTATATACACTAACAGAAATAATAATAAAACTAAGTCCTGTGTTAAAGTGCCATTTGAATTTTAAAACCATCAAGGTCATTAACACTAGAAATCAGCAGCACTAGTATGTCTATGTACAGTATATATGCATGCTGAAAAATGACCTATTTAGCTAAATGAACAATTAGTTTTAAAGTTTTTTTAGTTTTTTAAACTCAGGTAGCAGTTGCTTATGGGATGCCCATGTCTTTGATATAAGAAGTCCAAAAGCAATAGATAGACTACTTGGTTTCCACACTCTCGACTCCATCTGTGGCTCCACAAGCTTCTCCTATTAGCACGTTACCTGGGGAGGACCACAGCTCCAAAACTCTGATTAGGTCCTCTCTGGTTAATTACCTGCTCGGGCCACAGTTGGCCATTTGCAGCGTTTAATGGAGGGACGATGCCGCAGCTGTCCTTCGTCCGTCATTCATCTGATTTGTGCCCTTTATGGCACAATTTGTAAATGGCCGAAGCCGGCATAGCATACATCGCTCTCATTAAAGTGACAGAGTATATGATGCACACCGCATCTTCATACTGTATAGCAGCAACAAAAGCTGTATTTAATTATGAGAAAGAGGGGAGAGAGGATGTTATTGTCTCACTAGAAGAAATTCTTGGTGATTCCTAGAGTGAGGACCTAATTATGACAATGTTGTGGTACTTTGAAATGCCGCAAGCGGGCTGATTGCTGCTAATTTCCCCCTGTCCTCCCTCTACTCTTTTGCTCTCTAGCTATTCAGGGCAACAGGCTGCTTAATTATTTATACCTATCTGTTACGGTATGAAAATCGGGAGGACACTAACATGCATACAACAGAGGGAATCTAATATTCCCCCTCGTGTGTCTTCTTTGGACTGTAACTCTCTCTGAATCCTTTACTCTGTCTAGTAACAGTAGTTGGGGGAATGGTAGCGTTGAACTGAATCCTGAACAGATGGCTTATTTTGTTTCTTGCAACTATGCACCAACATGAACATTCTCTGAAGAACAAACCCATAGTATATACTCAAGCCCAAGGTGCCATAGTTTCATCCAGTAGTCATGTGTTCATAAGCCAGAGAAACTGTTTACCCACTTTGCCCTCGTAAGAGAGCTGCTGCATTATTTTGGACTTGTTTATTTTCATTTCGACTTTAGGCCATGTTTCCATTTCCACCTGCGTGAAATTCAACACCCGCATGTTTACTCTGTTTTTATTCTGCACTGATGTACACACACATGCACAAATAAATTGAATAAAAGCAGAAATGTTCTTGGACAAGTTTAGTACCCACTTGTCATACTGTCAGTGTTCACCCCATTTTTCCTCTCTGGATGTTAATGTTCTCTTGTGTCTTGTCTGTGACTTGCCTGCATTTTTTTTCTTTTTTTTTTTCTCCAGTTCTTCCCGAGGGGAAGTGAACGGATGTGAACGGATCACTTCTGATTAGTGGGGATGCTTTAAAAAGATCCCTGTAGTGTTTTTCTCCAGAAACAAACAGTGGCGTGGCCTCCCCAGGGAAGACTACCGTTTTCTTAGCACAGCACAACCCCCGAGAGAAGTTGTTTTATCTCCCAAGTGCTGTTAACTTAGTGCTTTAAATTGTGTGACTGCAGATTCCTTGTTTTTCACATCACAAGATGATGATATCGCATAGTATGGCGACAACCCTGATTTGAAAGGAAAAAAAAAAGCCTTTTGGAGTTGAGCTCATTTAGACTACAATAGGGATGGCTTTTTAAATTTTGTAACTGGTTCACAATATAAGCACACTGTCATTCAATTCTCGCTGCCAATTTACATATAAAGTGTCTGATAAGCATTTGTGTGTTGCCAAAGCACGTTTGTCCAATTTGTGTCAAAACATAAAGGTTGGGAGAAATTTGACTTTGTTTTGAATCATATGCCATTTTGTGTGAGGAGAGGCAGAATGAGGGAAGATAGGGGAGTTAGGTAAATAGCGCACAAGGGTGGGAGCAGGAGCAGGAGACTGATTTGTCTCCGTTCTGTCGGGAGGATTTACGGTGCAAGTGTGTTGAGCCATCAATCAATTGTGACGCACTCCAAGGACAACTTTGTCTCTTTATGCAATTTGTAAGGCTGTCCAGTCAAATTGATTCCTTAACCAAGAGTCGTCCAGCTCCCAGACAAGAGTAAAACCCCCTGAAAAGAACATCAACCTCTGTGTTTGCTTTAAACCAGACAATAAATGATACTTTTCTCTTGTCTATCGATGGGCAAAATCCAACTGCAAAACAAAGTGGGTGACATAAAAACAAGATTAAATGTGATTGTACAAGTGACTGATTCAGTGTGACTGAATGAAACAAGTGAGGATGGAGGCTGTTCAGTCCCTTTGACAAAGGATTCTGCTGTGATTGTTCTACCCTCAGTTCATAATGTAATGTATGTATATATCAGGGTGTACATTTGTGGGCATATGTCGGCTTTTAGCCAGTATCACACATAGTTGTCTGGCTGATGGGTGAAATCCCAAATAAATAAACTCATTAATAGTGTTTTTAATATCATAATATTGTGTCACCTATAAAATATGTTGCCAAATTCTTAACACACTTCCCCTCCAACACGTGACAGATGGATACAGGATGTTCTACAATGTTAAGAAAAAGTATGATTTTCACTGAAAGGATCTTTAACATCCTTCCATAAGACCTGGAGTCCCCCATCAGCTTCAATTGAGGCATTTGCTATCATTCCTGATATTAGACATATTTCTTAAGTAGGTTTCTTTGGCTGACGATAGAGACCCCTTTTTCCATTTGTTATTATTTAATTGAATATATTTATTAGCCCTTCCTTTTGTTTGTTTTTTGTGTCCATGACCACCACAGTGGCTAAGGTTGAGCGACTCTTTTAAACTGCATTGCATATGCTTTGACATGTACAGTGATTGTACTGCTTGAAAATAGAAATGATGTCTGCAGAAATTCAATAAAAAGATCTGGAAAAAAATAGGTTTCCAAGAGAACATAAATATAACCTTACATTGTATAAAAGGTACAAAAGTTTGATTTAGCCTCTGCTGTGTCATGAGTCATGATGCACAACTTGAACAAGATCAAAACCCTGTATCGTACTGTGCAGGTACTGCAGCTGAGGCCGGCAAGGCGAACACGTGTTAAGCTCCAGAAGGTTGTTACATGACTATTTAAAACGTATTAAAACATTAACGCCCATATCAGCTGTCCAAAAAAAAAAAGTCTAGTATAAATTGGTGAATGATGAATGACCAAAAATATCAACGATATTTCAACCCACAGTCCAGTAATACTGTACATGCTGCTGGCCACTGCAAGTATAGAAACATTTTTTGGGGAAACTAATAGCAACTAGTAGGGCTGGACCTGAATATTTCATATTCTCAATCAGTTGTCAATTTTAGGATTCAGATATTGGCTTTTTGGAAAAAAAGCAATATATTGTAGCGACTCAATCATCACCGAAATGGCAAGGCTATTGATTTTGTCCTCAATCTGAGATATAATTTGAATAATTACAGAGCAGCCTCCCATTCACAGCCTATCTGTGCTAACATGACACTGTCGTCTGCACTGCAACCCTTTCCATTCACACTGTCAACACTTAGTCACTCTGACATGAAGGTAATTCTGATGAACTGAACTACAAGCATAATAAAACAGAACAAATATCCAATATCTGAGCACCTCAGTCACAGCATCATCATTTTCATTCTTTGTTTAGGCTTAAACTATAAATAAATAGGCTTAAATACTCTCTACTGTATGAAAAGTGGTGTAGTTGTGACCGAAATACAGTGGAAACCACTTATAGTGATCATGTCTTTAAGCAGGTGATTATTATAACCCGGCCTTTAATTTGTCATTTGTCTGTAAGTCTAATACTCAGTTTGATTAGTGATGAAGAGGTTTATTTACCTTGAACTGTTGGTGGTTTTTGGAGATATTTTGGTGCCTGTTACGTTGATGCATGTATGTTGCTGTAACTGTCAGAAATTCCGGATACACTATTTGACCAAAAGTATGTGGACAACCCAGATCATGCACTTTTTGTAGCATTGTTGTGCAGCTGTTTTTTCGGTTTAATATATTTAATTTTAGGGAAGTCTGAGTGCTGCAGCATGTAATGACATCGGTGTGCCCCCAACAGCTTGGTTAAAAGAAAAAAGATCCTGAGAAAGATCCTGTTTCAACATGACTGTGCCTCTGCCTAAATCAATAAAGAACTGGTTTTCCCAGTGTGTTGTCCTGCACAGCTCCCTGACCTCAGCCCCATCCAACACCTTTGGGATGAACATGAATGCAGACTGGGGGCCAGGCCACATCACACGGATTTTATGGCTGAATGGGAGCAAATCCTTGTTGCCAGGTTCCAAAATCTTCTTAAAAGCAAGAATCAGAAATGATGAGACTTAAACAGCATCAACAGCATTTCTGAGGTTTGGAATGAGATGTTCAGCAATTACATATGGGATGGTTTTTAAATTGTCCTTAAACTTTTGGTCATATAATGTATCTCCGACTTAGAATTTTCCCACTTCAGTTGCTCATAATGAAGGTTAGAGATGAAGGTTAGGTTACAAGCAAAACTCCAGATGATGAAAAATAGCATTCAGGAACTAACCCAGCCCTAGCTACTAGAACATGGTTAGGTTTGTTTCTTCTAAGTCGAGCACCTGGTTGCATAAATATGCACACCCTTAAACTAATACTTTGTTGCAGAACCTTTGGCTTTTATTACAGCACTCAGTCTTTTTGGGTAGGAGTCTATCAGCGTGGAACATCTTGATGTGGTAATATTTGCCCACTCTTCTTTGCAAAAC
>JAPQRN010000011.1:9679747-9774740 GCA_037367275.1 Coranthus polyacanthus
ATTTATCTTGGTGTCATTTTTTTACATCACAAAAACCTGACATTTGAACAGGGGTGTGTAGACTTTTTATATCCACTGTATATATAAAAATGCCCGATGACCAGTTAGGAGGAAACCCCATCCCACCATTTCCTGCTGAACATGCAGTCGGTTTTCTTCCATGCCGACTCTGTGGTCATTTGGGACGTTTAGCGGACAATAGCAGAATGATTACAGAAACAGGCTGTACACTTGAATAATTGATGCCGGAAATCACGCTCAGCTTTTCAGAATTCATAATGATCCCCTTCACCCCAGCATACATACAGTATGCGTACATACCCCAATATATTCTGTTTGTGTACCAACACCTAAGATCATCTGCTCTGAGTCATTTGCCTGCATGCAGAGATCACATTAATGTGGAAATGAGAAAAAAAATCTCAACATTAATGGCATATGATGAATTACACTGCCTCATAAATGTCTTGGCATTGCTTTTAATATGGTCTTTAAGATTTTAGATTAGCAGCCCCTCATTTTTCTGCTGTGAAAATTAAATTCAAAAGAACATTTTCCTTCTATTCCGCTGACTGAAATGACTAAAACATAAATATAGAAACAAATTGAGTCAAAGATTATCTAATGGAGTGTGCGTCAGTGCAGTCTGTCACAAGCTTTATATAACAGTATTGCTCAATTGCCACGACTCTTTAACTATTGAAACCGTTTCATTTACCAAATAGAACTAGTTTTGAGTCCTCGCACTGTACTTTATCATTCATTTAAGACACGAAAACATTTTCAAACCAGTAAGCCTTTGACAGCTGGCACCAGGCCCATATCGCATCCATGAGAAGAATGGCTGAATTTGTGACAACAAATAGCCTGAAAATATAGTTCATTTCAGTTTGATCAGGAAAAAAAAAATTCCATCTGAGGGCTGTCTGACAAACGGCTCCATGACATGTCAGCTGTGCTGCGCATTTTGTGTGTGATAAGAAAAATCTGGAGGGAGAGAGATCCAATATTAACAACAGCGGTTTCTTTTACAGAAGAGATCTTTTTGGCTGTGACATCACTGGCAGTAATAGCAAGATAAAAAAGATCAGACAAGAAGCTTTACTGTCAAAGCTCTGGACCAGTGTTGGCCCAGCAATGATCTATTAAGACTATGGAGCATTATCAACAATTCAGACTTTAGCTGGAAATTTAAGTGTAATTGATAATGCGCACTATGCAATGGCGCAACAGTTATCTTTGGGTGTGTGTGGTATAGATTTGTCTAAGTCGAACGTCAGCAAGCATGTTAACCCGTTCAGAGACTGATATCATTCAGCAACAATTTTCTGAGCCTCCAGTTGCAGTTCAACTAGCTCCACATACTGGCAAGAAAAACGAGCTGCAGTTAATAATTACAGATGTAGACATGCCACTACTGCACGTCATCTACTGGGGTGTTCAGAAAAATGTCATTCTCATTTCTTGCGAATGCTGCTGTAGGACTGACTGTTGTTGATCTGTCTTAGGTAGCGTTAGAGGTGTGGAAATGTCTCCATTCAAGGATGCGTCATGAAGCAGACGACATAATCAAATCAAATAGTGAGGCCAGTGAATATTCTCAGCTCTACTTGTAATGCACTGCAGAAGGATTTATGTTGTGTTTTTGTAATGTTTACACACTGAGGTCGGTCACACAGATACTGGTTATATTATACTGTTGCAGTCTGATTTGTGAAAGCACTTTTTAAATAAAAGGGAGTTGATTTTTACCTGACTGTGTTTATTAAAGGTCCAGTGTGTAAGATTTAGGCGGACTTAGGAGGATCTAATTACAGAAATGGAATATGATATTGATAGTTATGTTTTCATTAGTGTATAATCACACACAAATGAGAGGCATTGTGTTTTTGTTACCTTAGAATGAGAGGGAGCAGGTCGCCTCTGGCAGAGTCCACCACGTTGTATGTTCTCTTCTTCTTTTTTCTGTTTTATAGCAGGTGGAATCCAGTGTTAAGGTGCATTACTGTCACTATGTTAGAGTGTGGACCAGAGTTAATATCCCCTTAACAAAAAAGCTGAGTACCAATAAACAAACACCAGCTCAAACAACATACTTACTCTTGATAATCCACTCTTGTGGCTACAGTAGGTGAAGTGGAAGGGGTATTTGTTTGGTTGTAATATGCAACTTCACTAGAGAATCGTAGAGCATTTGCATCGGTGAGAGGTGAAATGAATTGTGATGCCAATGAAGATTCACACCTCTCAGTGGCATAGGTGTGGAATTGGACTGAGACTATTTATGCTAAATGTGAATAGACTGAATTGAGTTATAAGCAAGGTTATAAAGTGCTTTGCATCTCAAAAGGACTAAAAACAGCTGTTATGAATGTTCACAGGAGTTGGTATTTGGTCATGAACTGTATCAGAGGAAGCTCTGAGGTATTTATTTGGTGGTTTGGTTGGCAGGAATGGATTTTTATTTTTTATTGGATTACATGGAAATGTCTTTTTTTGTATGGGACAGAAAATGAGAAATACACATGGCAGCCATGTGGAAAGTAGAGCTTAATCTGAAATAGGTAAAATAGGATGAAGGGCTGTGGAGTGGTTTTAAAAATGTCATGCTCTGCTGTTTTAATTGGCCCAAAGGCATGTTGTACATGATTTATATGTAATGGGCCTTTATGGACAGTTTCAATGAGCAGCCAGTGGTGACTGCCTATGTAACCTACAACCTTTAGAACATCAAGTTCTAAACTCTGTCCAGGTCCAGGGGAGTTCACAGGGAACAAATGAACAATTCATGGACCCAGCTGCGCTCAGATTTCAGTCAACAGCTTCCTGCTCCATCCCCTGTCGGGAAATAACAAAAAACAAGACATTTTGATCAAAAAAAGCTCCATGCACACAACTGGGAGCAGAGGTGCCATTCCACCCACCCCCTTTTCAAGGCTGTAGACTTGGCTAAAGTGTGATGTCCAACAGCTCTGCTCAGAATAGCTTTTTGTGGTTCCTGTCTAAAGCACTGGACATCACAGCTAGTGCTGCCACTTTTGGCTCCATTAGAAAGTTGGTCTTTGTTCAACTGAGTCCCTCACTGCTTATTTGACATTCTGCTCACCTGTGCATTTGCCAAGCAAGGCATTGTGCTCCTATTGATTGTCCGAGACCTGGTCAGTCAGGAAGAGTGTATGCCGCCAGGTTATCAGTGACATCACTCCTTAGAAAAGCTGCATTTGCCTCTCCTTTCCCTTATCAATAGTTTGGGAGTGCATTAAGAGTGGCTGCTCAACCTGATTTATTGAGACGTGCCAGCGCCTCTCTACACACCCAAAGGGCACTGGGTAACAATCCAGTCTCACTTCCTTTCCCTGCAAACAGTGTTTATTTACTCACTCTGAGGGAGGCAATGAAGACAGCTCTGACAGACAAACAATCTTATGATGCAGCCTTCATGTCAAGACTGGATTTTTTTTTCTCTCTCACTCTCTCTCCTCCATTCTTCCTCCCTCCAGAATGTCTCAGTCAGTTGTCAGTCCTTTTTCCCTAGCCATGGGCCCTGTTGACACAGGAATCCGTCACTGCTCACACGAGGGAGAGCGGGACATGTTGGCGGCCATTACTATTCATGAGGCAGTGTGATCCACTCTGTCACCCGTTGTCAGCAAGAGGTGTCTGTCTGCACTGCGGCTCCCCTTACTCTCTTTATCAGCCAGGGGTGGCTAATGAGAAGCACCAGGTTAATACCAGCACTAGAACAGCAATGGCTTTAAACCTCTTAATTCATTTAGACACTGCTAATTGAAACCCATGTGAACTACATGCTGGACACCATCCATTTTCCTGCAAGCCAGTGCTGAAAAGGAAATGCCTACGCAATTTGATCAGATTTTTTATAACCGATGCCAGGATTAATTCACCTTCAACAGAACTTTCCTCTGAATTAGAATATTTTCTTTTTTAGCAAGACCTAGCCATGATAGCCATTATGTAAAAAATTAAGCCTTCTCTGGGAAATGCCAGTAGACAACCACAACCAAATGTAATTAGGACAAGCAGTGACATGCAAAACCAAAAATAACCAGCTTTGGATAGCCAAAAAATGTCTTAGTCCAATTACTGGGAGTAAAAACAGCAGCCATGACTAAGACTAGACAACCTCCTGGATGTGGCAAAGCACAAATTAAAAACTCTTATTCGCCCCGCAGTTGTCAGACATGACTTAGTCATCCTGCACTTGAGTGTTTAATCAGCATGCAGTAAACACTGTGGGCTCATTGACTAAAACCAGGAGTTCTTACTCTGCCTCCCTCTTCCTCCTTTGGCCTTTGTGCATATTTGCTTTTGCAGCTTTTGTCAGTACTGCTGGAAATTATTATTGACAACAGTGAGACGACATTCTCTATCCCACCACACGGTCAACTCACTGCGTCTGGCCTTCTCTCCCCCTCCGTGTGTGAGATAGCTGAGCACCATACAACTGTTTTTTCCCTTCCGTGTGCTGCTGTCTTGGATGCATCTTACTGCAGCACTGAAGGACTGTGGTCTAATGATGGGAGATCATTCTGCCTTCCTTAGGTGCAGCTGTAAATATTCAGATGAGCTATCATCAGTCGATGGTGTGAGCGATAACAGGACCATCTTTTACCTGCCCCTTCTTGTGTGCGACAGCAGGATATATTTAGTTGACGGCATCATCGTCCCCAAAAGCGCTTGATTTGCTGGCATAAATTTCAGCAGACACACATCCTTCCCTGCGCCTGCAGAGGCAAATGCTTATTCATTTACCCATTTATCATTTCAATAGTTATTTTATGGAGGCGCTGTATTAATTGAACTGCTTCTACTGCACAACAATTCAAGGTCCACTACATCTATTACAATGGGAGTGTGCCGGAAACATCGCTGAATGGTGTCACAAATCAGCGTAAGCTGAGAGGAGAACCTCACAATAATGTAACAAAATTGCACTAATCTTTCATTTACAATGTGCTCCTTCCTCAGTCATGCAAGGAAAATGTCTTAAAAGCCAAAAGTGGCTGCTGTGGAGAAATCACATTGGTTGCATGGGAGAAATAGAGATAAAGATTACATAAAAATACTTTCTTTTTCCTTCTCATCATTTGTCACCTTGGAGCTTTGTCCAAGATCATTTTAAACCTGGAATTTAGTGTGATTAAAGTCAAATATCTGAGCGTGATTTATTCTGTCTCACAGGAAATGATCAGCTCCAGTTCAAAGTTCAGAGTTCAGAGCAAAATTGTATTTATGTTTTTATGTTTGTATTTACTGGGATTTATTCTTGACAGAAGGCTACCACAGCTAAACCTAAATCTGAATTATTTTTATTTTTATTATTAATATTTAAAATGTTGGCCACTTAGGCAACAAAAAAACCTGTAAATGTAATGCCAACTTATGAACCCTTCATAAAGTTGATATACAAAAGTGTTCGCAAAGAGTTGTCTTTTCCACATTCACCAGATACAGAGTAACATTTGGAGTTATGTGGCATGTAAACAATGTTGATGAGAACAGTTGGAGTAACGAGAACAGTAAAACCAAAACATGGAGCTAAAAGAACTGCAGTCCTTTTGCGTGTTTGTTCAAGAGACACTTTTCAAGCACATTTAGTCATTTCATCCATTGTCAATAAAATATAAAAAGTTACTTTTGTAACTTATTTAACCTAATGATGATTTCAGTGCGTGTGGACTTTGAAGTCTTAACCTTTTTACTGTGACAAAACTAAACCAAATGACTCAAGTATCATTAAGGATCATCAGTAACCTCATTGTCAATGTGCTGTTTATCAGTGGCAGTGCTCTGCTGTATGAGTTGTCATCACATATTCAAGTCATTGATGTCTTCAAGCTTTGAGACATTTCCACTAAACTGAACAATCATTTGAAAACCACTAATTTATCTTAAATATGGATTTTGGCTTCACAGTGTTTTGGTATCTCATTTTCCTAATAAAGCTGGTATAGTAAAAAAAGAAAAAAAAAAAAAAGACAGCAGCTTCTTGCTCGCTTTGTCACTTTAATTCATCTGTTATCTTCTGAAAGACTTAATAATACTTCAGTGACTCAGCATCCCGTTCTGTAAAACAAACAACATGCTCCAGAGCTGATGGGGGACATCCAATTTAACTGCCATCTTAATGGAATCTATAATAAGCACAGGGGCACAATAATGGCAAAGTACTGCATCTTCTGATAACACGGCAAGCATCAAAACCCTTGTGATCGCCAAACAAGTCCAGTTTAGAGAGAGAGAGAGAGAAGAAGAGCAGAATGTCCAGATGTCATTGTCAAGTTGCTGTTAATGCATTCCCTGTGGGCCCCTTCGCAGTGGGCTGCCTCAGCTCTTCAGTGGCCCTGCAGCAGCACGGGGCCATCTCTGCATATCTGTCTACACTGCGGAAACCACCCCTAACTGTAATTTCACATGCACCTGTTCCCCCATGCTCATGGCGAAAGAGTCAAATCACACACTTCATATAAAACCAAGATGGGTCGAAGCTGGAGATGCGTCATTTAAGAAGACAAAGAAATGCCTTCATTGCAGGACAACAGCACACAGGAAGTAGTCTGTTGTAGTAAGTCTGCCATTGGACAGTTGGCATTACGTGTGTGTATTGTCATTTCCATAAACCACTTCCAAGCTAACTCCACACTCAAAGCACTGTGGGATTTTGGCATTTTAATGCCTGGGCTCATCTCCCTGTTCCACCAAAACAG
The DNA here is from genome assembly GCA_037367275.1 of Coranthus polyacanthus. Classification (NCBI taxonomy): domain Eukaryota; kingdom Metazoa; phylum Chordata; class Actinopteri; order Kurtiformes; family Apogonidae; genus Coranthus; species Coranthus polyacanthus. The sequence continues at coordinate 9,686,476 of JAPQRN010000011.1, forward strand.
GTCTCCCCCTCCCCAACGCTAAAATGATGCTGAGGTTGAGCAATGCTGTATGCAGTGGTAGAAGATCAATTCAGATTTACTCCTTTAAGTAAAAGTACCAGTACAACAATGTTAAAGTAGTCCATTACAATTAAGTCATGCATGAAAAATCCTACTTAAGTAAAAGTATAAAAGTACTGGCAGCAAAATATAGTTGAAGTATTGAAGTAAAAGTACTGCTTTGGCTGATATTATATATGATCTTATTAGATTATTTAATAATGAAGCTTCAGTCTTGTGGCAGCATGTTACTGTTGTTTCTGCTGGAGGTGGAGCTAGTTTGAACTACTTTATATCCAGTTTTATATACAGATAAACCAGATAAATCAGCGGGCTCATAACATGATTAATGGGAGACGAAAAAGGAGGGAAAAAAAACATTCTGATACACAAATCTGTTTTCATTTTTCTCTCTAATCTTTGATTTTTGGTGAGATATTGGATGATTCAAACATTTAATGAAGTTAAACCATGTGAGAAGTTTAAAGGGGGAAAACAACTCATAGACATCTGAAATGTGAGCCTGACTACATACTGGATTTTGTGAGATGTCAGAAGCCGTAAAGGTTGGAAAAACACTAGTTTCATCTTTGACAGTATGTTGTATTTTAAAAGCTTTTTATTTTATCCATTGTATGAAATCATAATCTTAGGAGTAGCGAGTAACTAAAGCTGTCAAATACCCAAGTGGCAAGATAATGAAAATACTCAAGTACAAGTAGGGTACTTTACTTTGACTGTACTTGACTTAAATACAGCATTTGAATAAATGTACTCAAGTTACTTTCCACCACTGGTTGTATAAAAAAAGCCCAGTATATTCGTTGGATTTCCTGGAGGTCAAAAGTCATCCAACATGTTCAAACAGTGAAATCAAGCTGCGAAAGTCAGCTGAAACTCTACAATGTCGACAATCAGGCAGATTGGGCAAACATGGGCCCCAGTCGTGTAGTTTGCATGCGACAGCCAGATGAAATGATAGTGACTTTGGCTCCTCAACAAATATTCAAATGAGATTACATGAAAGCCTGAGGAATGACAGACAAATGGACACAAATCGGGTTTCATTTGTTTACTCGTCTACAATTGTGTTAGGCACCCCCTCCTGGCTCCAGAGGTAATGATTGTGGTGGGACCAGATTAAAGGCTGTAGTCAGCTGTTTAGTGGGGCTCTGCTAACAGAGATTAGCGGCAGCTGCTTGGCGACAGACTTGGTGGGGGAAACAAAATCTCGGCTGAGGGTTTCATTGTTTTAGACCACAACCACCTTGATGAGTAAGAATTCCAACAACAGGAGGCAGTATGAGCATGAAGGGTTGACAGTCTTTGTTTTCTTCAAGCGACGTCAAAACTCCCCAGCTTGTAGTCTTTCTCCTCAATGCCTCTCCTCCCTCCTTCCCTTCCTTTCTGTCCCCCCCCCTCTTCTTTGTAGCGTACACATGGCAAGTCGTTGCAGATGTTGCCCGTAATGATGCAGACGGCACACACAATCATACAGAATGGAAGCAGAGCTGGCTGAAATTAGTAAAAATTACTTTCTCATTACCTCCCTCATTGCTCCTGTAAGTAGTCTGAGTTTCCACACGATTAGGAGAACGAGCCATGGAGCACCGGGCCTTACCACACTCGCAGACTGCACACATGCTCACACATATACACACAAATGTGCACAGAAAACGTAGGAACAGTGAGCCTTACTTACCATTTTTACACACTTTACCTTAAGTCACCTCTTAGTTTACACCAATCACTGAGGACAGCAGACTGGTGGACTACATGAAGCTGTGTCATGCTTCACAATCGGCTCTCACCTTTTCTTTCTTCCCTCCTTATAAGTTAAATATCTTATCTACTCAACCATCAACCCTTCTTGGGCCTGACGGGAGCTAATTATTGCATGAGCTTCAGTGAGTGCTGTGTGCTCATTTGTCCTTGTCTGAATACAATCAGACTCTCCATTGGCTTAGTTCTACAAAGCCCGGGGCCAAATAAATCTGAATAAGTTAACACAGTAAACGTACCTGTTTTGCTTGCAGCTTATTACAAGTGAAGCATACTCAGGCATGCTGCAGCCTTGAATGGTACTTTGAAATAGTATGTTTTCCTCTCGTGGAGTTTATACGGGCATGTATAAGCATGCAGGCACTGATTTGTGATAGAAACATGCACTACAAGACGCACCCGGGATGAAGTTTCTGATTGTGTGCCTGTTCTACAAGCTGCCAGAGCTGGAAGACTTCAAAAGTGTGCAGTTGGCATGGCTGAGTAATGGATCACTCGAGATGGTCCGGAACAGTGGTGTGCCAGGATCGCTTTACACGAAACCCAGGAACAGAGAAAATGCAATGTCCGCACAAAGCATTGCAACAGGAAACCCGGAAACTGGCAGCTTGTGAAACACAAAAAAACTCTGTTTTCTCCTTTTTATAGGAATGAGCCTTATTCTTTTTTTGTCTCTTTGCTCTGAGTACATGACTGAAGAGTGTATGGTATCCTGTGCAAATCTAGGACATGGCATTACCCAGGCAGGTGTTGATAATGTAATAGGTCTTTATGTGCAGAAGAAGATATGAATTGGAGTGGAGGAAGAGGATCCGTCTATATTTGCAATGTTCCTGTACTAACAGAATCTATTTGTAACATTCATGTATATTTATTTGCCTTGTTATTCACCAATACATGCATAAAATGCTTGCATGACAAACATTCATTTGCAAAATATATCTGAGTATAAATAAAGTAGATATGTGTAATGGTCTCCTTCTTTTGATATCAGAGGAGTGTTGTATTGCAATTTTATTATCACGTGTGGTTTGCCACATCACAAGTTGTGAGATTTGTCTGTTTTTAGAAATAAAAGGCAAGATTGTGCACACCGAATTAGACTTGTTTTTCAGCCAGAAGCATTACTGTGGCTATATGTGGGATACAGGCGTTTTAGCACCTATCCCCGGCTGCAGAACCTCATACAGTGTCAGATGTGTCATGCGCCCATTTTTTCCTGCTGTGTGGTATTTCTTTCTGCTGTGCCTGGTGATTTGTACAGCATCGCCCCGAAATAACTTCTCCACTGGAATGCTGGAATAGGATGGAATCGTGTTCATCCAGTTAAAATGATCTCCAGTCACTCTATGGGAACCCACGCACATTATCCCAAAATACTCCAGGCTTGCGTCACTGTTGGGCCTTATAGGTTTAGAGGGGAAAACTGATGCCAACTCCAGCAAGCGCGTGAAGCTCCAACGGCCCGTGCCAAGGTCTCATAGTGTGGAAGCGGTGCCAGCTGACTCCCCTCCATGCAAATAAAAAGCCCGTCTTTTTTGCGGGCCGTGAGGTCTAGTCAGCTGAACATGACTGCTGATCTTCTCTATGATATGATATGGTTTTGTTTGTAACTGCAGGTTAATACTTTAACATGTCCGTGCTCTGTTACATGAAGAGCTTATATTTACCAGCCTTACATTAATTAAAGTTAATGTCAAATAAACAGAATAGTGGAATATGTTTGCTGCAAATCTCATGCAAATGTATTCTAAGTCATTAATGTATTATCATATAAATAGTCTGACTCCTCCACATCATACTGCTCAGAAATTACCAATATATTATAGGACTGTATGTCCAAAAAGGCCCGGGATGTGCTATCAGGCTTCGCTTCTGGCATCTGGCTCAAACAGCGACCAATAAATGATGGTCATTTTTTAATTTGCAATAGTCTTTCATTGGACTCGCTGAGGGGATATTGTGGAACAACTGATGATTTAAGACCATCTTTGATTACGCACTTGCTCCCCGCAGCATTCACTACATTCACTCGGCCAGGCCTAATTAATTTGGTATAGATCTGAGTTTTTCTTTTTTCTTTTTTGTAATTAATGTAGCACTCAAATTTGAATTAGACCGTTTCCAAATTGTTTTCAGTGGATGGATATGCTTACGCTCACAGTGTGTTTCTAAGTATAGGTGTTATCTTTATCATTTAATGGCAAACATACATTCACAGTTAATGAACACTATTATACTGTACATTATCTAATCAAGCTGGAAATGGATTGCTGGGGAACAATGCCTGTATATAGTAAATAAGCTGCATAAAGGGCCTGTGATTCCACATCTACATCAGTAATTCTTCTAGTACAGTATGTCAGCACACTGCTGAAATAAAACAGTGACATCTTGACTGACGTTTCAGCACAGCTTTCAGGCATTTCAAAACTGATTGTTGCTCCTCTTAAGGGTTGGTCAGCCTAATGGATCTGTGAATGGGCCTACAAGCTATTGATACTCAAATAATCTTAACCTGCAGGATTACTTTATCCTGTCTAAATGGCAGGTTATGTCAGCATTAATCTGTATTATGAGGTCACTCGAACAAGGTTGACATTTTGCCTGCCTGGATCGCCTTCCTGTCGCTTTGTGTTTGTGATACCAGCCTATGTAAATAAGGGAGCTCTGCTCTTCTGTTCTGCCTTGCCTCAGAATTTGTTTAGGATTAGAAATCTCATTTTGCCCCAAGCCCTGCTTGCTTTAGATCAGTCAGCTCATCTGCAGATCTCAGAGCAGATAAACATTGCTGTTCTCCAGGCCTCAGCGTTTTTTACTTTCTGCAATTTGCAGAGAACCAGTATGCTCTGTTCCTGTCACATCACAGGCTGAATGGGGGAACGAGTGGGTTATGAGGAGGTGTTGGCTCACCTGCAGGTCGTGACAAGTGTGCAAGGGATGGCAGAAAGAGTGTGCGCTCCAGGGGTTATCTACCTAATTTCAAATCCATTCTGGGAGGAAAGCCTGGGCGCTATTCCCATCTTTACCAAAAGATTTAGAGCGAGTCAGTTGACAGGGCAAAAAGGCAAGGACAGTCTTTGTGTGGGAGATGAGTGACAAAATGAGTCATGGCCGTCAGTTGGGTTATGGAGTGTGATGAGGAACAAAGACTGTAGACGTGTCAAAGAGCAAAGCTATTAGACCAAACCTCGCTCTACATATCTTCCCCACTGGACGTGTATTTCAGATTCTGTGGTGATCTGTAAGTATTTCAGTTTAAATAATGTGACAACATGATTAGACTTTTTCCAAGTGAGTAGGCAGTAATGAAGTCAAAGTACCATTTGATATCAGCAACTCCTAAGTCAATATGTGTAAAGGTCTAAAATCTTGTTGGCAAAAAAAAAGAAAAGCTAGAAAAATGGATGAGAATTCAGAAAGGCAAGGTGCTGTAGCTAAGGTTGAATGATGTCTCCTGCAGGTTTTGTTTTGTCACACTTCTTAGATGCTGTTATGCATGGCTCCTCAACACTGAAAGGCCCTTGTTTCTATTTCTAGGTGCAAAATAAGGATATTGCATAATTTTTCTACTGTGAAACAAGGTGCACAGGTTGCACTCTCGCCTTTCGCCTTGCTGCAATGCAGAAACTGAACTGGAAGGGGTCCGAGCAGGGCACTGGATGTACTCGCTTTGTACGGCACACCAATCTGTTGGGGTTGAGTCAGAATGGCCACCCACGAACAACTTCCTCTGTATCAACGTAAGCTGGCCACTTGCTGTGAGACGTCAGCCGCTAATCTAGCATAACGGGGACTGAAAATGAAGCGGACCAGAGAGTGCCGAGGTATTAGCATTTGAGCGTAGCGTGCAGGAGGAAAAGCTTTTTACCAGCCCACTGCACCCATATGGCATTAGCACATAAAATGCCACTGTTGACATTTTGGAGGCTCGGTGACTCTGTAAGTGCAGGGCATCGATATTAGAGTCATTAGAGTAGGTACTTGATCCCATATTGATGGTGAAACAGTCGAGCGCCACCCAGCCAAAAGATTCGGTGGTTCTGGCATTACCTCTGCTGTTCCTAGGCTGATTTGCCACGGTGGGGGATTGAAGCACTGCTTATATCCTTAGCTATGAGGAGTTAAATGACAGCCAACATAGCCAGCCAGCCAGAGATCCACCTAACCTCAGATACCTCATATCTCTTTACCTTCACTTAACAGAATTCTCATATTTAATGTGACCACTGCAGGATTAATCCTCTTCAATCATTACTTACTCTTAGCTGTTTGATACATGTCATCCTGTTGCAAATCCCAGCCTGATAGAAGCAACAAATTAAAGCTGCTTAAAGGTCAGTCACTCATCATCGGCTCCCTTGGTCCCAGTAATTACACTTTGTATTGTTTTTTTTTTTAAGTGTTTGCTCAGTAAAATCACGCATTCCTTCCAGGATGATTACTTGTTAGATTATATGTTTATAATCTCATTTAAAGCATAGGTAAGTTAATACCTTTTTATGGCTATATGGAAATCAACACGAATTTAAAAAAAAAAAAATTCCATCACAACCTTGTTAAACACCACTGAAAGTCTTGTTTAGGGAAAATAACTCATGAAAGAATAAGCAGAATAACAAATTAAAACTGACGAATGCTGCAAAGGTTTGTTTACCAAAATGCAACTTGTGAGCAAACACCCCTAAAATTAAATTATTTTTGCTTCTAGATATGTCATGTTTTTACATGACAACTTTAAAACGCTTGTTTGCTTACATCTTTTCAAACAATGAAGTTTTTATTTTACATTGGGTTGGCACAGTGATGATATTGAACTTGTTGATTGTCTTGTTACAGTAGAAGGCTCATAATATTTTAGTACAAAAACACTTCATGAAGAGCGAGAGGAAATGCACACCTTCCTTCTGCAACTCTGTCCTCTGGGTCCAATTCAAAAAGCTAAATTTAAATGTAGGAAAATTGATGTTGTAGATATTTAAGACTACGCTCGTTTAAACTACTTTCATATACTGTTGGGTAGTACTATAATAGTAATCCACAGCGATGCTTTAAAAACTCAACTTTTCATGAGCTTTCAGCTCCATGCATTGTCCAGCAAATCCAAGAGGATTTTTAGAAGGAGCCCAGCCCAAGACATCTCCAAGCCGAAAAAAATGTACAAGTAAGTGGTTGTTACCTTGACCTTTAGGATAACACTGTTAAATGCAGGGTAGACTTATGCAATGCAGCCACACCTGACAGCCAACAAAGACACCACTTCTCATTCGTCTGTGTTGAACACTCCCTATCACCTCAGCCTTTCCCTCCCATCTCACAGCCCCCCCCCCCCTCCTAAATAATCTCCAGATAAGAAATAACACAGCTGATGATTAATTATAGCCATTGTGCTGGTGGACTGATATACTCCCTCCTCACATCCATCTTTAACCCCCCTTTCCCTCACTCTCATTCTCTCACGTGACCATTTGGCTCTGAGGATAGTTTTCAGAGGGACATAAAAGCTAGTCAGCTGTAAAGCTAAATGAAAGTCATTTGCTCTCCACATAGTCTACTAATGTAACGTGCAGCTTTAGGGACTATTGGTCTTTTTGTAGTTATAAAGTAACTCATTCTAAAAGGCGATGTTTAATAATTGAAAGTGATGGAAGGGAACAAAATTAGAATGGGCATAATTTAATGATTGAGTGTTCATTTCTTTCTTTCTCTGTCTCTCCATCCCCCCCCCACTGTCGTCTTCTTTCTCTCTCCCTCTTTCACCCCGTCCTGTGCCAATACAGAATCTGCGCTCAGATAGATGGTGACGGTAATTTAGTTTTCCATTTGTGTATCACTCTTCATTCAGCGTGTTTTTTGGTGGTTGTTGGCAGCGTTTGTCAGTGTGCATTGTTTGTTTCGCTCAATTGATTAAAAAAAGATGTTGTCTCATGCATTGTGACGGAGTATTTCCTCCAGAGATTGCAGAGTTATTACAGAGCGGCGGTCTGGACACCCGTTGATGTATTGTGCTGGGCTTTGGGACAAGGCGAGGTGAGGAGGAGGAGAAGCGGAGCAGGGAGAGGACGGGAGGGCGTGCTCGGTTAGGAGTTAAAGACGGAAAGAAAAACAAGTCGCTCACAGACACACCAACTTCATCACACACCTCTCAGAATGACAGCGACTAGAGCTGCATGTCTTTTGCCATGTTCCATTCCCTCAATCATCTTTCCATCAAACACCCCCTTTACCAGTGTTCACACACGCACACACACGCGTTACTTTACTAACAGGTTGTCATAGCACTGCCGCATGGTTGTCAGTGTCAAGGAATCTCCACATGTCTGGAGCAGAGAATGAGGAGAGGATAGTTTGTGTTGTCAGTGACAACACCTTGTCTGAGTTATCCCCGCATGTGAGACTGAACAATATTGCAGGAGCAGAAAGGCACAGCCGAGCCCAGGTGGGATGATAATCAGTGTGATCTAATGCCAGAAATGAGTGTGAGATCATTCTTGGTAACCTCAAAGCTCTGTGCCAATCCAATAATAGAAGAGGCTCAGTGAACACTTTTTCCCTCTTCTCTACCTTTATGTTGAACATGGCAATTTGCGATACAAGGGTCATCAGCACTGTGTGGAAATATAGGAAGGCCAATTTTAGTATTTCCTTCATAGGGAGGACTGAGTGAAGAATGTAATTTGTAGTCGTATAAAATCACTTTTTCCACAGTTAAAAACTAAGATATAAGTAGCCACACACACACACACTTGAGTTCAACCCACAAAAAGACGATTGTGCCAAAATCCAGGTGCACAGGGAAAGCAGGAAATGCAGGTCAGTGGGCAGGGAGAGCTTGAAGTGCATTTGTTTTATTGGCACTGTTCTCTTCTTCTGTGACTGTGTTGCAACAGTGACTATGTTTACTGCAGCCTAGTTTTTCCTGCATACCTCTACACTGGCACAACATGAAAGAATTTTTAAGGTCTGTCTTTTATTGTTTCAGAAGTTATAAAAGATTAACTTTTGCTTTTTACTTTGTATCTCCTTAGTGGAGGTAATGCAATCATCTGCTTGTCGGTTTGTCCGTCAACAGCAGGATTATGCAAAAACCGCTGCGCCAGTGAATGAGGTGCTTTAAAGTAAAAGTAAGAATTTCAGTTGTGGACAGCAAGTTTAATTTAAACAACAAAAAGAGAAGCCATCATTTCTATCTATCTTTTAAATATTAAGGAATGGAAATCTAGAAAAGTTATGGTACAGCATCACATTTGTGGCATGAGGTGAAATGAAGGTAAAACATTTTTTGCCTTTCATTGTTGGTGTGAAGATTTGGGTGATCACTATCATTATGACTACACTGCTGTGGTTTGTTAGTGGATTTCTTTAACTTTTTCTTATGGGAAAAAAAAGGAAACCATGCTTAATCCTGTTACCTTCATGTGTGCTGATGGTCTTATGTCGTATGTGAAATTGCCTTATTGCTGAGCTCATAAATAATCTCCATTCATATTTGTTGGTTGTTTCGAATTCTAATGCATTTTAAAATTGTTTGAATAAGTGACAGCTCCTTCACCTTCGAACCAACTATTTCACAAATAAAATATAAAAATGTTGGAAACTAAGGTGCAGACCTACCCATATTTACAGTACCACTCTTAGATGAAGTGAACCTCTTTTGCACTTGAATGTGCTGCTCCCGGGAGCCATCATGGCAGACGCAAGCAATCAGGAAATTGAATTTCACATGTGCATGACAATGGGAAGTGTCCAGGTGACCTCTGATTGAACAGCGAGCCATTCATCCCTGCCATCATGTTCTTAAGCCATAACTGATGTGAGTTTCATTCAACTCCGCCTCAGCACCTCCCTCCTGCGCCTGTATCAGCAGCAGATGTTTGATCGGAGATAAGCATGCAGGTCAATGCCGACCTCATCACAACGGACCTAGTTTCGCCCATCATGCCAATAACTGCCAGGCGATGGGTCCTCCCCTTTGCTGCGCTCTGATTGACAGCTCTCCACTGACAAGGTTTATAGGGGTCAGGACCTTCCTCTCTGTCACCTCTAATTGGAGCATCGTGCCATTAGTTGGTGGACCCAGACCTTGGCTGACAGGGACTGGACAGTTGGCCTCCTCTGTGGGAAAGACAATGGAGCCCCCCCTGAATTATCCACAGCATAGCGGCAGTCTTTCTGTATAAACTGTTTAATAATCAGCCTCTGCTCAGTAAGTGCAGATGTGTGTTCAGTCAGTTGTTGAGGGAAAACTACCTTGTGTAGGCTGTTAAGAGGGCAAATATCCCACTATGTCAAGGCTAGCTTTGATATAGCAGCACCGCTCAGCCCTAAACAAACAAATGAGTGAGGATAATTGACCTTCAGGCTGTGTTACTCTGTTAACCTGTCCTGCTGGGAGTTAAACCTCCACTGTGATTCCTGGGCCCCCTGCTATGCCAGTGATTCCACACTACACGCGTCACCTCACACACAAACACTGCAGGTGAGCTGACCATATTTGCATAAGTCCATGTAGCCGTGTATGTGTGCGACCCCTGCCAAGCAGAGGTGAGAAGTGATCCTATAAACCATTAAGTGTATGGAATGTACAGTACGTACAGGAGCGGCTCCCTGTTTGCAGGAGTATAAATATTTCCTATATGGCAGATTGTGGCTTTGAGCGGGATTACTGCTAAATCTTATAATTAGCATGAAAGGCCAGCACGAGAGCGAGACGGAGAGGAGAATAAGAATGGACAAGGGGACTGACCTGCACTATCTTCTCCAGGCATGCCTATTGCTTATCTGGCTCCATGGCAGCTATGTTTATGTATAACCTAAGCGGTGCAGAGATGTGCGCAGCATAAGCTCCTGTGTGACAGTTCAATTTCTGAATTGGTTTTTGATTATGGAGCAATCTAGGAGAAGCTTTCAAGGAGGACTTTCCTGATCCTGAAAAGGTTTTTACACAAAAGTAAAACATTTCAGTTAATTTTCAGGCAGTTTCCAGTCTTGTTTTTTGGGGGAAATGCCCAAAAAGATTCATAATGTTCATTGAATCTTGGATGTATATGTTGGCCAGATATTGTTGTCCATTGTATGATGGTGATTACAAATACACATCAACTTTTAGCCTTTGGTATCATGTAATTTACTCCCAACAAACCATGGCCATTAGCAGCCTGCAGTGAAGTCTTCCCAAACATTTCACATCAGCTTTTATTTATCTGACATATTACTGTGTTGCTTTTGTAAAATCTCCAGGTTGGATATTCCCACAGAGTTGTATTGCTTTTTTCTGGTTTGTACAATAATTGCACTGTCTAAGTCATTGAAGTTGTTGCATAAGGTGGCTGAATCTCAGCAGCCACCATAATAAAAAGGCAGAATGTGTCCTACCCATGTACACTGTTTCTGAAAACCACCTTTGATGACTTTGCCTGTTAATTGACAGGATGCTAATTTAGTTGTTGATTTGAGGTTGGATCACAGCAGTCATTCAGGAGATTTGTGACTACAAATAATGCTGGCGAACAAAGATGCTGGGGTTTGATGTAATTCATGTAGTGTCACACTTTAGAGTCACCCACTGTTCCACTTAGATCTACTCATATTTTTATATTTGCCAGTTTGCTGTGCCTCTTTTTGTTATTCTCTCTGGGTTTCATAGTTTGCCTTTGTATCCACCTAGGAAGGTATTATTTGACTAGATAATAACAAAACACCACAGATTGTTTATTTTGAGTCACCTCACTGTAAAGTCAGGGTATTCTGTTCCTATTCACTTATTTTTCAAATCCAGCATGTTGCAACTGGAACTTTTAATTTGAAATTGGACTTTGCTTAGTTTGATAAATATGATGTTTGGTCATATCAAAGTTTGCCAGAGTTATGCTGAACCTGAGGTGAAAATTAGCCGTGTAATCACAAATGGATTATGCAAATTAAAGATCAATTGCATTTTCCTTGTTTTCCAGAAAAAGCAGACACTTTGTTTCCCAACAGCTTTTGGCCATCAAGGTGAGTTTGCAGCGAGCCAGCAGGGTTCCTCATCTCCCTCCAGCGGGTAACGAGCTTATTTTCCATACGTAGCCAGGTGCATGTTTTAAGATAGAGCCTTAACAGCGTGGCGTGGTGGTGAATTCCAATTGAGCCGAGCCCAGGTACAATAACACTGTTATGAATGCAGCCCGTGATGTTGATGGCATCCATATCACACTCAGAGGGACAAGAAAAAAGAGCCTGACATCTGTTTCAAGCACACTCCAGCCTTTACATCTCCCCACAAAGTCATGGGTTGGGAGGCGCACGTCTGGCTTTCCTAGATTAAAATGTGTCAACAAGCTTAACTGCTGGCTTTGAAACTTGCCTCTCTCCCTTTGTAATTCTCCTGATGCTTGGTGAATTTCCATTTTCTTAAGCATATGGTTAATACAATCATACTTGTGGCCCATTACATGATTACACATTTGACATTTTTCCAAAGTTTACCTTCAGTATACGTAGATTTGTATTTGTAATTAACACCTAAGTGGTGTTTTTTAAAGTGTATGCTCCATGTAACTGAAACTTAATAATTACTGTAGGTTGTTCTAGTACAATAGCAGTGTTGCTGGCTGATATTCAGGAGATGGTGAGGGATGGTGGTTTCCATGTGCATGATGATAATCCCACACAGTGTTCCCGAAGAAACAAGGGTTGTTGCTTGCTATCAAGCCAGTGCTCTGGCTACCTCATCCTGTTGGACTCAGACTTTTTTTTTGGTTTAGTTATGGGGATTACTCTTTTGGACGAGCTTTAAAGACTACAGTGGGAAGGGGAGAGGGAGAAGCAGCTGGGCTTAAGGACAGGATAAAACAGAAGGGGAGGAGGGGGGTGTTGTGGTGGGTAAAAGATGGAGAAACGGAGACAGAGGTGTTCAGTTGCTCAGGAAACATTCCCTTTCTGTGTTGCCTTCTCCTCTTTTCATTGCTGAAGGTCAGGATAAATAATCGATAGCATTAAAAAGAGCTCCCCGTCCCTGGTCTTTTGTGTCTGAGACTTGGTCCCCATTGACAATTAAAGGCCCCTGAGTCATTAATGTTCAAGTAGCCTGGAAACCCCTTAGCATTGTTCCTTCTGAATGAGAGGAAATCCAATGCAGGCTTGAGGTTTACCACGGTCGGGTCATGACATTGACAGGGGCCGGATGATTTGCTGCGACTGTGACACTATTCACTCGTAAAAGCTGCAGAAAGGATGCCTCAGACGCGCCCCACCTTGTCCCCTTATATACAAGCAGCACTTGACTTTACAGTTATTTTTAAAATGGAGAGAAAACAATAACATTGGCCTCGGTAGAAGAAGCAGTCGAAGAAGCGGGAGAGGCAGAGACGGAGGGAGGAAAAAACAAAATGTGAAGGCTGGCTTCTTTTTTCAGCGCGCTGTGTCACTATCAATAGTGACACCTTGAACAATTCAGTCAGTGATACTGAAAGTGCTGCGTGTCAGCAACCCTGCCTATGACACTCCCAGAAGGCACCAGCTCCCCTGGTGGCAGGTCACACTATAAAAAGAACAATCAGAGTGGCCTGATGGAACTAATTTCATCTGGCCTTTAATGTTCTTGTCCCTCCCTTTTTTCACTCACCCATCCTTCCAGCCAAGCTCAGTCTCACACACACACACACACACACACACACATTTATGCTACTCGTCTATACTCCACCTCCCTCTTATACTCCCAGTTTGTCTCTGTGTGTCTATGTTTCTTTCCTGTCGGTCTCACCTCGCCATACCCTCCTCTCTCGCTCCGTCTCATCTCCTCACTCCTCTGTTCTTGTCAGGCTTTCCTTACCTTTTGCTTTGCAGTCACGTTTCATCTCTGTGCATGACTCATTCTGCTCAATAAGCTCCAAAGTAAGCAGATTTGTCCATCCTCCCTCTCTCTCTCTCTCTCTCTCTCTCTCTCTCTCTCTCTCTCTCTCTCACCCCCCCTCCTTCCTAAGAAGGCTATTGTGATTCACGGAGGAAACCCTTCAGAGCAAATATTCTCTGGGCATTTCATGTATAAACATGCCTGACTTTCTATCACCAGGGGGAAAAAAATGAAAATGCAAAAAAGCTTTGTGTAACACAGTGATTCAATACATAACAACCAACAAATGTTTTGATGCATTGGTCTGAGCCGTTCGGTCAAGTTAATGCCAAGTGTGATAAATAGATTAGTCTCTAGATGGTGGCCTCAAACGAGTTTCTTCCATCGCTTAAGGCAGAGTTGTCATTCCAGCTAATTTGTTGGGATTTTGCCTGCCAAGAGTCCAACTGGTGATGAAAGGAGTCAGCCCCTTTAGCATTTAGTCAGAAATAAACAAATTCATACTCTCTATTAATATATATATGTATTTTTACTGAATGTGAAATCCCTTCCCCCAAATGCCATTGTCAGGATTATGGGTCAGAAAATGCAATCTGAGTTGAATTAAGAGAAGCAACCTCGGTGGCATACGCACAGAGTGCACACACCAAAAAGGAAGAAAAAAGAGCCTTAGCATTTCCACATTTGCATAACATTCCTGTATATAAATTGAGTGTTGTGGAGAGCTTCTGGAGTGAATAACATGTACAGAAACGCACCAGAACAACTGGGTTGTTTCAAAGCAAGGAGGTATGTTTTTTTTGTTTTTTTTTATCATCAAGCAACACAGCAGACAGGAAACACACAGATTTTTGCACCTTTTTCCTTGTCTCTTTCATCAGCCGCTCGCCTCCTAAATTATAAGAGCAACTCATTAGGAATGTTGACAATACAATATAACATGACGCTGCCACCGCTAAGCAAAAAGTGCCTCACTAAGCAATGCAAACAACAACTTCAATTATGTTTTTTTTTTTTTCTCCCCCTCTTCTGTCACACAGCCATTTATTGCCTGAGATGATGTACAGTATGCTGCACTGGGACATACATATGGAACGGCTTGAGGACTTTAGATTAAAATTGATTTTCCTCCCCTTGGGAAGTAGAAAAAGTCAAAAATTGTTACTTGCACATTTATGAAACAGATTTAGTCTGTTGACATTGAAGGCTATTTGATAAGTAATTAAATAGCCTTTACCCAAGACAAGGTGACGGGTAACTCTTTGTCATTCTCCCCTGTGTACAGTAGCTCTTTAATGATGATATACAGTCCACAGCTTGTTGTTTTGTGCCTGATACTATAAAGGAAATGGATCATATTTTGTGGTTGCAGTGAAGGATTGCATTAGTATTTGTCAGTCATGGTCATTTGTGCAATTATCGAAGAGGTTCAGGCTGAGATTGTGACAGAATGGAACAAGAAATATATGCAGTGTGTCAATTAATATACAATATGTTGTTTATGTGTGAGCTGTGAAAGCGCGGCGCAGGGAAACACTTGGAGGCGGTAGTACCCTCTGGCAGGCAGGGTCTTCTGATTAATGAGTTATCCCAGCCTCGTAGCCTCGGACGGGCAAGAGGCCACACATCTGTGTGTCACTCAGGTCTGACACCTACTCCCAACCCGGCTGCCAGCCACTCGCCAAGGGATTCTCCAGATGTTCCAAGGTTTCTGTACACGGCACGGGGCCACTATCCCCCAAATCACCAGCCTGACATTGCATTTGTGACACCTGACTGTGTAAAATAACTTTCCGGCAAAGTTCAAAGAATATGAAAGCTGTTTGCTTGTAGCTATAGTTGGAGAGGTTACTTTTGGAATGAAACCATTTTAATTACTTCATTAAACTAAAGTAACTTATTACATTTAATTACTTTATAATGACTTCTAACAAACGTTTTAAGATTAAATATAAATATATGGCATAATGGAAAGGCACTGAGCAACGTGTATAAATAACAAGCATAACATGTGGTGGTAGGTTCCTTATTTCATCTGACTGATTGCACTTGCCTGTAGGTTTCACAGTTATTACATAATCACCTTATCACAAATATAAATAAATATATACATATATTGCTTGTAATGCAATTATTTAGCAAAATCATAATCATCTTCTTTCACCTGTATAAAAGCAGCTGGATGAAACTAACATAAATGTTATCACTATTTCCACATTTTGAAACGACACCAAGCTATTCACACCAGCAGGGATGCGAGGTTGTGACATTTGCAACACTTATTCAATAAAAGATCGCACTAGGCCCTTGGACAGAAATAGTCATGGATTCAACATCACCTGGAGCCTCATCTGCAGCCTCCAGTCTGTCTGATGCAGCATCCTCTGTTCCTCTGGGTTTATGTCCAGGTAAAAAGACATCCATATGTCGCATATTCACATAATGTTCACGTTACAGAAAGTCCTCACTATCTTCATAGTCTAGTTGTTTGTCCCTCATTTCATTATCGTTGTCATTTGTGTGTTTCATACTAAAGTGTGGATAGAAATCATCAGGTCAGGTCTGTGTCCATCATTGTTGTTGTCACATGACGTCTGCTTCACATAAATGATTGGTTGATGCCTATATTCGAGCTTCGGAATCTTGGAAAAATCGACCTTGTTCCAAAAAATGATATGTCGCTTTTTCACTGCATAATATTTGCGTTCTGTGTGAAAGGACTTATGACATAAACAACGGTTTAAAAAAATATAATGTAAATATTGTTGAATTTCCAGCACTGAAAGGTGTTCCTGTCGACAACACATCCTCCCACTTTGGTGTGGTTGGTTTGTGAAAGCCAGGCATGCCTGACTCTGGTTACTTAGAGCAGTGTGCATTTATTTAATTGACAGATGACAGGTGGTGCAAATTCAAGTAAAAGACACTATAACAACACTCAAAATTTGAGTGTGTAGTACCAAATGACTGGAGCCTGTTTAGATGTATAGACATCTCCTTGAAAGCCAACCTACCCAAATAGATGAAAGTTATATTCTAAATTTTGTCTTTTTCTGAAAAGAATATAGTCCGATATAGCCCTTTGTAATCACTTGTGACTTATGCTTGAAGCGTTTATACCAGGGAATGTTTGTTCCACATGTTGACGTGATTTGCAGGAGTTGGAGATGTTTGTGTTAAAGGCAGCTGCCGCTGATGACATGTTTGGTTTGAGATCAGCGCGTATACTTTGCCTCTTCACTTTGGTTACTTACAGCTTAGAGGAAGATGACATTTCAGCTGGTTGGCTCCATTTTTTTGGAGTTGGACCCAAGTTCAAAATGGGACCTATGGTATCAAGTATCAAAAGCCTATGATAAAAGTTCAGCAAGCAAAGCTGATATATTGTTGCTGTCCCAAAAGGGAGGATAATTTATGAAACCTTGTCCTCCTCTACCTTTTGTGCACATAGTAGCTTTTACACTGGCTTCCAAGCAGCTCCTGTATATTGATGCCATTTTTATAATCTCAGTTTTCCCTTATTTCCCACAAATAAAGGAGGGGAAAAACTCATAATGGAATTCAGCCAAGGCATTGGATTATAAATGAGGTCTGCGCCAGGCTTCATAACGTTATTTAGATTCCTGTGTACAGAGACCCGTGTTCCAACTCCCATCAGCACTGCGACAGAATCAAATGTGAATATAAGCTGATATAGGGAAATTGGTTTGTAATGTGCTGATGCTTTGGAGACCCTGCGCACAGGCAAAAAAAGGAAAAATTGCAGTTTTTGGCACATACAGAGTGATGTTTTAATTACTTGAATTGAAATGATAACAACCACCCCTCCTATCCCAGAATGAAACAAATTAAAAGGGTTACACTGAAAGTCAACTCATTTTTTTTTCTCAAGGAATGCCTCGTATTATTATCAGACTGTGTTTTTATGTTTTGCCCAGTCGTATTTGTCTAGAATTTCTTTGTAGGTTTTAAACGTATTCTTGTTTCTCGTGGCGTTTGCTAACATGGTGTGTGTTTCTCAGTGGCATGACTGTGATAATAGTCTGAGAGAAATAAGACTGATGAGGAAAGATGGAGAATGACTAATGTGTGTATTCAGTCTGTTTGCAGATGGAGTACCTTTTAGCATGTCCTGCTGCATATCTTTGACGCTGCTACATAATGTATATGTGTCCACACCAAAATGGCTGGAAACTTGACTGTTCATTAGCCAGCCTTTTAAGATTTTGTATTTGATGTTCAAAATGTTGCTGTACTTTGATCATAAGCTGACTAAAAAGTGATGTCAGTAGCTTTTTTTTTTTTTTTCTCGATTTTCTTCAAGTTGTAGAGACTGGTTATTACCGGTGGTAAACAAAGTGGTTTCTTGTTTTCTTGTAGTCACTGTGACAGTGCTTTTAACATGATGTCTTTACTGATAAGGAACAAAATGTTGCTTAAAATACAGGGGGGGGGATATTTCCTACGTTTGTAATCACAGGTTGTCTGCACGTTCTTAAAAGTGTAATTTTATAAATATTAGGCCATTAAATAATCTTAAATTTGAACAAAATTTTAAACTGAACCTAATACTGTCGTTTTTCTTTCTACTTGCACTTACCTGTTGGCAAAATGCAGATTAATCAGAAATCTGCCTCTGCCCCACATTTGACACTTTTTACCTTTTACCTACAATGATGGAATAAGAAAAAGATGATTTGTCAAAAATATCAAGTTGCCAAAAAAATTAATGAAATGATTTTTTATTATAATTTCTGATCTGCCTTATTGGATCTTAATCTAAATGTGTGATGTAGCTGGTGCTTAAATATAGTTATATTTAGTTCAGATGAACCCAGTGGCTCAAAAGCAGGACATTTCTCTGTTAGCATCATCTAAAGATAGTGTAAACCTTGAGTAGAGTTTCCTATTGGGGCAGAGAAGATGGAAAAATATGTCTTTTTACAGCACTGTGGGAAAATTAAACTTTCATCTTATCTTCCATTCTTGGGCACAAAAGGACTCGTAACTTCAGCACTTTGGCAGCATTTTGTATAATCTTCAGGAAGCTAAGAACACAGAAGCAGAGGGAAAGCGGTATGACATGTCATGAGCTGTTGTGCAGAGAGGCAAGACATGTCGGTTTTTCCACCTTACTTGCTACAAGGTTAACTTTGGGGAGTTTTTGATGGAGGCGAACATCGTCTGTTTTGGCAGCCCAACCTAGTACACCTCAGAAGCCAGTCCCAAGAAAACAAGCAACAACGTTCCCCCTGCAGTTCCAACCCAGTTCACTTGCTCAACTGCATAACATACAAACTGAAATAGCTAGATGTCTAATCCATCCATTAAATGTAATTGAGACTGAAACGGTGCATTAGAGCCAGTCTGTAGGATTGAGCTCAGAGACGAAAATTGTAGGGATTAGAAAAATATCAAATATATGTACATGCTTGTATTTTTCCTCAGTGAGAAAATACTGCAGAAAAGTCCCTCAGTAGAGCGGCTAAAATTACCTTGTCAATCGTGTACCAGCTGCAGACTAGTTTTCTGCTTGTCTCGCTGGCACCCGAAGAAAAAGGGATGTAAAAGGGTCAAAACAAGCTCTGTTTGGATGGGTTTCAGGGCCATGTGTCTAATGGATGGTTTTTAATGAGAAGAGGCTATGACGCCTGATTTAGAACTGCAGTGACAGCCAGTCAGAAGGAAAAAGCAATCCCCTTCCCATCTCCAGCATACTAACATCATTTGTTGTCATGATGCACCCAACATTCCAACTAAAATAGCAGCAGAAAAACTGCAAACAAATTCGGTCCCTTGCATTTCTTTTTTTTTTTCTTTTTTCATCTTGTCAGCTTTCTGTCAAGGATGTGCTTAAGACTTATACTTACAAGCTTTGCAAATGTAAATATGAACCTCCAGTTGCCAGTGAGCTTTGAGAATAACAAAAGAAAAATTTGTCAGAACAGTGCCTTTCCTCTGTTTTTAATGTGGCAAAATTAGCACACCAGAGGAAAATAGTGCTAAAAATTCAAGGCAATCCCCTGAATGATCACACAGTGAAGTGACGAAATGAGATGGTGTAAAGATAAATCATATTATGTATCTCGAGGGTAATACACATTGCAAATGGACAACCTACTTTGATTCTTATATTCCCTGGGAAACACAGTCTTAATGTTGTATTGGGGGAGTGTGGCTAGCTTTTTGATGCCTTATTTGCATCGACAGCTTGCCGAGCTGATGTAGTTACAGATGGAGTAAGCCATTCCTGAGAAAGATATTTGAACTCAACAGACAAACAAACCATAGGTTATATACAGTATATGATGGATACTTTAAATTTGAAGCCAAAACGTCTCCATCTCCCCCTCCATGTTATTCTAAGGGACTTTGGCCAAACTAAAAACTCAAAGTACACATCCAATACATCCATCTCATAGGTGATTTCAGACATTTCAGGTAGATTTCTTCAGCTAGGTTCATGTTCAAATCGACATCTTTGTGATCAGTTTGTTTTTAATAAGTTATTTGATGTTATAAAAACAGGTGATTAGCAGCTGTGATGACCAATCGCGGTCTAGAATCCACCAGACGAACGAGAACCAATCAGGCGGCCGACGGACTTGGCGTCCCCGCGTCTCTACTGGACAGACTCCGGCTCCAAATTGCGTCACACAGGCAACATGGCAGCTCCTGTGACTGCTGGATTTTGGCTTCATTTTTCCACAGTGGGAGGAAATGGTGTCGCGATGTCCATCCTTTATCTAGACTGACTGGCTGGAATAATGTCATGTGCATCAGTCCGAGCCACTTTGTACACAACCCTGTCTCTGTAAATGGGGGAAAAAATACAAACACCAGTTGTTTTTTTTTCAGTGCACACACAGAATGGACAGCTCGCAGACTGTGACAAGATGTTCACTGAATTTGGGAAAAAAAGTGTATTGAATTACCCAACATAAAAATCTGTTTTGTTTGACATTTCTGGCTCTGTCTATGTCAAACAGTCTTTTACAGCAGCTGCCACATGAATTGCTTTGCTATCAATTCTGATCTTGAATAGAATAGTTAACACACAAATGCGACGTTCGCTATGATGCCCCTGTTTGTTCCCAAAGCTATGAATGGAATGCTGAATGATGGCTCTGCATTAGCTAGTGACAGCTGATACGATTTTTTATATTTGGTTTGTGGAATTAATTGCAGAATTTTCATAATAAATATCTGACCATAACCACACTAAATTCAAACCCAATATCAGAAATAAATGACAACATTTTGAATTTTGATTGAAACTTATGTCAGATACTTTTTAGATGCTTACTAATGTATATACTTTGTTGATTTTATATATTTGTATTTCTTTCCTGTTGTATTTTCTGTGCATTCTTGGTATAATTATAAATGAGTCGTTCTCAATGATTTAGGAAAGCCTTAAAGGTTTACATACATAAAACCCTAAATTACATAGTTAGATGCCTATTGTGAATTTGAGTTTCCAGTGGCTTTAAGGGCCCTGTTTCCATGTTGCTCTTGAACAACTAGTGCATAATAATGCTACGGACAGATGAATAATAATCATGACACACTTAAATCAAGGGAATATTTAATGCACAAGACCTGCAAGAGACTCTAATAAGTGTCGCAAATGACTTGGTACAAGAGTGAATTTGAACCAATCATATTTTTTGCTTAGAGGGACTGACGGAATCATCAGCCCAAAGTGTGATCTCATCAGTCGGGGTCGCAAGTGAGGAAAGGGAGACGGACCTCACCTATTTACCCAGAAGCGGTCTGTCTTCTTTATCTCATCATATATTTCAATCACAAGAGGTGGCTTTTAGGAATTTTATTTCCTGAGCTGTAGCAAACGCTTGACCCTCATCAGTGCAGTCTAGCCTCCTGTCTTCATCAGAAAGCTCCTGTGTCCACCGGCTTTTTTTTTTTTTGGGGGGGGACTGATAATGTGCTCAGCTATCAGCCAAATTTCCTTCATCAGCAAGAGGAATTTGCCAAAGCTGTAGACGTACATATTCTCTACTAGTGCTTTCTCTATATGAAGACATGCTGCAAACCAGGGTTTTATGACATGGTAGGCAGACTCCTTGCAAAAGTGAAGGGAACATAATGGGGATCTCCCTTTCTATTTAGCACAAACATGCCACCCTGTTAGATGATCAAGTTCCCCAATGATCGTTATTACAAGTCTAACCCTCTCTCGGCCTGGCAGACTTGTGCACACACACACTTACATACCCATCCTGGATAAATACGCCATGGGTAATTATAGCGAGGAAGCGTGTCTTAGTGGAGCTGTCAGAACTGTAATTGCTAGAGGGATGGTGGGCTATCGAGAGGCGAATCGCGCTGCAAGTGCAACACTGACAGTGGCGAGCGACATTGATTATAAGGAAAGGGGTGAGAGATAGAGGTTATCACCCAACCCTTTCTCATATCTTGCATGCTATGAACGAGGATGTCTATTTAACATAAGGTAAGTAGAATGCTTCAGAGAAGTAGCAGAGTAAATAAGAACACGCATTACCTTCACTGTGAAGCGATTGCCCTTTTTTTTACCCCTCTCACAGAGCAGAGTTGTTCTTTCTTTTCCAGAGGATGGTCATGCCACAGTGTTTAGTCTAGATGGATATTACAGTACACTTGTCTGGGCTTAAAAAGGTAACATCCATACCTATATCACATCAAACGTGAGACGAAAAACGCCTCATCTTGTTAGAAGAAATTGCCAAGGGTAAATGTGTGAACTAGTGTGCTCACTCAGCTTTGCTGTCATGAATTGCCCATTTCTTTGCCAGAAGCTTTGGGGGAGGGAAAAAAAGAGGGAAAAAAGGATTGAACGCCAGCCAAAAATGGGATTTTAATTTCTAAGAAATTCCCATCTGTTTGTCTATGTGTGCATGGGGAGTGTGAAGATGGAGAGGAGAAGAGAGCAAAGGATGAGGGAACAGGAAAAAAAGAATACTCTATACCCTGGGTGAAGCAAAGAACTAAAATCATGACTTTCAAATGAACAACAAGCTTCTTCTCATGGAGATTGCTTGTGAAAATTACAAGTCATAATGTCATCAGGAAATCAATGGGGACTATAAAGGTAATCATAACAGTACAGTGTGTGTGAGCCGGGGCCAAATTGCCACTCCGTTGGCAGTTTTCCCCTCAGTAGATAATTGCACTGGACAACCTGAATCAAGTCTATTCATGCCGAAACATTTTACATACATCTCCTCATGTCATGAAGCTAATTGCATTTCAAAAAGTTATTGTGCCACAACACCAAATATTGATTGAATGCAAAACATGCAATCTGCGAGTGTAAGCATGTAAGCAAATGGCTAATTTGATTTCAATCTTCACGGTGTAGATGACGTTTTTGGGAGGACTAATCTCTCTTGTCACAACTCGGTTTGAATCGAGATATGAAAGTCATTGCATGGTTAGCTTAAGAATCCGTCACAATATCTCAATTGTGAGCTTTTATGAGGAGAAAATGAACTTAATTGAAAGTGGCATACAATTGCCCAGCATTAACCTAGCGTGAAATTTGTCTTCAGCTATCCTGGGCAGCACCGAGCCCCAACTTTGCCGCATTATATTCAGAGTGATTGGAGGATTTGTAATTGGTTATGATCATTATGGCAGGAGGTGGCTGCTTGCCACCACCCAGATATCACAGTTACAAGAGATGGGCAGTTTCTATATCATCATTTCAAAAAGTGAAATAATTTGGATAGAACAATCAAAACAATTTACTTGAAATACACACTCAGCCTTTACTGACATTGACACACTTCTGTGGCAACACAGTTATTGTAAGAGCACATGGGCATTTACAGACATGTTTTATTTTGTGCCGTGTACAGTGCACTTATAGACAATGTAGTATTTGTAGTATTTTTTCCACGTGTGACTCAGATCAGTTTTTTTTGTTTTTTTCAAGACAGTGTGAACAGCACAAAACACATGGACTCTGAGGCTTTTCTATTCTGGTTTAGTCCACTTCCATTTGTGGTCCTATGTCTGATGTGTATATATATTTATTTAATTTATTTTGCAATGTGACCTCAGTCTGAACAGTCATATTAGAATTCATAGGACTTTTACGTTACTCCAGATCAACATTTGTCACAATTATGCGCTGGCAGGTGTCACTTGGTGAAAACAAACGTGGCTCTCTTTATCCTCATCCTCGTTATCATCTGTTCACAAATTTACTGGCTTCCACTGCACATCAGCTTATAAATGAAACTGTAAACATTGACTGCAGTGTCCTCCTGTGTTTACTTCAGTATGTGTGGCTTTTTCTTTTGCACATGCAGGTCAGTTGAGGATTTGATTTGATCAAATTTCGATTGATTAATCAAGGAGTGTAATTTGATTAATTCACACTGGAATTTGATATTGGCGACATTTCTAAAAAAATCAGATTTGAGTAATAAATCTGAATCAAATACTAAGGCTTGCTGCATGAACGTAGCCTTTATGGCCAGACCTTGCTGTGTCTTGTAGGGTTTTGATGTAATAAGAAACTTGAGTAAATATTTTATGTCTGCTGTTGTCAGATTGAACATTTCATTTGAAAATAAAAGTGCATGTATGAAATTCAAATTGTCCAAAAACTAATTTCCATCAAATAGTGGATCTCAGATGTTTGGAGTTTTCTTGTGCACTACTTCCTGCTGTGTGTTTGGTATTTCGACAGAGATAACTTTCTGTTTACCCAAGCAGCACCGTACTCTATCTGCCGCATGCCAACATATTACTGCAGACACTTGTAGCAGCTCTCAACAAACATCATATTGTCACACATGGGTGCCAATAATTGTGAACTCCACAAAGCATAGGCGTGCTGTTGAGGCAGGGTCTCGTGAAATCGCAGCTGCCACTGCCACCCGCCTCCCACCACGTGGAAGAAGGATTCTGTTTGCACAGAGAGAGATGAAGGGGTGCCTCGCTGTCACGGGAACCTAACCATCTCTGATTGCATTCTTCAAATGGTGTGTTTTCATATGCTGTTGTTTTGAACAGATGTGTTGTTTGGAACAGATAAGAGCTAAAGCGTGATGTGTACATGCATTATACCCTGCCTTTTAATGTTCTCTCTGAATCTTTTTCCTTCTCCTACCCTCCCTTCTCTGGCTCTCTCCCACAACAGGTATAATGCTCCGCTCTCTGTTTATGTTGTTACCGCGCCTTCTAGTCGAAGTCTTTGAAATGGAAACTTCTCGTGCTCTGTTTCCTCCAGACTTCCTTGAAGTAGACTTTTGTTCAGTCTCGAGGCCTCATTCTCATTTCATGATAATCAAGTAATACACAAGACACTTACTTTGTGATTCCCTCTGTGAAACAACAGCACAAGCACAAAATCCAATGCACAGGCCCTAATGATACTATAAATATTATACATTCAACAAAGCTGGGCCACTGTGTAATCTGCTCATGAGGGATTCGTCAGTAGCTTGACTGATGGATCACGCTGGAAGGTAAACAGGGCTAGAAATGATAGTCTGGTGTACAGTTTCTTCTCTGAAAGTGCCGTCTTCCCTCCGTGCATGCCACTCTTCATTTCCTTCCCCGTTCAACTACCAGGGGGCAACAGACGGCATTCAATCATCACAGGGCCTGATAGCTGTAAATTGTATTCGCACGCTGAAAATGCATAATCAACAGCGGTACTTTCTTATTCATAATCTTCTCTGTGACTCCTTTTGCTTAATGCATTCATATTCAGGTTCCTAGATAGGAGAGAGAGGGGAGAGAGGGGGGACAGGAGGGTTAGTGTAACAGACAAAGCTTTGAGCACCCCCATCCCCCCGGCTTTATTTTCCTCCTGTTTGGTCAGCGTTCATTATTAAAGGATTGGCTTACCCTATCATTTTTAGTACGTATCCTTGTTTTTTTTATTCTCTTTGTCCCTGCATAAGTCTGTGTAGCTCTATCATACAGGTTTGCATGTTCAGCGTATGATTAGGCTGTTGTCACTAACTTCAGTGCAGTTCACCTGACTAGATCAGGGAAATGTTTCATTCATGAGGCTCTCTGTACAGTAGTCTTTTCATCAAATGGCCCTTGGTGCAACATTGGAATTCAGTCAGTGAAGGCTGCATGTGGATGCCCTGCTGGGAGACATTAGAAGGCTGTTGTGCCTCCTCTTGGCCAAAACAAACATTTTTTTTTTTTTTTTTGAATATGTCAGAGAGCAGGGTTTTTGTGTTGTAAAACTGAGCACACAAACCAGGTCATAACAGACCTTAAAAAAAAATCCTGATTATGCATGCTGCTGTGCATCCCAATTATGCATAACACTGCACAATTTTGCTCCTAATTTGAAGTATCAGCGACATATGCGTACTGTAAGCCTTTGCATGTCTTCCATTTCTGTTTGTGTTCATACTGTACATTAGTGTATTCACCGTTGCAGCTGCATTATTTGCAATTTTTATGGAGCAGTGCCTCAAATATTTTCACTTTACCCCTTGCCAAAGTGCGTTCTGTCCACCTCACTTTTTTACTCTCTCATGCGGGCTTTAATACTTTAACTTCCCAGTCTGTAACTCACACAGCCTGTTCTCTTAAGGACTTTGATGTTAAAGGAAATGTACAGATGGGCGACAAATTGAAGAGTTGGTTCTCATTTTTCAAGTGTGGTTGCATGAGGTACTTATCCATACTGTATGACCTACTGTAGATGGTGGTTGGCACAGCCGCAGTTTGAAGAAGCAGTCAGGAGGACTACCAGCACCGAAGCTAAGCAATGTACTGCTGTGGATGGGGTCACCAACAAAATGTATTTTAACCACCTAAAAAAAAAATCCCATTTGAAAACATGAATATCACTTTAAGTATTCACTATATTTAGAATATTTTCACCTTGCCGTCAGGTAGCCCTCTACAATGGGGAACTGAAGCTGTTATATTCATCAATGCTGTGTTAACAGAAGCCAGACTCCTTAGATAAAACAGTAATTTTACCTCGTAGAACCCAGGAGTTGCTGGTCTACTGCTGCCTCGATAGGTTAGTTTGATTGGATCTAAATGAACGTGTTTAAAAACCAAAGTCACAACCGACCAAGGCAGTGGTAAAACAGCAACTTCCGTGTTTTTTGAGGTAAAATGTCTGTCTTGTGGCTTTGAAGTGAGGAATATAATGGATTCATTGTCACAAAGTGCTGCAGTATCTGACAGCAAGTTAAAGTATGAAAATATTCTAAATAACATATAGCGTACATTTTAAAATGACATTGATTTTAGGTGGCTAAAGTTCTATTTTTACTGCTGGCCTCATCCTCTGCTTCTCTAATCTGGGTGGCATACAGTATGCATAAGTACCTCATATAACCCCAGTCTAAAAAAACCTGATCTAATGCCTTAAAGGAAAATCCTGATGGGAGTGGCCTATTCTAGGATGACAATGCCACCATCCATAGGGCACAAAGGGTCACTGAATGGTTTGATGAGTATGGAAATGATGAGAATCATGTACCATAGCCTTCACAGTCCCCAGATTTCTCAATTGAACACCTACGGGAGATTTGACAGACAGTGCTCATCATCCATCAAAACACCAAATGGGGGAATGTCTTTTGTTGAGTTCACTTGGACTTGGAAGAATCAATGCAAATGAGCATTGAAGCTTATTAATCTTACTAAGAAGCTCAGTTTTTCCTGTTTCTGTGTCACCTGTCGGTACAGGTAGAAGTTCTTTTTCTGTCTTAGTTTGTGGCCAAATGAAGAACAAGTCAGTTGACATAGCCTGACTTCATTTGAAAAGCCAGAAACTTGTACAGAACTGAGATAAAAAATAAAATGGTGGCAAACTCAAAGACTGTCTACACTAACACGAGCTAAAGAAGTGCTTTCCATTGGGATTTATGAGACAGGTGCTCTGCTGTAGGTGAGTGAAAGGGCTGTCTGTTTGCAACTTGAAGTCTGTCTTGCAGTCTTTATAGCTTTCTGTAAAGTCTCTAATCAGAGCTGAGTTGGACTGTCCTCATCACAGACCAATCCCGTTCTACTCCTCCTCCTGCCCTCTGCTCTGCTGCCTTCTTGACCTTTCTTCTTCCTGATAGCTTCTACCTTATTTCTTCTTCCTCCTTTACTTGAGCATGTTCACGTTTTTATAGTCCTCTCCCTCTTTTCCTCGATTTCCTCCTTGGAGAGGTCATCTCTTAGCTCTTTGCCAGGCATTCACTCCTGAGATTACCTCTGCATTTACACACCCATGCAGACACCCACCTACCCACCCACCGACACACACATACACACCCACATACGTACGCTCACCGCTACCACTCCTGAGGGCTCCAGCAGGCATTTTGTCCTTCAAACCAGTATCTCGTATTTCAGCTTTACTCAATCACCCCTCTGTACACCACATGCATTATATACTGACCATGCTTTAGGTTGATAATATCAGAACTGCTGCATCCCTCATCATAATAACCTCAGAAGATGCTTTGATTGTAATTTGTCTCAGGATAACTCACTTGGCAGAAAGGTTTGACTGCAGTTTGGCTGAAACACTTTATGACACTATATCATTGTTCCTGTGTGTGCACCTGGCTGGAGATAGTTGCTCAGGTCAATATATCATGCCTCAGGAGATAGGTCAGAGTTTGGTTTTATCTCTGCAGTGTAGCTAAAAGCAGATTGCGGTGTGGTATATATTTATGTGTAAGATTTCTGCCAGTGCTGTCATTCGAGGATATCGCACCAGACTGCAGGTACAAAGGACCCACTTTAAGATTTAATGCATGCATATAATAGACAAATTCACCAAGGCTGTATAGGTGACCTCTCAGCCAGCTGTTTTCCCCTCATTGTACAACACAAGCACAAAGCGGAATGGCAGTAATTACTACCCCAGCATCACCTCATTGAGCCATACCGCACAGTGTAGAACACATTGCTAATGTAATCACACGATGCTACACACTCTTATGGGCCGGGCTTAATGTTGACTGTGTGTCATTTGAGAGCCCACTGCCACAGTAAGAGGTTCCGGATGGTTTATAAAGGCACATGTTTATTGTATCATGCATTAGGGCCATTAGACTCAGTGCTAGCTGAACCCAGCTGGTTCCCAGGGTCATTCTTCAATGTGAGAGTGAACTGCATGACATGACCAAAATTGACTCCTCCTCTCAGAATACTCGAGAGCTAATGGACGTCTCGGTAATTGACATCAATACCTGGGAACGAGCTAGTGCTCCAGCTGCGGGTAAAACGCAGTCAGCACCTGTCAGACAGGCTATTTTTGACTTCATATCTTATGTTTGATTTGTGTTTACACGAGATTCTACCAGGGGAGGTTTAGGAGGAGGGCAGCTTGTAGTTACTGGAAAAACTGCCAATTCATCAGTTTCTTGTTAGTTGCATCAATTATAGAGTGTTTACCCAATAATAAAAGCGAAATACCCTATGGTTAGATGTGCTGTTTTGTCATAATGTAAATGCTGCAAGTAATGCATAAGCTTTTTATGATAATGATCAGTAGCCTTACTCTTGAATAATTTGAAAACAATGTTGAAAAACTGAGGTGTCCCAGCTGGGAATTGAATCCTCTAGAGGCTGCTGCAAGATGCCCACGTTGCTGATGCACTACAATATTAATGCTTATGGAGCCCATCAACTCTAATTACGCCAGCCTTGCTCAACGCGACCAAGACTACTGCTGAATATTAATGTTAAGCAACTCTTAACAGCAACGTCACTTCATCAGTGAAATAACATCATTAACAGTCGTGTGTTCCTGAATAGTGATTGATCCTGGAGCTTGGCAGGGTTCAAGGTTAGTTGAATATGCGTGTTTTGGGATACTACTTTTGTCTTCTATTTGATCAGGGTAAGGGGGATTCGCTGTCTTGAAAGTATCATCCCAGTTCCTTCTCCTGATTGGCCAAATTTAATCAGTACTTGTATGTTTTCCTTAATTTATCCACACACAGAGGAGGCTGCTTGCCATTATCATGCAGGGAAACATTTGTTGTCGCTTGATTACGCTAATGGGAAAGCACACACGAATATGAAATGTTGAACGTTATTGAAATTAGGCTTAATTGCTGATGGCATCTCAGGTTAATTTGTATTCCCCCGGTATGAAATGTGTCTCTGTGTGGTGTTTGTTTTTGTGTGCTGAGCCTCATCTAAGTGACTGTAGATGTACAGTACAGTATGTTCTTTGTGTTTGTTTGGCTTGTTTTTGCTCTGGAGACAAAGAGGATGGTTATGTGGAGATGGCAGCGCAGATAACTGAATATCATTAATATGAATTCAGTGATCTCTTTGTGAGTCTTTGTTTGTCTGAGCACCTCGGTCCACCGTGATGCTGGGTCATCAGGGTAGACTCAAGGATAGAGTTTGAAAGGAAGCACATTCAACTGCTTCACCGGGGGATAGTGATTAAAAAGCACTTCAGTGCCGTGGCTCACACAATCCAGATGAGGCTTCCCTGCTCTGAAGACCTCTTTAACCAGCCAAGAAAAACAGTGTGAAAATTTCAAGTAGCTTCTTGATCACTCCGTTTTACTGTTATGCTTTTGTCTTTTGCCTCTTAATTATTGATGTTGATGCGTTTCCTTTCTCGCCAAGTTCCCCATTAAGAGCTTGTTCTTAATTGTGGAGGTGACAAAAAAAGATGAAAGAAATCCAATTTATCCCCAGCGTTCCTGATGCGGTCCTGATGATCCGAAGTTGTAGAAATTAACAGAGCGCACTTACAAATCTAGTGTACTGTACTAACATGCAAATTTGAGACACACTACATTAATCAAGTCATTACTCAAGTCATTTATTGCGCAGATAAAGATATTACGTGCAAAACATTGTTCATACAACATGATGCATTGTCAGAAATTGAATTCTCCAACAATATATAAAATGACGTCCAGCTTATTTTTCAAGGTGGGAGAATGAATCGGTATTAACTGACAAGACAATCAGAGACTGCAGACCTTCGACCCCTTAGATCATATCCACCACACCTCAAAGAAAAAGTTATAAATCACTTCCCTGAAAACATCCATTCACGTTTCTATCATCAATTGTTTTGGAGTTACTTGTGGTGGAGTCGATGTGATTGATATAAGACTATTAGCAACTTCACATCGTTCTGTCCCTTTTCATATATGACCTGTTCATACTGATAATAGATGTTGTCAAAACTATGGTCAGGGACACCCATCAAATATGGCAGATTTACAAATGAAATTGAAAATATGCGTTCAGTTCTGGATTGTCTTCTGGATCAGCAAGAAATTGATCATGATAGATATGGTCATGTAGCATGTGTGTGACTTTTTTTTTCAGAGTAATAGCTGCCTTCATTTAAGAGGAAATAACAAAAATGCCCAAAAGTGCTCTATCTCTCAATGGTGAAGCATCCATTAACAATTATAGGGTCTGGATCCATCTGGACAGCCTTCTAGGAGAACCAAGACCTACCTTGTGTAAAGTGTTGTCAAAATACGCTGTAGTTTTTGAGTTACAGGTATAGACATACAGACAGACAGACCCGATTGCAATACCCCTTGCAGGGGCGAACCAATTAATGATAAATAATTCTGGAAGGGGAAATTTTGTATTTTGACTAATATTTATTCACAAACCACATGTACAATATAAAAGAACCATGTAGTCCGAGCTCAGGTCTGTTTTTGTATTCAGGACGGCCATGTGAGGAGCAATAGCAGCCATCATCAATTCATAAAATACAGCCATCCATGATAATTATACAAGAAATGTAGGTCTGGGCAGTGATGTGGAAGAGAGGTTGGGCTGGTTTATTCTAAAAAGAAAGGGAAAATTTAGCCTATCTGTGGCAATTATCCAATGTGGGACAGGTCAGGGGAATGATAATGGCTTCAAGTTCTCATGCAGAACAATCATAAATGTGTGAGTCAGTGGCACAAGGAACCTCTCTCCATGTGTAAGATTATAAAGTTGGTGTGTACACAAACATGAACTTGTAACAACTTCCACGTACTTATGTTTTGTAAAACCAATTCTTTAAAACTATTTGTCATATATTTGACAATACACAGTAGATGGACTGTGCTTAAATAATTGTCTTTTAAAAATGTGTCTCTCACGCACCCATGCACACACCAGTGGCAGCAGAGTTGAGAGAGACTTGCTAAAGGACATTTTGACATGTGAACAGGAGGAGCTGGGCTCGAACCACCAACCAGTCAGGAGCCACAGTCTGCTTCTAAACTATTTATTCCTTATATTCCCACAGGGATGCAAAGATGAAACTGCTATCATCTCTCTTTCTCGCTCCCTTTTCCTTCTTCTTTATCAACGCTTCATTTTTTGTTTGAAATGTTTTGGGGCCTTCAAACAAATGCATCATGAAAAGCACACTTTACAGTAGACTTTTATTTTATGCTAACCCATTTCCTGGATGTGTAACAGAAACGCTGGGCTATCTCGTTGAACCCCCCGTCTCTTCTTCACTGGTCCCAGCTGAGTGCCTTCATCATCTCAGAGAAGGCCTCTGAAAGGATGTTTACACATTGAGACTGTGCACATAGTCCTTGGTGCTCCTCTTTTCAAAAGATTCATTTCCCAGCTTGCATCGTGGTTTGGCCTGTGAGGGCAGGCAGATAGGCGTGTGGGTAGTGACCCGTCTGCTTCTCTGAGGAGTCTGAAAAGTCCAGTCTCCACTTGGCTGAAGCCGCAGGGAGGGTGACTGAGGAGTGTGGAGTGGGATGCTAAGTTCAAGCTTAAATTCATAAATCTTTGTGGATGTCTCTCAGCATGTAGCTGTGGACAGAAAAAAAGAATACAAGGAGAAAGCAAGCGAGGACTGAGCGAAAATCACTTTCTGTGGAATGGACAGACGCGTCCAGAACACCTGCTGTATTCACCCTGTATAGTCCAGGGGACTGGAGACGACCTCAGAATAATTCATTTTACACCTCCTACATATTGACTTGCTCCTGTACTGTGATTGTGCTCTCCTTTTTTAAGGAAAAATCTTGTTAGGTGTGCCTGAAAGGCGAGTGAATCATTTGGAAAGTGAACTAATAACAACTAAAACTGACAGACCCTCACATTGTAATCTAAGGGGTGGACAGGTAGCTCTTCATTTTGCAGAAAGAATTGTCAGTGTGAAAGTTCAGTTTGATCTCAATTTGAATGATTTCTTTTTAGTGTTAGATATTTTCATATGCTTTAAAAATGTTGTCAGAAACTGTTTAAGCTGCCATTTTCTGCTGAATTTATTTAAATGCGATGTTGTGTAATGTCTGTTTTCCATAGCGATAAAGACGGGGACTGCAGACAAAAATAGCAAAGTATAGTTGGAGTTTGGGAGCAGAAGGGGATGAGAGAGAAAGTAAGGACTGAAAGCTCAACAATAACACATAATCTGCAACTCTGCCACTTTTTTGCTTCCCCTTACTGGGAGACAGCTGCTCTACCTAGCTATTCCCTGGTGGTTTTGATGGATTCTTCCTCTCAGAAGAGGCAATGACTCCTTGGCTTTAACGCAGCGTGTAGCAAGCCGAGGCCCAGCAGCGTTTACACAGGAATGAGCCTGAGAGATATACCATTGAAGACAGAATACCTTCAGCAGGCCCAGGAAAAAAAAAGTCAGATTCTTTGTAACTCAGTTGACTTTGATTTAATACAACATGGATGGTTCTAATTCATCTGAAATGCTGAACAAATTTAAATTAAGCCTATACGCAGCCAGTGTATTTCAGATTTGGACGTGTCAGACTAACTTGGGTAGAAATTGAACTGGAGATGTCCTCGCAGTTGATGGTGACCCTCCCTGTCTCGAGGACTTCATCACAAACATTGTTCCAACAATCCCACTTCAAAAGAATGCTAAACCACATTTCCGTTTTATGCAAATACTTAGAGACAAAATTAGACCTAGAAACACTCGCGCTGAACTAATCTGTTTCTCTTGTCTGTCAACTGCTTCGCAACTTTGCACAAAAGAGATTTTTTGATTTATATACATTTGCTTTTCACTCAAAGAAAGGAAAAGCAAATCGTGAATTATTTAAGCCACCTTTGCAATATCATGGTGGAATTTGTGTAATTCAAAGGAAGACAGTGAGGGAAGCCATAGCATTCCTCTAGAAGAACTCACAAGTATTTGTTGAATAATGTATGTTATAGCATGAGACAGGAGCCGCTGATACTCAGGGACTGAGACTTGAGATTACAGTGGACCATATGACCTTTTCTTTCATGAAAAATTAACTGGTCTGATATTGAGCAGATGAAGCTTTATTTAGCGCAAACCTCCAGTGAGAACTGAGAAACAGCTTCCAACTTTGCTTGTTTTATGTCATGCTTGTTTATGTTGTTAACTGTTGTGAAACTATTTTCCTTCTAAACTGTGTTTATTACAAGGATTGTTTTGTGGCTGTTTTTGAATGCAATTCTATTCATTAGAAAAAAAATTTAATAGCATTGCAGAGTGAAACAGAAGCACATGTTTCACTCCTGCCTCATCTTAGTCTTCTTTTGCTGAATACTGATGCATTATAAAGGTTTCCATGTGCCATTGTGCTTTCTGTTTCCACTGAAAACTTGTCCATAGATGTATAATACAAAAAAGGGAGGTTGGTGAGTAAACAGTCTGCCAGTGCTAGCCTGTAGGTGCCAATCTGCCTGGTAGTTTGATGTTGGAAAACCTAAGACACTCTCCAATGCATCAGAATACTGTATCTCTACTCCAAATCCAAAATTCACTCTGCGTACTGTGTGCTTGTTTTTCAAAGCACACAACACCTTTAAAAATTCCAAACTTCCCCAACTACTTCTGCTGCTCAGGCAGGTATAAAATCAGCAGCGCTTTGATGTCATAAAAAAGTTAGTCCCTGCTCTTGCCGTCATTTTCCTTTGCCAAATGAGTCACAGATGAAAAATACCATATTATACAGCAGGAACGTCAAGCTGTCACTTAGGTAATGAAGTTGGTCCAAACCATTTGTCTTATTTTGTCACGCTTTTACCCCATTAGTCATACCGCGCTAACCATTAGCTCCTCAGGAACCCCCTTCACCCAAGGACACTTAGGCTCTCTCTCCAAGTGCGACTGAGTCCCGTTGATGCGGCGTGGAAGACGACACGGTGAGAGAAGGAGGGATGGAGGGAGTAGCGGCTGACACCACGAGAAAAAAAGAGTGATAGACCATGTTAGAGAGACTTTAGCTCTGTTTAAAAGTAGCTTTTTATTGATTAAAAAGAAAATAGAAGGGTAGATTAATCTGTCAGAATTACTGTGTGTGAAAAGTTTTCATGTGCAATTACTGTACAACGCATCAAACTAAACCTTTACACCACTACAGTGAGTTTTAGATAAGAATTCAGGCTGGCGAAGGAGGATTTATTTGTGGACATGAAGTGTAGAATAAGAGGAAAGGGACGGAAAGTGACCACATTGGTTAAAGACGGCTTCAGGCAAAAGTGGAGAGGATAACCGAGTACACTGGCAGGAATGAATACAGCAAGATAAGTGAGAGAGACCATGTGAGATACTCCAACTATAGTCTAAGTAATAAATAAGGAGTAATATAAAGGGAATGAAATCAGGGAAAAAGAGGAGAGTGGGAGAGAGCGATGTATAGCGACTTGACCAACGCAGGATTTGTGGAGTTATATCTTCAGGGTACAGTTGTTTGTCCTACGACAGGGTTATTACTCAGCCATGTGTGGTAAACACTAACTGCTTTATGAAAGCCAGAGGCAGGGCCACACAAAGTGCAGTAAAAGTAAAGTGCTTTTGTTGTCTTATAGCATGTTTTACAGCATATCCATATTGAGATATTGATGGTGCATAGCATCCTTTTCATTTAGAGGACTTTTTTAAAGCTTCTCTGAGGAATTGGACTCCCGGGAGAAGCTATGTTTTGTAAATTTTAATGTTGTTTCAGGAAATGGTCGGTATAAGCTCACTGAACTGGAGGTTACTGTGCAGCTATGTGAGCAGAGCATGGAACAAGCAATGTCAGGATGAGGAGTGAAGTCCCACAGGAGCTATCCATAATGAGACAGTTTGAGAAGGATCAAGTTCCACATGGTTTATATATAAAAAGATGGTCAAACTGTACAACACTTTACCACAAGACTATATTTATAAAGGATTCCTAAATGGTTTCTCATTCAGTTATTAATGAAATTGTAAACAGTGTATAAATCATTAATGAGATGTTATAACACATTAGTTAAAAGGGCAACAGTGACTTTTTGCTTGCCATATAGTGAACCCATTAACCTTTAGCTTCAGATCTCATTACTTAAATGTGTATTAATTAGTTACTAGAATGCAACCAATCAGTACATGTTAATATATATATATATTGTATATTTGCCAAATTCAACTTATATTGTATTTATATATAAGTTGAATTTGGCAAATCAAATTATGACATATCAATTAAACAGATTCATACACATCAGTTGTGGGAGTATTGCATTTTTTTTACACTCTACAATAAGGCTTTCCTTTACCAGTTATACATCATAGTAATTCGTTAATAGCAATGTTTTTTTACACTTCACAATAAGGCTCCCCTTTGCCTCTTAAAAAAGGAAGTAACTAATAAATGATTTAACGTGCGGAGAAAGGGAGAAGGTAAAGTTATCTAAGAAACTAGCAAGAGCTGAGATTTAACAGAATAGATAGAGA
Source organism: Coranthus polyacanthus (assembly GCA_037367275.1). Taxonomy (NCBI): domain Eukaryota; kingdom Metazoa; phylum Chordata; class Actinopteri; order Kurtiformes; family Apogonidae; genus Coranthus; species Coranthus polyacanthus. The sequence goes on from JAPQRN010000011.1 coordinate 9,722,784, forward strand.
CGAGAGTAGCTTGATCTTACCAAATATTGAGCCTGAATCAATGTCTCAAAACTGCTATAACTTATTTCTAATTGCTTATTAATTACTTATAAAACATTTACAACCTAATTAATAGCCTAAATATAAACCATTCATCAGTCTCTCAAAAGGGTATTGCTATTGTAAAGTAGTACAGAAAAAGCTACTGAACTTTTTGCATTTAAGAGACAAGTACACGTCAAGTTGACACACATCAAATCCATCATACAAATTGACCAGGTGTGTATTTAACTGCAGGTGTGATTAAATAAAGCCTAATGGTTCTAACTGGACTGCGTCCTGAGAGCTGGATGAGGGCCACGTGCACTGTTAGCCGCCACTCCAACAGATGCCAGGGGGCAAACACGAGGGAGGGGACTAATTACCGGACAGCTGCCCAGCAGACCCTCACCCTGCCCTGGGGACAGCCGTCTATCTCACACCCCTGTCCTCAAATCCTGGACCCGAGACCTGGCACCATCGTTGCCAATTCCAGTCCGTCTCCATCACAGGAGGTTGATAGCGGGGCCTCGGGGGAGTTACGGTGGTTCACTCACAAACATTAATCAGAAGACAAGCTTATAATAATATATCTGCTAATTCATCCCATGAAATACGTTATTGTATAATGGCCTTGATGTTGGATGAAGCTGGTGTTAAAAATTTCCTCAAGCAGTTAGTAAATGAATGCTAGAAACTCATCACAACCCGTCATGGAACACAGTTTATCCGCTAAATGGTGGTTGGTTTTATGCTACTGCATCTGCATCAGCCACCAATTTAGCATTTGACAACTTCTAATTCCCACTATGGATATAAATGTTTCATAGTTTGGTGCCACAGCAGACTAATAATATCTCAATTGATGCTTTGAGTAGACTGTCCTTCACCCTTTACTGGGATGGGTAAGAAAGGTATTTGTAAGAAAATTGAGGTCACTACTGAGAGGAGGGCTGGCTGTAGGCCCAAAAAATATAGAGTGTTGAGAGGTTGAGGCAGACTCATTTTGTTGGAATTGAGGGGCTACCGAGCAGACTGCTCATCTTGCTGTTGGCATAAGCGTGAGAAGAGGAGCTAAAGGTTGAAATTATGCACCCAGAAAGCATTTGGCTCGGGTGAAGAAAAAGTGCAATGCAATAATTAAGCGGCACAATAAAAATGATTAGAACTGCTTTTGACATTCTCATTGCGAATAACTTGCGTTTAATTGCAATCACAAATTTTAAATGCCAGTTTTATGTTCCATGGCTATAAGCTGTTTAAAGTTCAATAGCTATACTCTTTAAATCTCCTTCCAATTTCTGCTGGGAGGCAGCAAGAGGGAATGGAAACGGAGAGAATAGGATGAAGCACTAGACAAAAGTATGCAAAATTAGTATCCAAAAAAGAGGGGGAATAAGAGGGAGCGAGTGGGTGTCTTTACCATTAAGTGTTGGACAGTGTGTCTTACTGGCCTGGAGGAGGACCCATGTGGCTCAGCTCGAGGCTAGTTAGCTATTCAGCCACAGCATCTGTTGCAGGCTAATGGATGTTATAACCTCATAAACGTCATGAAATTGGACATTATCCCTTAATTAAAAGAACAGAGATGCATTACAATGATTAGAGTGGCACTCCAGTGGACCTGCCACACGCTCCAATAATGCTTCAAGAGGATGCGCAGTTCCTGAGCAAGGTGTTGGCATGGGAGGGGGGCAAATCTTTAATGAGCCAATTGCTGTTAGAAGTTACAAAGACAGTGTCCTGTCAAGTTTGGAATACACACCAAAAGTTCCCCTAAGGCGTCTTCTTGACCTTTAATAAGCTTTTAGCACTACGGGAACATCCCCCACACTTTTTTTCTACTTCCTTTTTTCTTTTGCCTCTGCTTTTATTTGGGTTTGAGGAGCTTTTGATGATGATTTGAGTGTCTTTGCGGTGATTATGTGCACAGCATTAGCTCAGAAGAAACAGCTGTGCTATAAACCAGATATAAAAACAAAGCTTGATGCTTGTGTTCCACAGCACCTGGGCCATCAGTGCCCAATAAATACCAGCAGCCAATCAATCTCCTTGCCAGGAGCTTAATGAAACAGTAGGTGAGAAATGTAGGGTCTGAACAAAGTAGCCTGCATGCAAAGATATGGGACGTATTAACCCCTGTGCTGGCCGTTATTCAGAGACAACTCAAGGCCGGCATTACAGTTAAAATTCTTGGAGCGAGTCTTTGTCTGTGCTGTAAAGGTCACAAGAGGCCTGCACTCACATATCTGTCACTGCATGTCATGTGGCCTGTGCAAGAAAATGTCACATTGTCTGAGGACGTCGTACGCTGCTCAGGTGCTAACCTCTTTGGTACACCTTTGTGTCGCATGGTGTCATAGCTGTGTACCCGATGTACATGCCTTCCTCTATTATCTGGTTTATAAAGTGCACCGCATTGTGTCAGTACCCCTGCATTATTGAAAATCACAAAACCACACCCGTACTGTATCACTGCATGCGTTTGGCTGAACCAATTACATGCTAACATTCACAAGACATGTCACTGATATTGTGCAAGCTATGCGAGAGCAATCTCAATGCCACTCTTGGCTCCGCAGGAATCCATGTGAAAAGTAATTGTGCATTTCTCATTTATGTATTAGGCATTCTGTCTTCTCTATGATCTATTTTCTATCGAGACAGACACAATAATATAACACCGAGCACGGCCTGATAAAGAGTCTATTTTTGCTCAAAGCTCCTTCTCCTGAATGAAAATGAATGAAGGCGTGTTGCAGTGGTAATGTATCAACATAAAATATTGAAATAGCCCAACCAAGGGCAAACTGCATGTAATTGAAACTCTCTCTGTGCTGAGAACAAGGAACCGGTGTCCCCGCATCTGAGATTTGGCAGAAGGGCTTTCAGAAGGCATTTGTTTCAGGTTTCTCTTCTTCTCCCCCTCCCCTCTCCTCAATTAATTGCCTTTTTGAGAAATTTGTATCGCAAGTGTTTGGTTTCTGCTGCCGTATTATTTATAACCCTTATTTTCTGACAAGAAAGGTACTTTTTTCCCCTTTTGTGCCAGCTTAGATGATTGATCTGTCCTGTTTAACCTTGATAAGGGGGGAAATAGAAAAACAAATTGCGTATTGACACTGTGCTGTGATGGCACATGGTTTGCTCAGGTGACCCAGAGGTGAATCAGAGGTGACTCTAAAGACCAAGAGAGGCTGCGCTTTTCGCTTTTCTATGCTGAATGGCTCATCTAAGTGTTTTCTCACTATTTTCCTAAAACTAGTTTGATATCTTGGCCTCTAATGGTGCTACTTCTGCTAAAGCCAGCTGTGACAAAGCTGGGCTTTTTGGTAGTTGTCGCACATTCACGCAGCTTTAGTGAAATGAGGTGTGGAATAGAAGTCAATCTTTTTAAATATGTGTTGCATTTCAGGCAAGGTGTCATCAATGCAAGGTGATTCATTATTTAAGGATTACTCTGTATTGTAGAGATTTAGGCATAGCTTATAAGGTATCAATGCCAGCAAAAACATCATTATTAGAACCTTTACACACCATCCGCTTGTCATCGTTGGCAATTCCTTTGCAATCTTACACTCAGTATGCAGTGGTGGATCAACACCCCTACCTGTGTCTGTCTTTCCCATGCTCCTCTGATGGCTGCTTTGTCCTCTTCCAGTGTGTTGAAGAGCACCATGGGCTGGTCACCCTCTCCAGAGCCCCTACATCTGGCAGCACCATTAATCTTCCACAGCAGCTGTGCCCCTGTACCTGTCTCTCTTTGTGTAAGGGAGATGGAAAGTCATTTTTAGTCATTATCTTCCCTCTGGCATATGCTCATTCCGCTTATCGCACTTAACCCGCACTTTGACGTTGAGACTCAACCACTCCTTTGGATTCACTTGTACAGTAGATGACCAGCGATAATTGCAAAAAAGTTATGAGCATATATTCACCCTGTGGTGACATTGTGGATGGTGTTTGTAAACAGTTTCAGGGGGAGGGAGAACTGTTCAGTCCTCACGGGGGCAGCAGGTCTTTAGGAATCTCAAACGAGAGGACAGCTGAGGGGCCACAGCGGGGTCAAAGCATGGAAGTTGGCAGGCCATTCTCTACATAGTATCAAGTTTGACACTGGGATGCAGTTGGTGGATAAACACATGGAAACCAAAGTAGCCATCTTGTCAGACTGCCCCTTTTGATGTGTCTCTGTGTAGACCGAGTGTGTTAACCACTAATTAACTGCTGACACTAAGGAGCGAGAAATGCAGTGTTTGTGAAGTTTCACAAAGGCTAAAAGATGTTTGATGGAGCTCGGGTTGAGAAATGATTAAAACCGGGATGAATAGTGGCTGGAGTTATCCTTGCTCTTCTTGGCAGCTTATCCTCTCCACTTTAACAGCATATTGAATCCACTTCAGAGCTTAAATAACTACACAGAAGGTGCCAACTCAGATCTCTTAAAACATCTTCATCTAAATGGCCACACTGAGTTTCCAAACAGATCTGGGAAAAAAAAAAAACATTCAGATGATCAACATGGATCATTTTGCCTCTGCACCTGCTGAGGTGAGCCTTTGAACTGCGTTACAGTTATGTGTTTAACATATGCATGTGGGTCTCAAAGGGGTGTGAACTGGAAGCACAATCCATCACCAAATCCAGAGGGATCAACTGTAATCAATGTACAAAGTTGAGGTGGCAGCCCACCTTCTGGCCTGGCTGGCTGCTGTTGGTGGCTTTAGCGACCAGTGGGAATGCCCGGGTTGAGTTAGCTTAGTCGGCAGCTAATTAGATCAGGGAATGGAAAGATTCCCATGGCTCCCTCCTCACAGGCTGAAGGGTTATTGACATGGCCACAACAGCAATATCTGCTAATGTCAATCCAATCTTACTAGCTCCGAACATGAGCACAGTGGATACTTCAGTAGTCTTGAATTGATGTAGCTGAAGTGTAAAGACATGACTGTACAGTTCTTTCATCCCACTACACATCTGAAAAAAAGAAAATGCTGTCAACATTACATTAAACTGAGTTAAAGCAAACTATTAAATTCTTGTGGAAATCCTTAAGACACATATTTCTGTATTTCACCATGTCATTTTACATGAGGTGGTTTATTTTTATTTTTACATGCTGGTGAGTCACCAGTAGATCCAGTACTCTCACATGGTTAGGGTTAGGGTTAGTATTTCAGAATTGAAAACTGCAGGGTTCGTACACAGTATAGAAAAGTATGGAATTTAGTAATTTCCCATTCTGGATAAATATCTAAAAAAGATAGAAGAGTATGGAAAAATCTGCACGTCCAGATTACTGCCCCTATTTCCTAAAATAAAATATTCAGAATTTCTAAAATTTCATTGGACCTTTATTTCATTTTGGAATATATTGAGGTAAAGGCCAAGTTTGCAAGATAACCAAGACAACACAGAAAACAGTGAGGATAAAATGAGAGCATTGCAATCAGAAACCTGGGTAAACAATGATGGCAAAAACAATAGAAGGCAAAAGAAATGGAAGAAATGTAGACTCTACTCTATACTCTTTCCTCTGCATACAACTGAACGCACATTCTTACACAGTGTTGCCTTTACACCTGCATCATTGTCCAGCCATAATGGGTAAATACAAATTTTCCCAGGGCTCGCTTGACAATCCCAAATATAAAACCTGGTTGGCTAAGGGGAAAAGAAATATAGATGCAAACTTGGTGTACAATCATTCAACATCTCCAGCACAGAGGAGGCATCCATTATAAAGCCATGTGCACCAAAAAGCACCATCTTCTTGTCACAGCATCCTTTGTGCTCAGAGTTTTCGGCCCAACTCAACATGAAACCAAGACCAACCGCAACAAATAATGAACTCACCATTGCACCAAATCATCAGAATGTAACACACATGAAATTCTGAAATGAAAAATCAAATATAGAAAGAGTGATTCTGACTCTATCACAGAAGTGAATATGTGTTAGTTTGTGTGTTAGTTGCTCTCAGAGGGTCTCAATATGATCACAAAACTGATTTCTGTTGTTGTCTTATAGCAGTGGGAGAGCAAGTCACAATAGGTTTTTTTTGAGTCAAGTCAACAAAAAAGATGATGCAGAAAACAGTTTTTAGTATTAGATTTTTCTCTTGAAGTGATCCAGTAAATATGCTTTAATTTTGTGCAGCTTTTGAAGAATCTATTTTTGACAATAGAACAAGCCCCTAAAGGCAGAGGGGCTGCCTCATGTGATCTACGATCATGTTGGAAGGCACTATAAGCACACCTTACTCCTGGGATTCAAGAAGCACTTTTGTGCTCCACAGCGCTCCCGTATATCATTTGAGCTCATCAGCATTTATAGATGTTTTCTAGTACACAAACATCAGATTGCCCCTTCTGATAAAAAACAAATGATACCATGCCACAGTCTGAGCCTGGCAGCCATGCACTACATCTCAACAGGCATCAGATAAACAAAGCGTTGGTGACCATAGTGATGAGGTCAGAGGGCGCCTATGGGAAGCCCAGCCACCTGGAGTCTGGAGGTTTTGCAGCCATCGCCTGCTCTGTCAGCCGATGCCACCTGATAGCGTCTAATGAGAAAAACACGATGGCGCTGTCTCCATTCACTTTGCTCTCAAGCCGTCAGACAAGCGTGCAATCTGATCATGTTGTCTGACCAGTCTGATACTGATGCTTCCCTTACTTGAGTCGGTGCAGACTATTATCAGATAGCAGCTTCCATTGCACACACACTGATTTAAGCTTCTTTCTCAAACATGTGTTTGTGTTACTTGTTGCTCATAATTCACCAAATATAGATCTTGTATATAACACTGTAAGAATTAATAATGTTATGCAAATCAGTTCTTTAGTATGGAAAAAGTGATCATTATTGGTATTTATAGCACAAACTTAGCAGTATGTATAGCATTAGGTTATTATATCTCGTTTGTGTTACAGTGCCTGACTTTATTGCATTATGGTTTGGTACCAGGCTAAATAATCTCCTTTATGTGAGGATATTTAGATATAAGGATTTGTTATACTTACATTTGTGTGTGCATAATTAAATTTTGATAAGCAACATCATATCTCCCGTTTCTGAGCCAAAGCACCTTACAAAAGGATTCTCTTTTATGAAGGTACACATCAGAGGTCAGCCTTATGCTTTTCTGCTCCCAGAGATGATGCTCACACGTCCACTTGATGAACAGAGGCTTGGAAACGCATAATCCCTATCAATCCCCTTCCTTCCTCAAGGTTCCCATTATAATCATACCCCAGAAACAGATCAAGGCCCAACCCAACTTGTTTTCTCCCGTCAAGTCGATAAATCAGACGTGCCTCCTTGGCCAGTGGTCGCTTAAAGACAGCTTGTGGACAAGGAGAGAAAAGGAGCCGCGTGGTGTGGCGTGTCCTACAGACCATTCAGCCAGAATGCGGTGCCTGGGCCGTGAAGTGTAGCAAGCGACACACTCGAGGAGTTGGATCTCCGCCTCGAAAAAGGAGAGAGAAGGCTGCTGTGCACATACTTCCCTGACAGGGGACAAGTATAGGGTTGGCCAGCTAGTGTAAAAACCTGAATACAGAGCTACTGGATGGAAGAGATATTGGAACGAGCAAGTTCTCATTTCTAAACATACTATAACAGAATTATATTACTTAGAATTCAAGAGTCTGTACCTGCACATAATAAAAAGGGGGGAGTTTGTTTTGCTGTATCCAGTGATTTCAATGGTTTTTGCGTTGCCAAGAGGTTAGGCTGTTACACAGCATGCATCTGTTTTGTCTGTGCTCAATCTCCCCATAAGCACAAATACAGATGAAGTTGTTTTATGAGCCCACTGAGTGAGAGGCACCCATTGTCTCTGTATGAGGCTGATTCAAAATGGCCGCCCTCAGCACTCAAATTGATCATAATTGTATTCCCAAACTCTTGCTCAGCGGGGCATTACATTTTGTATTATTGACTTTAAAAACACATTCAGCGATTCTACTTGCAATTTCATTACACTGCTGTCAATTACCACTCTGTGAACAAAGCATGGCCTGCAAATAAAATGTATGAGGTAATTTTCCAAATGCCACTTAGGAGGTACCTCCGTCTGAGCGATGGGCACGCTTAATTTGTGCACTTGCTTACTGCAAATCTGGTTATGCACAGTGCAGCCGGGCACATTTCATTAAAAAAACACAGGAGACTTGGGGTGATTGCCCGGGTGTTTGCACATCAGTATATAAACTGCTGGCCAAGCCTGGCTAATTAAGCATTATAAATGTTTGAAAAAAAGAAATTCTTTATTCGTTTTTTCGTGTTCAAAGGGAATGCCGGGTGAGTGGAGAATTTATGAATCGTAAATCAAGCTAACAAGAACAATTACCGTACACTTCTGCTTTCTTTGCTGTGTGTGAGAGCCTTCCTGAGTCCTCATTTCTAAAGGGTGTCCTCTGTGCTGCCAAAATGGAAATAAACTGTGCAACAGTGGCAAATTTGGCAGCATTTTGCAGTGTAGCCCTGTGATGGTTAAACCAGTCACTAAGAATTCACCCCTTCACCCCCACTTAATGTCCTTTTTAAAGAAGGGGACTGGAGCATGATGAGACTTGTGCAGCATGTATGTATGTGTGTGTGTATTTTCTTTTTTATTCCTGCAGAGATATTTGCTCATATCGTCTGTCTGTTGGCTAAAATGGAGAGGTCATGTGTGTGTTGATCACAGGGTTAGAGGGCATTCAGCTGCTGGGGGTCACTGATAAGAGCTTCAGAGACAGAGATTGAAGGAATAACCCCACCTCCACCCCCACCCCCACCCCCAGTATCACAACCACTATTTCCCATCCAAAGCCAATTACAGTAAAGGGGGGGGGCTCTGAGGCATGTATGTTGTAGACTCTGAGGCACATTCAGTAGAACGTGACTTGCAGTTGGCAGGCGCTGAGTTGAGTCGTGATTACTGTGGTTTCTGTCTGTGGATACTATGTGTCGGCACGTTTGATGACTTTGAAGTATACAGTGTTTTCCAGTGTGCACTCTTCATAAAGAAGAGTAAAGCGACAAGGGCTTTCTGGTGAAAAGTGCTGAAATGGGCTGTATTGATCGTCAGCGAGGGGAGTCAAAACAATCACCATGAATTAAACTCCTCAAGGTCTTAGGCAAAGGGGATTAACAAAATTATCTGGCCTCTATTCTGGACATTTATTGTCCGTGTTAGTGTTGACAAAAGCTTGGAAAGGCAGCGGAAGCGGCGGCAGGGGAGGCGGAGGGCGTTAATGAGGGAAGCATTCTTGATGAGAAACTAACAACAATGTAAACACAGCAGATAAGTGCTTTCTTGGCCTGGCAGTATTGATCATGAATAGGCTTGATGCTCAACTTTACAGGGTGAATTGTATTTTCCTGCTGGGTTTTGATAGCCAGCTGTTAACACACTGTGCAATTACTGGCTGCGAAGACTGCTTTTTTTGCTTTTGTTTGTTGTGATGAGAGGAGGGAGGCTACGGTTAAATGTGTAGGCTCATTACAAAATGCGTGTAAGTGGATGTGAAGCGCAATTAAAAAGTGAAACAAAGGCTTTGTTTCAAATCATCAGCAATGAAACCCGAAATTATCATTAACGCCATGGGTGTGTTTGGTTGCAAAATGTTCTTGAATCAAATGCCTTGCCTCAGCCTTTGGTGTTTTGGCCTGTTTCACTTCCTTCTCTCTTCTTACCAATGGACTGGACTTGCAGCTAATTAATTTGCAAATTTTATTCTCAATAAAGTGCTTACAAAAAGATAATTGTGACTTTATTAACAGTTTCTTGGGCAGCAGATGGTGTTCTGCAGGCCTGCCATGTTGAATTAGTGATGACGCTGTCGTTTTATGTGCTCTCTACACTGGCAACCCATAAAACTCCTAATTAAGGCTACAAATTAATACTACTTCTCACCAACATTATAACCAACCATTTCACCCTAAAACAGGGTGAACAAATGCAAATATACAGGTAAGTCCTCTATTAGCATGTGCCTTTTCTCTGTTTACAATAGCTGCATTTATGTAAAGAATCCCTGTTATTACAATCATTTGTTCTATATTAAGAGCAATTAAATGCCTATTAAAGATGCCAAAGCATTTGTTGGCTTGTTTGTGCTCAGCATTTACAAGACATGCAGCTCCTTGGAGCCAAATCTCAGTAAACTCCATCGACTTAATCCCTCCGATGTTTTATTAAAAACAAATTATGTCCGACTTCACCGCCGGTAATCCACCGCATCAAGTATTGGTAACCGCCTGAAGGAGAAGTGCTTGCATTTTAATTAAGAGCCCAAGTAACGAGGCAGCAAAGTGTGCGGATTAGTGTGTTTACTTGGGAAGAGCAGGAGGGAAAAAAACATCTTCATTTCATTTTTTAATCTGGTCTTGGATCAGCTCCAAGTGTTCGGTGACTTGACATATTTTCAGGAATTGAGACACTGATGTTATTTGAATGAAAACAGACACCTGTAGGTGTTGGTGTGTCTTTTGAGGCATTTTCCATTTCCAACTGTAAACAAACAAATAAGAATCGAATGCATTCTTTAACACTGATTGGGTTTTCTAGACATATCTATAGACATCTGTAGACTTTGCTCTTCAGTTATGTGGCAAAAGTCAATATGAAAGATGTGCTGTACATGAAAGACATACATAATGTACATCTTTCATAAACACCCATTTATATACAGACAAAATAACTAGAATGTACACTGCACTAGTATTTTACCTTTATGAATGATATTTGTTGTTCTTCTTATTTGTTCTTATGGTAAAGAAAACTTTAACACCCAAATTGATTTTTTTATTGAAGTTCAGTGTTGCTGATGATGACAATATTCCACAGTTATGAAAAAAAATATTTACAACAGAATAACTAAACCAGATGTTGCCAGCCATCTGAAATGTCATGGCTAAGCTTCAGATTTCAAATGAGCAAAACAAATAAGCACTAGTGTTTACAAAAACTGGGGAAATGATGTAAAGTAAATAATGAAAAGTATGTGTACTAAAACCAGAGGTCGACCAGTCGTGGATTTTAAACAGCCGATATCATCACTGCCCCAAACCCAAAAAATGTTGACAGTGAAAACACATTATGCATGTCTGAAAATCTTTCACTTCATTAGAAAGCAGATAACTGTTGAACTGAACATCTAAGTCAAAGTAATAGATGCCTTAATTAATCAATAAATGTGGAACTGAACATCAAACTAACCATGAAATCCAAGTGGAAGTGATTTTTGAAGCTTAACGTTAGCTTAATGTTGATAGTGATAGTTTGTATAACGTCCTAACTAACTAAAACAAAGACAGTTGTCAAATTGTACACAGCTATTTAGCACACGTGTAATTTAGTGCCATAGGGCAAGTATGATGGCACAAATACTTATAAGTTCTAAAATACTCTAAATGTGTGTTTTGTTGTTCATTTTGAGTTGTTGTTTTTTTTGGCATAGACACAACAGAGTCATCTATTTACAGCCGAGGTGGGATCAGAAAGCTGCAGAGATTGGCAGTTCCTCCCCTTGAGTAGCTCCGCGTACACACTATAATTGACATACTCAGACATAATCCCTTGTGGGACTTCCACACTGTTCCCAGACTTCAGTGGGAGATCGCTGCTTCTTGAAGAAGTCATGACCACTGTTTGATCAAAGGGGCTCTACTCCCAACGCCCACTGGTTTCTGCCAGTGCTTGATCTGGATCGATGCAGGGGTTAGTGTACAAAATCCCCGGCTTCCTCGAGCTCGGCAAACCCTCTTCTGCCATTCTGAAAAGGGAAGTCATGTTAAGTTCATGCGCACGCTCGTTTCCTGGCAGTGTGGTTTTTTTGTTGTTTTTTTTTTAGCTCTTGATGTGACAATTCCACCAGTGAGACAGTTGTTAAAGCAAAGCAGGAGGAGCAAATGAAAAATGAAGACTCTATTTCAAATGTAGATTGTTTACATCAACTAACTCATAAAAAATATTGGCTTAATGAATCACTCATGTTCCCTCAGAATTCAGCGTTTTATTTCACCTCCAGATGTGGGATGTTTGATACCACTGTATATGGGCTTCTGCCTGCAATTACAAACCAAAGCAGTTCTAACAGGCATTTTTATTGTTTGTCTTAACTTTTCTAATAGCAGGCACAAAGCCAGACTTTGAGTTCATATAAATGCTTCCTATTACCGTTAAAAATCTGTCTTTAGCCCAAGAACGCCAAACCAGCTCAGCTCGTTCCTTTATCAGCTTACAACCAGAGTACTCTGGGTGCTTATAAATCCAGTGAATATTGTTCATTGTGAGTTTCCCGTCTTACCAAACAAGAATAACAAGAAAAGGCCCATAATTACAGAATTTACTGCAGTTTGAGAACTTCACCCAAAACTTTTCTGTTCCCATTAATGGAAAATATGGTAATTAGTTTTTCATATTCTCTCATACAGTGGAGGTTGATATAACTTATTCATGACAGTGAAAACAAGAATTGCTGTTGTCTGTCCATTTTCTTTTAGCAGTGCTGGATGGAAGCAGGAGCTCCACTGATTCGAGCAGCAATTGAGCCTTTGCCTCTCCCTCTCTTTCGGTGCAATACCCACCGGATATGAATCAACAGCATCATTAAGCGGGGCACTGTTTCATCAAAGCGGGAGTCAAGCCGAAAAGATTCCGAGGGGAGCGTAATCAGTTTGAGGGACGAAGGTTTATTTATACCAAACAAAATGAAATTACACTACCTCTTGAGTGACATTTATGGATGTGTTACCTGCAGTGCTGGCATGTTTACAAAGCAACTAAGTAAAAAAAAAAAAGGGGGGGGGGTTGTTTAGGCTTTATCTGGTGATGCCATAACATGCTACAACATCTAGTCTTAAAGGATGAGCCTGGCAATTGTCTATGTTTTTAAAACATTTTTTTTTACTGTATAATATCATAAAAAAAGATAAATATTTTACAAGTATTTCCTATGAAACCTGAACATGAACACAACCTGCATTGTCGTCCAGAAACCATTAAACACATCAATGAGCCTTATGGTTCCACTGGATGACATGTTCCTTTATGACAATAAACAAGGGTCACATCCCAGTCCACTGGCTTTGGCTGCTCTATTACCAGTCTGACTTTGTGGGATCAATTTTAATATATATTTTAATGGCATTATGTTTTCACATTGATATGAATAAATAATTGAGTATCTTTTCTGATACTTTCTTAATGATTAAAATATGATATACAGGTCCATGAGATTGATGAAACCCTTTGTTGGATGTGAAATTGTGCTTCTTCTTTACTGTATCTTTCTTTTCTCTCACCAGTCTAATTTTTGATTAGCGGAGCAAGAATTTTGTGGCGGTTTTGAAAATGTCACTAGTTTTATTTGAACTTGGTCTTTCAATGCAGTTTTTTGATTTCAGTGCTGTTTCAGTCAGATTTGCGAGTGTGTAAGTCGTTTTATTTTTATTTTGAGGAAGTGACTAGTGGTTTTTATTGAGTTCCAGCATTCAGGTATTGTGAGGAGTCCCATAATACCTTTTTCAGCGAACAATAGCTGAAAAAGGGAGGATGAAACAAAAGCACGGCTTTAAATATGATTTATAAAACCATAAAAAAAACATTGTGCAAAGCCATTTTATTCCCATACGCCATGAACCATTAACATTGGGGGAAAATAAAAAGTAGGTAGAATTTACCTGCGTTTCTGTTCCGTTTTAGTTGGCGTTGCATTATTTTTTGTAGTTTTTAATCCATTTCTATGTTTTTGAAAACTGGTTTTATTTTTATTTCACTTAACAAACTAATGGCAGGGCAGTATATCAAATGAATTTGGTTATTCAAGTTTTTCTTTTTAATCGATGTGAAAAATGCCTGACTGAAAATGCAGCCTGTTTGTTTGTTTGTTTGTTTGTTTGTTTGTAATATATTCTTTGTGAATAAGTTTCTCCAGTCATTGCCTACCAGTGTATTGGAAATTATTTTTATTTCTTAACAAATAATGTGCACTGACATCCAAGTGTTTTTTTTTTTGATTGTTATATTTTTCAGTCTAGTTTTAACTCGCGTTCATGTAGACAGAAAAGCCTTACTCTAACCCTGGCAGGTGTAAGGTTTGATATGAATTTAGGACTTGCTGGTCTTCTCATTGTTGTAAGAAAATATCCGACTCACCACCCTGACTTATCCTATAAAGACACATACATATGTTCATTCATTTGTTTTAGCTGCTCGGTGTCAATAGTCCACCGTACGGATTTATAGAGTATTTAGTCTCATTAATCTGCTGCTGCTGTCTTACATCCACTTCTGCCATCTTGATGTCACAGCTCCAACTAAATTGTCTCATGTTGTTAACAGACAATTGCTCATTATCTACAACTCCCCGATCCAATTCTTGGGGATTATTCCTCAATTAAAGGTTATTTCGCCTCTTACTCTGGGTGATGTGGCCCTGGTTTGAACCTGCCTGAGCGCCAGAGGATAAATGAATGACCCCAGAGAGGAAAAGAAGAACAAATCCCTCTGTTTGGCCTCTTCAGCATAAAAATTACTATTTCATGAAGTGTGAAAACACCCATGCAGGCATTCCATAAATTACTGTTATATATAATGGCTCTGTTAGGACTGAAGAAGCAGCGCTGTAGCATTTCTGCTTCTATACGACTGTATGGGTGAATACAGGGTCTTCCTTACTAATGAAGAGGTGGGTAGGAGTTGGACACGGGCGACGTAGCGCAGCGAACAATGTGCCATTGTCGCTGCTAGAGCTGGGCTGTCACACGGTGCTCTGATCATTACTTACCCACAGACGTCCAATGTCACGCACAATATCCCCAGGTTTGCCCTTCATAGGTTGTTGTGCATCCTCCGATCGCTCCAGCTTGCTTAATGATAACAGGCAGCAATTACACTTACATGCCTGCACACACTCGCGCGCACAAACAAGCTTGCATACAGCACTGTACTGCAGGAAAACAAACACATTTCCCACCCGCCTGTGTGCCTTCCCCCTTGGCCTTTTTGTTTAGGAAGGAAGATAAATATCCCCATAATAGAAAAAGCTTGCTCCTGATGCATTTTCAACAGTCCACTGCTTCAATTACATGTATTTACTTACAAGTCTGAATTTATTCTCTGCCCGCTGCAGTCCGATTTGTTTTGAATGGTAAATGAAAAGGTCTCCCGTGCTATTGTGGCAATATTTTTAACGCTTTGCCTTGCCAGCACACCTACCAATGAACTTTATGTGTGCAAATTGTTTAATAAATCAGCTGAGGGGGTGATTTTGTGGAGATGGGTGGTTGGGGTGTGTTGCTCTTATGCCACAGTGAAAAGAACAGTTTATAAATTGCAGCCTTGCCGGTATAAAAGACCCCTACGATACAATCCAGCGCTGAAGGGAGGGGATTAGAGGCCAATGTATTATTCACCCAGGGTATATGCGTTGACACTGCACTGCAGGAGTGTGCAAAGTAGTCATACTATTGCCTCCCCAACTGGAAATGTTAGCAGTATGCAAAGCCGTCTTTTGAGCAGTTAGATTTCATGGGGCTGTACGCATATGATGTCAGCGTATGGATATCAGGGGACACGACTGAGCTGGTGTGCTGGTAGGGTGGCGTGCTTATTGAGATCATGATTATAGCTGTGTCTAAACTCCGGTCCCTTTGTGACAGAGCCATTAGCAGGCTGTCACACTCTTGAGCGCGCTCTATGTATGTGACCACTAATGCTAATACACTGACTGCAGCTCACATTCACATACCAGATTATACCACAACACTGTGGCATTGACCTTAGATACTTGGCTGTTTTTATAACACATGAAATCAGTTTGGTTTTAGTTTAATAAGTTGCCATTTTTAGGCATTTGTTATGTTGCTGAGTGAGAGATTGGGCGTAGGGGGTCACTCGTATCCAGGACTGGCTTTCCCATAGGGGTAGGACTCAGAGTAACTCGTGACGCAATATTGTCACAATACATTGCCCTGAGTTTCTATTTGCACCCTTGTGAAAACAGTCATATGGCAGCTATTCAGCTATTTACATCCACAAGCATGCACACAAAAATTCCCTAATGTAATATGCAACGTGAATCTTTGCAATTTTGACTTTTCTGGGTTTTTTTTTACTCCCCTCACTTTTCAGTCCCTTTTTAGTTAGGCTTAGGCACCAAATCTGTTTGGTTATGTTTAGGAAAAAATATAATGGTAAATGGTAATAATATTTTAAGCCAAAACATTATTTCACAACATTAACTACATGCTAGAAAAACTTTCTGCCAGAAGTCCTTGCACTCATGGCCTATACAACACCTTGGTGTAAATACCGTCTACCTATATTCCTCACAATGACAATACACGATACAGCAATTTTGCAATACTTGATAGACGGTCATCTACGATACAACATCTGTATCTGTGTTACTAAAGAAGAAAAAAAGTAACCCAAAAAAGGCAAAAAGCAGGAATTATGCATTGTAGTGTCAGTTTCCCAGAATTTGACAACAGAAATGAAGTGGTGTACAAAAAAAATACATGGGTCTTCAACTTCCATCTCTGTGTGCCATCATTCCAAGAGGTAGTGACTCTGGTGAGTCAAATTGGCAATGTGTTTAGAGGACCTCCATGTTTAAATAAAAGGACAATATGTGGTGCCAGTGAATCGCTAATTAATTGAAAGAGGAAGTAATAGATTTATTGCCATATCAATATTTTTGGCACACCCCTACTGAGTGAGAGTTTGGGCGTAGGGTGTCACTCGTATCCAGGTTTGCCTCTCCACACTCTTGCTTTTACTCTCCTGGTTTATACAAGCAGGGCTGAGCAGCACCAGGCTGCAAAGTCACATTGCCAAATTGATTGCCCATTTAAAAGGATTGTGGCTTTTACAAGGTTTGGCCTCCTTCAGCTGAGTGCAAATCGGGTGCCACTATATTAAGTGGTAGGACCAGAGAGCTGATAGATTACCTTTGGCCACTCTGTTTAATTGTTGGACATTGGTGGCAAACCTGTTAAAAGAAAAAAGGGGGGAAAAAGGAAAGAACTAAATCGAGAATGTTAAATATTGAAGTGGTTGCCGGAGGGCTAATGAAATTAACAATGCAAGTAAACAGCCTCTTGCAAGTCCCAGTGCCACATCCTCCTCCTCTGCCTTGCCTTGTCCCTCTCCCTCATTGGCTTATCTTGTGGAGGGCTTCAGGGCTGTAGGGGGTGGTTGGAAGTGTGTGTGTATGCTCACAGGTGCGTGCATAGAGGGTTTAGTGGGGGTGATCCAAGGTCAGAAACCCTAGTATTAACATCATCTCCATCCCACCAGACCCTCCTCCATGCGTCCTTCTCTCCATCCTGGTCAAACTCGATCTCCACCATGCTGCATCAGCTTTAAAATATCATTAACCGTAATCCGATTCCATGTCTGTACCTCTGGCCAGAAAGTACTACTGAGCATCAAAGCTTCCTAACAAAAACTGAAATTATGTATCTATCATCATTAAAATAAAGTGATCAAAATGTAAAATCTTGAAACCTAGCAACTTGAAACAACTTCTGTCTTAACTGTGTTTTCCATAATTTGTTGTAATAGTGGGCATGTTTCCTCATCTTTGTAAATACTGTGATTGAGCAGTGGGAGAGCTTTGACAATTGTGTTTCAACTTGAAACAGCTCATTGTGGCATATTTATGTCAGCACAAGCTTATTTCTGCTGTTTCTCAGATAGAGATGCTGTTAGCTGTTGGGCAGCTAGCTGGGGGCTTGGCTCTACTACATCTGAATTTTTTCAGTTAAACACTGGCCACACATGCACACCCACACATACACATGTGCATACACCTGCAAGAGATCTGTAGTAAAGCCGCTGGAAGCCAGGAGAAGTAGCTTATCCCCATTACACATTCTTCCTGTGGACAGCACTGGACAGCTGGCACACATATACTGGACAAGTACACATGAACACAGACAGTACACTTACAGACATCACACAAACAAACATGCACATACTACATAGTTCTTGTGATGAGTGCATGGAGACTTCATTTTTTTGACTACATCTCAACACACTGTCTAGTTAGTCTGGTTATCACATGGTGAACTGGCCCAGTTGGCGGAAGACACTCAGTGGAGCCTGGATCAGAAGGTCTCCTCTGTCCTGAAGAGGGTGGGCTCTGAACATCTTTGGGGCTTGTGGTTTACTCCTGTCCGACTGCTGCTTCACCCTGACAAGTGAGAATCTTAAAAAATCACTTCCCCCCAGATTAATCTGCTTTTGGCTTCTAATGTCATTTTCACTCTTGTCTTTAGCAACTCCTTACATTCAGAGGCAGTGAGTGAATGAATAAGGAACAAGTCAGGAAGTTGCTGTCATAGATGAGCTAGCAGTAGTTTCCGAGTAACTTAATCAAGAACTGTATCTTAGTAAATCGAGTGGAAATAGATGTCACTAAAGACTATCATTATTACTGCATGATTATTTATGTGCTCCCTTCCTGTAAAGTGGTGAATCATTCTGAGTTGTTGTTGATATGCATCATAGACTGTATGTAAAATGACACTGCTTCCCGCCCCTATGGAAAAGTGAAGCCAAAATTTCATGGTTATGGGAACTGCCATGTTTCTTCTGTGATGCATTTTGGAGCCAGCGTCCTGTGCAGTCGAGACGACCAGCCAGCCTCCTGACTTGTTTAACGCCTTTGTGTCTGATGGACTCTTGACAATGATTGGTCATTACCGCAGTCAGTCACCTGGTCTTATAAAAAAAAAAAAGAACTGATAAGAAAAATAGCACCATGAGCACAAACCAGCCATGAATCTACGTTAAAAGACAGAAATCATCTTTTTTGGATGTGTACTTGGAATCTTTGGCCAAATTTCCACAGACTAACATTGAGGGGTTAGTGTTTATACTACATCCAGCCACCAGGGGTGATCAAGATGTTTTGATTTCACTTTTGGAGGCTGTCACTGCATCCATCGTACATGCAGTCTACAATGTGCATCATTACTTTCTCGTTACTTATTGTGTATTTCTCACGATTTGTAAGACACACTGACATCCTCAGAGAACATTAACATGATGTAGGTCATATTCAGAACTAGACAGGTAGGCTAACTACTGGGAAGACAGCTAGTAATGTTATACACTGCCTGAAAAATAATCAAAAACACAGAAACAATTAAGTGCATGGCTATTTAAGGTCCTTTAGTGTTGAATAGTTTGTTTTTTGGCAGCAGTTACAGCTTTCATTCTATGTGGATGGATATGAAACGAATATGATGAATTTGGACTCTGCGATGTTTTCTCAGTTGTGTTTCTCTTTTCATTTACCTTTTCATTTTCTGTGTAGATTAATTCAAGGAATATACAGTATGCTATCTTTAATTTGGGGTTATTCAGACTACTTATTAAGTATTCATCAAAGGTTCATTGTGTAATATTTAGTGGCATCTAGCAGTGAAGTTGCAGATAACAACCAACTGAATACCCCTCACCTCACCCTACTCTGCGCAGGCTGCTAAAAATATGAAAGGCAGGTAGAGCAAGTGTTTGTCCTTTCTGAGCTTTTTGGTTAATGGGATAATAACTCTAACATAGGAGATGCACCTTAATGATGGATGCCACCTGCTATAAAACGGAAAAAAGAAAAAGAAGTCGTCCTTTCTGAGTTACTGTAGAAACCTGGCAGACAATGTCCCTCTGTAGATATAAACACCTCATTCTAAGGGAAGAAAACACAATGCCTCCTTATTTTATAAACTAATAAAAACAGAATTATGAATGAGTATGTTATATTCCATTTCTGCAATTAGATTCTCCTAAATCCCTCAAATTATTACACACTACACCTTTGAGTAGCAGCTAGTTCCTTGACAGCAAATTGCAAATGTAGGCATTTTGTCAGTGTATGGCCTGTGAAGTCTGACTTTTGCTGAGATATATCGCATTCTTTTTTTCGCCCCACACTTAAGGACATTAAATTCACACTTGGGGACATTGAATTTATCACTTCAGTGTTGTAATTAACAGATACCAAAACATTGTGGCTTTTTACTGGCCCGCTGTTGATGCTTGAGCGGAGGGCCTAGGTTATGTTTGCCAAAGAGGTAAACAACATTTCAGCCATACTGTTTCTTTGACGCCAGCCTTTTTAGCATCATTCACCACCACTGGTGGCAACCGTCTTTGCAGGCTGGGATCCAAGCCCCCTCCAGAGGGTGTACTCTTTTCTCCAACATGAGCTTGGGATTTGGTTTCACTAACAAAGCCGTTTTCACAGTTTGTTGTGGTACATATGAATATTCATGCTCTATTGCTTGGCTGTGAAAAAACACAAAGATCATTTTTCTTCCGCCTACTTTATTCCATTGTTCCTGAACAGTAGTTAGGCAGCTACTTAGATATTTGATAGCAATAGAGCATCAGTAATATTTTAGTATCGTATTATAGATTTCTTTTTCTCTCTTTCTTTTACTTAGTTTTGTATACGCTAAGGGGTGTGGGCAGTTTATTCTGTCAGTGTTTTTCACATGATAAACTGAAGCTTTTATGTAGAGCTGCATAAATATTTAAAACATACCCTGCCTTATACCCATTTAAATAAAATGTATACATGAATAAATAATGTAATAAGTAAGGTAAGTCCTTCAGGTATTTTTCCCCACCATAACAGCAAAACATTATGTAGTGAAGTCAGCTCACTAAAACTCCCTCGACTCTGAAGAGGTCTCGTTTTACCACACAGATCAGACTGGCCGGAAATAAAAAAAGCCACACATATTATTCTGTTAACTTATTAATTTTAATTTAGAATGCTACTTTGTTGAGGTTAATAGATTTGTTGGCTTCTGATCCTAATGCTATTTGTCTTCTGGGCAACTGTTTGGGATAACAGGGTTGAACAGCCATGAAGTCTTGGTAGACTGAAAATGTACCTCCTACTGGTTGAAAGGCTTAATGGTGACATTTCCTGTATTTTATGCACACTCTGTGCCCCCCTATTTCCTCTTTCTCACTCACCTCTTCTGCTAGCTATCTAGCTCTGCATTACCTTCAGCTGTTTTTAGTAGGGGATTAACATAGCATTAACAGCTTACACCGTTTTCCTCTGTTGGTCTCTGAGTTTTTTTTTATCCTTTCTCCCCAAACCTTTTACTTTTCAGAGTTAAAATAGAGGATTTGATTTTTCATGCAACATCTGAGCAACGCCAAAATGAAGATACCAGTTACATTAAGAGATATTCTACGGGGGGCTGGAGGCGAAGTGTGCTGCTTTAACTGAGAAACAGTGAGGCACTGCGCGGCGCCCCCAAAGGACCATCCGAGTGTCTGATGTTGATTTAGCTGTAGAGCGCTGGTTATTCCCGCACGCCACAGAATCTAGTTATAACTGTGTTGAATTAATTTGGCAGGCCTCTGAAGAGAACCAAAGTGACAGAGGGGAAAAAAAGAGTTTTATTTAGACTTAGGTAGAGGAGTAAAGAAAGAACATGGTGACTTGGCATCCCCTTTAAGATTGTAAATGAAAAAAAGTTGCATATATTGAGCAGTGGATGGTGAAAGTGGATGTTTCTAGTGTTGACTCAAGTCTCAGACCACCAGTGTATACTCCCTGCTGTATAACAAATTGCACATCTTTAAGTAATCCAAAATGTAGCATTGTTCTGCCTGCAGCGATGCTCAGCAGTCTGGATTTAAAACTCTTCCCGTGTTAATGAGAACCCAATTTCCACTTTCCAATTACATGTGCACTGAAAATTGCTCTTATTTGGCAACTATAGTGAAAACAGTTACTTATATACAAACTGTTTTTATAATAATTGAGCCTAATCGCTCTGATGATCCCCTCAGTTTTCCTTTGACACCAACAAGTTAATGTTTGTGATTCAGAGTCAAATGTGATCTGCTGGACTGATACAAGTTTCATGCAAATTTTAATAGTTTAATAGTGTCATGTCCCTGACTTTATATAATTATTATGCAGCCAAAATCTGTTTTTTTCCATTGCTTTGGTTTTCCTAGTTGCGAACAGGGTTTTCTTTGCAGCCTCACAGAGGCTCTTGCGTGGCAATAAACTAAACTTCTTGTTGCTGTTAGCAGTCATAGTGGGCCTTGCAGTATTTGCGTGTATAAATCTTACAGCAGACAGGTATAGGCAGCTGTAGAAATGCTACAGATTAGATCAGAGCCTCCGATTGACTCCTTATCCACTACATCCAAATACATAAAGAAATAACAGAAGCCAAAACTTAATTGGCTGGGGATTTGATGATGAGAATTTCTGTTTATTTAATTACTGAAGTTGTTTTATTTTTTAAAATATTTTTTTTATAACTGAGATGTTTTGAGTTTAAAGGGAGCGGGAGAAATGGTGCTTTCATTTCTTATTGCTGTGTGTCTCATTTAAAGCTCCAGTGTGTAAGATTTACACAGATTTAGGGGAACATAATTACAGAAATGGAAGATAATATTCAGAATTATGTTAGCTTGGAATGAGTCATTCACATCTACAAAGGCAGTGGGTCTCCGTTCACGAAGTCCGCCGTCCACCATGTTTCTACAGTAGCTCAGAAAGGACTTCCTCTTCTTTTTCTGCTTTGTGATGGGTGGCATCTAGCGTTAAGGTGCATTACTGTCCCCTGCTATCTTTGAGTGTGGACCAGAGGTGTTATCCTCTTAATTAAAACCCCAGAACATTTGTTTATCAATGATCATAGTGTCATATTATTATTTTTGTTCCCTAGTGTTCAGTTGAGTGGGTGCTCCTCATGTGTGTGGTATTGTAGTCTTTCCCATCCGTCCTGTCCTTTAATGTTGCTTGCGTGTGCGTATCCTTTTTATGGGCTGTTTGCGTCAGTGAACTCCAGTATGAGCCGCGTTTAATTGCTCTTGATGCACAGCGGGTTGTGATCCCCCGAGTTTGGCCTGTATGCATGGCTGCCCAGAGAAGACATCTACCCCATCAGCTACCTCAATGCCGCCCTCCCCTTCAGCCACAGAGAGCTCTTGTGGACCAACATTAGATGTGTAAGGGTTCCCCACAGAATCTCACTTCATTGCCTCTGTCACATTGAAATTAAACACTAGAATTACACAACCTGGTAGTTTTTTCACTATTAATTACAAGGTGCAATTAATAGCGCTGAATTCTAAATTGTATGTCAACTAGTTTCATGTCACTACTAGGTGGTTTAGAAAGATATTGTTTTAACTCTTGTTCATATGTGCAGGCCTTTGTGTAAAATGTTACACTAGGGCTAAACAGCAATGATTCATACGTGCAGAAAGAAAATGTGGCAAGTGCTTCAATTTAACAGCAGGCAGAATAGTTTAGGGATGAATTTTATGGCGATGGTAGCCCTGTTCTGGGAACCTCCAGTGACTTCCACAGCAGGGGTCAGAGGTCACCAGCTCTCATAGTCCTCGACAAGCTGTAGCTGATTGCCCTTGTTTCCCCCGAGGAAAGCTGAATGCCACAAACACATCACCCCATGAGGAAAACAAATTGGCCGACCAATGACTCCTGTCATTTCGAACACTCCTTAAAAGCCTGAATCACTGGCTAAACCTTTATAGACACCAAGTTCCCACTCCCTGAGCTGGAGGGCGATTCCTGTACAGCAACAAGGAATGAGTTGAGATGCATTTATCATTCAGGATTGAGTAGAGGTTTGTCAAATACCCAAAGAGCGAGAGTGTTCCTGTGTATGTCAGTATGTAAGAGTTTGAAAACATGGCATGAAATGAAACATCTGTCTTTCTGCCTGTATTGCTCCAGGGCTTAAGGAGACATTTATAGCAAGCAGCAAAGCACCGGTTTTGTTTGTCGTGTAAGTTACCAGAACCACATGATAAAGTTATTACTTCAGGGCCCCCCCACCCCCCTGCACCTCCGTCTTGTCAAAATTACACAATGTCCCTGTAAGCACAGTGGTACTTTATGGCATATACAGGAAATAAACTGCAATCATCACCCCAGCAATGCACCCGACAGGAATAGGTTCCAGATTCATTATGACAAGATGAAGCCGCATGCCTTTTTTTCCTCCCCCTCCCACGTCTTCGTGCTCAAATGGTAAGTCAATTTGTTGGCTTTGTCAATCCCAGGGGACCTTTTTGAATGTGTCACATCAGCGTTAATTGCCACAGACATATGAAACAGCAGCCCCCTCCTTGCTGCTCCTGTGCTCGACAGCCCCCTCCCCAGCGGCAATGACACTAAGTGCACCCCTGTGTTCCTCTCTGCATGGCTCCTCTGAGGATGTATTCTAAACAGGTTTTGACAAGGCGACTTATGTTATAGACACTGATGACTTCCTTCCTTACACGACAAAGACATTTTGCCAGTAAACAAAGTGGGGGAAAAAATGCCTCCCTGCATTATCTGATTCTGCGGAGTTCACCATATTACAGGCGAACTGAAAGATGGACAGGTACCTTGACTAAGGTCAAAAAAGTTTTTAGGAAAATGGCCTAAAGTAAAAGGGGCATCTGTAAGCATAAGCCTTGAGCTGGAGAAATGAGCATTTTTGGTTGGCAGAGAGAGAATCATGTACCCAAGCCGTCATCACAAGACAGAGGACTTTCTTCACCTTTTAATTAAACATGCAGGAAACAGAGTGGCGCCAGAGGCCCAATGCCCTTAATCAAGTACTTTAAGGTCAATGGAGAATGCTGGACTACTGCTAAAATGGACTCTGTCTTGATGGTAGACAAAGTGAGAATGAATGAGTGAGAGAGGAATGTTCAGGGCTTTTAAGAGCTCAAATTACTGCTGTCTGCTCGGGGAAAATGCTGCATCCAGAACACATCTGGCACAGTGTGAAGAAAACCAAGATGCAGAGAAAACCGTTGAATATTTAAGTAAAGAAGGAAGAAAAAATTTTCAGAATTGAAAGCTGTCAAGATAACCTATACAAAATAAGGACTTTGTTAGTGTATGGTACCATTAAGACTAACTGCAGTGGGATCTTTTCATCATTTGCTCGTGTAGAAAGAATCAACATTCAGCATGAGCTCTGTGCCTGTTGCAACAGTAGAAGAGATTGCACTCTGAAGAGAAAAGGTGAACTGTCCTGCTGTAAAACATACAGAGATGATATCTGGCGTGGTGTACAGGAATAGGCCAATGGTGCCGGCCGGTGTGTGACTGTATGTATGTGTTTGGGAGGGGTGTGCAGTGATTTATTACCATTGCAGGCCTCAGCAACAAGTCAGCTGTTAGTGTTTTGACCAGGTGGCCGGGGACAAAAAGGGCATTCCCCCTCCAGAATAGGCTAGGATTCAAACTGTGTGCATGTGTCCGTGTGTATGCAAATCTGTGTGCGTCTAATTTAGCTGTCTCCACAAGGACGTGTGGAATCAAGCTGCTCTTTCGCAGCCTACAGCGACAATTGCACCGTAGTGCTGTGCGTACGTAGGAAACGGCATGCGGCGGCCATTTCCTCTAAATGTGTCAACAGGATGCTGCTCTCACACTGTGCCTCCCAGAAGATTGATAATGAACGATTGGCTCATTAACAGAGACTATTAGCCATGTCCACATGTGCAGTCCCATGAGTGGGTAGAACACTCGCTGAATGGACACACTACAATATGAAGACTAATTGCCTTTGAAGACGGAGTCTGTATTTTCTCCTCTAATTCTCCTAGGGCCCACAGGCAGGCCTTAAGTCCGCAATAATTGCCGCAATTTTCAGTGTCATTTAGTCATTTCCAGAGTGACATGAGCATTCCTGGAGTTGTTCTATCACAGCATGTCAGGCTGAGACCTTCCTGATCCATTTCTTCACCTGAGACCACTGCATCTGGTCTTTGCTCAACAACACGCCAAAACAACCTATTTGTGGTGTTCATGAGTCAGCATAAGATGAAATGGTCCATGAAAGACAAAAAAAAACAAAAAACATATGGAAAGTAATTGAGCTTTTTCGGCATCTCGTCTTCCAACTTCCCAAAATGTCAATTTTCCAACACATTTTCAGTCAACACCTCATTTTAATTGCTTATCAACTTGTCTTTCACTACCTCACATAACCTTTACATCAATCTCACAATGTGTACAATCCTCCCTCACCTGAACTTTATTGAATTTAACAAGGCAACCAAGCTTTTGCGTCTGTGTTTGTGCCAAGCTTGTGGGCATTTGACCTCTGACTCAGCTGACCCCCAGGAGTCAGATACTGAAATGCTGACAGACGAGCAGCAGGATTTCAATTCAAAAGGAGGGGGAAAAAAACTCCCCGCCACAGGCTTTGTTTGTGGGTAGCGGCCCGGTATTGCCATAACAACATATGGCCACCAAGCTGTAGATTCACTGAGCTCGGATGTGCTTTTGGTTGGTCAATATTCCTTCAAATGACATTGGCAGGTTTATTGTGTGAGGAATTAACCAGTTTGTAGAGCTGAAAATCAGGCTGTTGCACAGTTGTTTGCGGTAATGTATCAGTACATAAGCAGTTTGAGAGGTTTGAACAGGTGCTGGAATGTGTCACTCCTGGACAATGCTGGAAAAGGATAGAGCTACACACATACACAAAATTCCAGATTTAGGAAAAATGGGACTCAGTTTGGCAGTAAATGATGCTGCATCATAACTTTAAATCTGCGACAAAGCACTGCAAAAATTATTGAATTCTTGTAAAACTGCAGTATTTGGATACAAAAGAATGCCCTTTTTTATCTTCTCAGTTGGCTTGCCTTGCCGGGTAAACATGTTGTTGTGCAGATGATAAGATACACCTGGTAGTTAGTAGTTTCAGTGACTGTGTGAAAACATAAGGGGTCCTGGATCCTGTAGAAAATATAAATGCTACCATGATGAGATCAGGTCCAAATATCATAAACAATATTGCAAACCTTACGAGCAGAATGGTGGTTTTGGATGATGGTTCTTAAGGAGAGCATGGACCTCCCTCCCCCATCTTCAGTCCCAAGACAGTAAAGTGGGGAAACATGACTTAAGCTTGCATCTCTTTTTTTCTAGTGTGACAGGTATGATAAATAACGAGTCATGTCTTGCCAGTATGATATCAAGTCTGTGGAGAGAAAAGGGCATTTCCCTCCTTTCTTGTCTCGAAATGACTGAGAGTTGGAAAAGGCGACTCTGATTTTCTGTCCAAATTCCCAGTGACGGTTTAGACACATGAAAAGACATCTTGCTGCGCGAGTGCACGAGTGAGACGAGACCTTGTCGTCTTGATGCCCCCCTGTGGTAATTTATGACGTCCGTTCTGGGCCTGTCATTACCTCTCCACCAATACTTTCTTCCCCCCGTCCACGAAGAGAGACGGCAAGATAATTAATGCATTTGTGAGTCCTCGCACTTCCCTGACACACTTGACTCCATTTAATAAATGATGTCCCATATTTTCCCATTCATTATAATGTCATTAAGACATATTAATTCCCCCTGCTGCTTTAACCTTTTAGCCTCTGTTACCACAGTAGCCCCTCTCCATGGCTAGCCCCAGTTCCTTGTTCTACACGTCTCACATGCTGTACCGCTTAAATTACAGGGCCTCCGTGGACTGTTATGCAATAAGCCCATTTAGAAATAAACGAGGACAACACTCGCTGGTGAGCGCGAGCACTTGCACAGAAAGCAGGCGTTTTCAAATGTGGAAGAGTGCATGAAAGTCAAACTTCAGAAAACGTGTTAAGTACTTTGAGCCTGCAGGTACAAGGAGAGACTCCTTGACAAGAAAACCCATCAACAGTCTGTTGACCCAATTTGTCCACACTTTTGTGGAACAGATGTATGAGATGCTAACACTAAAATGTACAGTGTTAGGATGCCTTTGGCAATGCTGGGTCTGGTGGTTATGAAGAACAGATTTGTGATGCATTATCCAGCAAAGATGAGCAGGGGAAAAACGCCACTTAGAGTAATTTATTACCACCTATGCATTCAGCATAATCACTCTGGTTGTACATGCAAGAGAGCAATCTTGTAATTTCCCCCCAGTGATAAATGTCCTTTTTTGACTCGCTTTTGGATCGTCATACAGAGAGAGTACATAGACTACAGGCTGGCCCAGTGACCTGCGAAGAGTATAGTACAGCAGCACCTTGTTCTCACTCGCAGCAGCAAGAGTGTGTGGAAATCCAAATGGGGCTGGGCGGCTAGAAAGGAGAGGTAGAGAATTGATGTCGGAGTATGTGTGTGTAGCTAGCTTATGCCCTTGAATTAGCCTGGGACCACCAACGCTTGACTCGTTTAACTGCTCATTTATAACAGGTGGGCAGCTTTAAACACTGCAGGTCTAAAGTCTGATCTCCCATTCCCTATTCATGCCTTAATCATAGCCAACTAAAAACCTAATCTGTCTCCAGATCAGTGGCCAGGGACCCATTTTATCTAGCTCTGCTAAACATATTGTGCAGAAGCCCATTTGCTGTAAATTGCAGCTATTAAGCCTCAACTCAAACAGGCACCTGCGATGGATTTAGGCGTAAGACTTCATCATCAAAAGTTCGCTGGTATAGTCATGAAGCTGGTGCACTACATTTCAAAAATGTTTGCCCATGATTCTTTATAAAATGGCAACGCATTTTGGATTCTGTGTAAAGGCGGAGGCTAAACATTTCCCCAGCTTGTTTGAGTACTTCAGACTCTTATGTTATGCATGTTCCCAACTTTTAGTCTTTTGCACAACAGAAGAAAAGTTGTGCTTCTGTCTGTACCTACATAATCTTAAACTTTCTTTTTTCATGCCTCGGTAGTTGCTACAGCACAAGAACTCGGACAGCCTCAAATGAGAACACTTCCGTCCTCTTTTACTGACATTTTGCCACTCAGCAGCACTCCTACTACAAGATATTACATCTTTGCATTGCTGTTACAAGGAGAAATAACCTGCTCTTGGACACCTTCAATTAGAATGAAGCCATAATACTTCTCCAACTCATAACTCACTCTGTGTTAGATATAGTGCCAAATCTCTTTTTACACCGTCTGATCAAGCACTGTGGGATTTGAATATTGTCTTTCCCTTGAGTTCTGGCACTACCTCAGCTTCCTCCAAAGGCATGAACATGAATTTTCATCTGCAGTAGTATTTGCCCTAAATAGACACAGTGTACGCCTGTCTTTTTGTTTTCTTTTTGTTCCCTATATCATGGTGTAACCAGTAGCGAGTGGTTGCGATACAGCTTGAGAATAAAGATCTTTGGATCTTATCTCATTCTGCTTTTGTGGGGAGTTAATTGTTGAAATAGACATATTGTTATCTGTACATTTTTGGAGAGTTTTT
This sequence comes from Coranthus polyacanthus, assembly GCA_037367275.1. Classification (NCBI taxonomy): domain Eukaryota; kingdom Metazoa; phylum Chordata; class Actinopteri; order Kurtiformes; family Apogonidae; genus Coranthus; species Coranthus polyacanthus. The sequence goes on from JAPQRN010000011.1 coordinate 9,752,034, forward strand.
TTTTCCCCCATAAAAGTTTGTTTTTAAACTTGCACTTGTAAAACCAGACTCATTTATTGACCACTTTAATAAAGTAAAGAATTACCCATGAATAACTTTATGTAGTCACCTTAAATGTCTTAATTATATAAACACTCCTACTGAAATTACAGGCAGCAGATCTCTATGTTTTCTAACACAGACATATTATCACAGTAAAAATAACCTCATAAAATAACCTCATAGACTTCTTCAGTTCCATCAAGTGCCAATTCAGAAATAAAATTGTAGAGTATGTGCTGTATACCAACAAGTCAACAAGCCTACTTAAAATGAGTGGCTCAATTTAACACCAGAAGAAATAAAAAAAGTACATTTGAAAGTAAACTGAATTAGTCACCTTCTTGTGTCCAAGTGTACTTTAAACCCAAAAGGTTATTAGTTATTTGCCCGAGAACATTCAGCATGCATTAGCTTTTCTTAAATGTGTAAACTGTCTCACTATATTTCCATGGTGGTAGAGTTCTGTGTTGTCCTTGAAATGGGAAAGAGTTTGACTTCCCTACCTAAAAATGTGCTTGATGTTCCTTACAATGCTTTTCATTGAGGCTTTTGACAAAATGACACCCCTTGTGACCTACTTTCAACAGATCTCTTCATCAGACTCCATACGCTCCCCCATCAAAACACCTCGACAGTTTTTCCATTGAAAGAACATCCCCTATCGACTGCCTGCTAGTTCTAATTCTGGCACTCCCAAGGTGACAAATTTTTGTGGGAAATCTGCACACAATCGCAAGCATGATTTCAAATCTGTCTCTTGCTTACTCAGAAATAACCCCATATGTCAGATGCATTGTTTGGATCGCCAAGGTGGCATTTGGACCACCCCCCTCCCTTCACCCCCTTTTTTGGCTCATTCAGTGGATTTACTTCAGCCAGATTTCAGAGAGTGGCTGTATATTACCCACTATTAGTTTGGCTGAGGCGTCTCCTTGCATTTTTATGCCTCATGTCCATATGGGGATGTGACGCAGAATTTGGTTCAGGCCCACTGTATAATTTATCCTAAGCGAACTAGTGCCATACATCACCAAATGTATTATTCATGGCTAATATGTTCCTCATAAATGGCAGTAAATATACTGGTGGGTGTGAGAAATGGTTTGGCAAACTGCCTCACTCTCACCATCATCCCCCTCCCTTTACTCGTTAGATTGTGTTATTTTGTGGCTGAGGCCTGCTAGACAGCTGGACAATCCCCGGATTTTCTGTCACTCAACAGACGCCTTAGTGTTTTTTGCCCAAAGCACATTAACCCAGCATGACTTCTCTCTTTTTTTTTTTTCCTCTTGTAACGATCAAACTGCATGCACAACATTCTCACATTACAATCGACGCAGGCACGAGCAAACTGAGGCTCTTTTTTGGTATCCAGCACAATAGCCTTACGCCACCTTCACCCTGAATAACTTGTGTGTGCCTTTGTACACACATGTGCATGCGTGCACATGCTGCATCCAGTTTCAGAAGATCCTTGACAGTATCACGCAGCCAATAAAAGACCACCTGTTCCAGTGTGCTAATCTAATCCGGCCTTGCACAGACTTGACGGTATTTCTTCCAGTGTCACGTTCCATCGGGGCCCCCTCCACCACTCCATGGCAAAAGCTGGGCCGAGTTGTTAACAGAGCACCCCTGACACACAATGTGACAATTTCACGCCCAGCCCCTAATCCAGCTGACACGGCTATCGACACTCCTTTAATTGCCCTGTACGGTTTTTCCTTTTTTGAACAGGTTGAGGAATAGAAGACACAGTCAGATCTGTTCCTGTGCTTCTGCTTGTCTGTCTGGCTGCCTGTCACCTTGTTATGATTAATGTATTCCCAGGCATGCACATTTTTATTCTGGGAAAACACACCTTTCTCCAGACGAAAGGCTGCTGTGCTGTGAAGTCCTATCACATTTTCTCTCACAGAGAAGCCTGCTATTGCACATGGCAAATACATATTTCAGAAACAACTACTTAAATTCATCTTTCAGGCTGTTGAATCAGCTTGTCTCAGTTTAATTCAGTTTTCTCTCAGGGCACTTTTGGAGTGGAGTTGAAGTGTACCAAATTGAGATATAGATTTTTCTGTCTCTTTGAGCTGGAAATAAGATCACTTGAAGAGTTTGTGAGAAGCGGGTTAGGGATCATATGTGTTAAGTTGGAGATTGAATTTTATCCACATTTTGCACAGTCGAACATGCACATAATATTCTGTGAATACATAGTGCATAAATAATGCAGAAGTGCTGCTTTCTGTCTTTTCATGCTTATAATGTTGTAACCTCACAATTATAGTGATATCCAGTTTTACTATTTATTAGCAGGATGTGTAAATCTGTTTTAGGGACTAAGGACAAAGGATTTTCTGAATAGGGTTGACTAAAAACACATCAATGTTAAACTGTGCATTATTAAATTTATTCATGTTATTCTTTTAAATATCATCCATCCTCTTTGCCCTCAAAATGCACATCTCTGTAGAGCAACAGAGATTGTTACAAGGAAGCATGATCACAAGATGGAAAATACTGTATGTGTCAGACTATTTCAGCAGCATTCATTTCACATCCGCTTAAAAAAACACCCATTTGAAGAGAAGCCTGTGTGGAGCGAAACAAGAAACAGAACCTCAGATGGCTTCACCAATCTCATTCTCACTGGGGGTCTTTCAGGGGCGACTAGCTACTCCTCCCTGAGCCCGCTACCAAATCAATACCAGGAATCAGGCCATTACGCTCCTTTGAAAGCGCTACGTGCACAATCGATATGTTATTATTTTTCATCTGCTGGCTGTATTTAATACCCTCATTATTATTTCCCCTCACTGAACAGGGAGGAAGCTATTCCCATCCCAACTTGAATCTTTTTGTTTTTTGCCTGGGATTGGTCCTCTTTTTAATGGTGGTTGAGGTTGATATGTTCCCTACACATGGTTTCTATGGATTGCTTTCACATTAATATCAATAGTGGGAGGCTCTAAATCAAGATGAATGTTTTGCTTCCTCTATGAATACATCCATAACAACTGGAGGATTTGGGATGATTAGGCCAGGAGCATATATAGATGCTTACTTCCATGGGCAGCATTTGTCTTGTGCATTACTGTTTTCTCATTTGCTTTAAGCTAAACATCATAACTGACCATGACTGGTAAAAATGATTGACAGCAGCTGTGGCAAGAGGTTAACTGAGGAAATAAGATTCAACATAAATAGCCCTTCAGTGCGTTATGTTTAATTCAGTGTATGATGTTTAATGTCCTCTTAGACTTATCATATTAGCCAGGGCAGTATGGAAACATGATATATGTGTTACGCTTCATGTTTTTCTTTAATCTTTATGGGAAATCACAGCAAGATCAAATGTGCATTAACTCGCCTGCAATAAAGTACTTGATGTATGCCAAAGCTGCCACGAACCAGGTGTGATCCGAAGCTCATGCATGACACACGCTGTGTCCAAAATGTATGGAGCGAATTAACCGGTAATACTCATTTTAATATAAATGAGCTCTCTCATAATGATGTGAAGGTTCCCTCAACACAGCGGGAGAGTGGCGTGGGGAGAGAGAACGGAAGGGCCCAGTTAGCAAACGACAGTTTGGTGATAAATCATCTGTAATTAAACACTTTGGAAATATACGGACCACAGCAGAAGGTGGGGAAGGGGGGCTGGTAGACAGTAGGTGGGTGCCACAGTTGCCCATCTTGGTGGTCTGTTAATGAACACGTAGGATGTTGTAGAGTTTTGCTGGTGAATATTTCTGATCAGATAGCCTGGAGCTAGGTCTCTGTGTTCATTAATCAGCGACTCGTTTTGGTTTTACCTATTAAAACCTCTTTTCTATATGTTTAAAATTTGACTGTGTTTGGACCTTGGCTTTCATTGGACTTCTCACTCCTGGTGAAAGATTAATTGCTCTTGATCAAATTCGTCAAGCAGGACCTGCAATAGACGTAATAGACTCAAAGGAGAATGGTTTTCTCATAGGGGGGGTGTAGGCAGCTCCGGGCTCCTATTATCTTGTCTTTCTTGTTCCTGGTGCGGGAAATTTAATTCTTTACCACGCTTTTTACTTTCCTCTGATTTGGAGAACAAGCCTTCAATGTCAAGCGACAGTTCGGACGAAGGCTGTACATGTAGCACTATCACAAAGTAGCAATTGAAGTGGAGGCCATAGACTGGCTTATTGGGAAGGAGTATAAATCAGAGAGGACAAGTGACAGAGATTAATGCCAGCCAAGCCCACGAAATAACCCTTCCATCCTACTCCAGCCTCACCCTACAACAACTTTCTGATAAAGCCACCAATGTGACACTACACAAGGTACAATAATAGAAATGCATTACTCAAAAGTCCTTTGAGACATGTAGATAGGAGAATAGTGCCAAAAGAGAGATGTAGAAGGTACCTGGGCAAAATAATATTTGTATGTCCTTCATAGGACAAATGGTGTTCTTTCAGACAGTATGAATGAGTTTAGAGGGTTTATGGCCCCTATCACAGTCACTCTCACTGTGGATGTTCATTATGGCGTCATATTTATGACGTCCCTTAGTACAGGCCAATTTCTGTGATATATTTTTAAGTATGTGAGGTAATTAGGCTTTTGCTGAATTATCTCTGGGACAGCCATATTCAGTGCCGTATCGCTACAGTGTTAATTTTAACCATTTGTTCATTCAAGCCCTTACTCAGCCATAGTTAATTGTGCCTATAAATGTTGGCCTATGGGACCCTTTGACACCAGTTGTTTATAATATTTTGGCTCTGAGGTCTCGGTTAAAATAGATCTTTTTTTTTATTTTTTGTATCACATAAACAAATGAGGCTTTAAACCCTTTTGAGCTGTACTTTCTAATTGATGGAGCTATATTACTGTGCCCACTAATGCCAAAAATTCACTCACCACTTTACTTGCAACCTGCATTTAATTTTCCTGTAGGTTATTCTGTGTGATTACCATATTTCTCTCTTCCTGTGCTAGATTTAGAGAAATGCCCGCAGGAAATCTGTACAATTGTTTACTGTGTACAGTATAAAAAAAAAATTTAATGTGTTGGCAAGGTTTTCTCTTTCCCTTCTCTGGTCTCACTGCTGTTGGGGTTTGCTTCAAAGTCCCCTCAGCTCTGTATTTTTTGTATCACTCCCATGAATCTCTCCTGATGGTAATCTGATTTTGCGGCTGATTTATTTGTAGCAGAAAAGGAGAGGAAGTGAGTGGAAGCTTTTTACTGAGTAGCCTGGCGGCGGGCAGCACCACTGGGCAGCGCGCAATCAGCTCGAAAATGAAGTGCCATGCACTGTCCCCGTGCTCAACACACACACACGCAAACGCTTCCCCAGTGAAATCAGACAATACTGCAATTTGATCTAGCAAACCTCTCAGCTTACCTTCTCTTTCAACTCCCTTCCCGTTCTTTTATTTACAGGGGGTCTCTGGTCTCCCTGACAATCCAGATCCATCCATTATGTTCTTCCACTCTTTAATTTGGTGGGCAAATTTAATTTTCAAATGAATACCGTGCTGTTTTAATGCAAGCCACAGAAGATAAATGTGCTTTGTGCTGTGTGTGTTTGATTGCTGACTTTGAAGAAGCAGCTTCTTTGTGTTGAGATGCTGAGAGTTTGACCCATTATGCTCCAGCTGCAATGAGACGTGGAACGTCACGACTGTCACTGTTTTCAGTTGTACCTGGCTATACCAATTTTAATTTATACTCCCGCAACTTACATTTTTAGTGGTTTTTATGCATTTTGAAAATGTGTCCATAAACATTGGAGTGTCATCAAAATCGTCAGGGTCGTTATCAAACTCTGGTTATGTGTAGAGGTGTGAATCTTCACCGGCCTCACAATTCGATTATGATTCACCTGTCAATGATTCGACCACAATTCACGTTGCAATGTATCACATCCTCAATTTTCTACACATGAATAGTTTTTCATCAAGAACTAAAGCAGTGAGGGAAAGCTGACCTCCCTTTTATTTAGAAAGTGCTTTAAAAATTACACTACATCAGTCTATAATATAAACAGCTGCGTCTTTTCAGTGGTAGTATCTTGAGACCCACCTCAGTATGTAGACATTACAAAAAGACAACATAAATCCTTGGCTTCACAAGTAGAAGTGTGAATATTTAATAGCCTCACGATTATAGCTTCATGATTCTACTATGATGACTGCATTATGATGCATCATTGGATCAAGAAATTTCCACACTTTTAATAAGAAGTTGGCAGGATCATAAGAGTGGCATATAACTGAATGTGTGTACTTGTGTGTGCTTTAAATCACATTTTTCCCCTCCTCCTTTGAGTTATCTGGGCTCACTGCCAGAGTGCCAGAGAGATTAATTTATCTTGTTTGATGAACTGCAATTGTTGATAGAGTGGAGAGTGAAAATGGTTTTAAAAAATCTCCAAGGTGTAACTTTCTAAGAGTGTTCTAACAAAGCGAGGCGAACAGAGACATGCGGGAGGCCCATCGCGCTCTGATCATGTCGGCGTCGGCAGGATTGTGAAAAGGCATTAATTGGGGAGCATCAGGTTATCAGGCTGAGGAAAAAATCTTCACAGAAGTAATCAAACCTTGATGAGTTAAAGGAACGTACTAAGCCCTTGTGTCCGGCGGTGATAGAACTGACCTCAGGCTTAGCTGATAGCTTTAGTCTGATAAAGAATTAAACAAAAAAAACAACACAAATCCAGGCTTTATTAGCATCAGCATATAAAGCATCATCAAAAGAGGCTAAAACTGCAGATGCTGCCAAAAAAAGCACAAGAAACTTGAGTGGAATGAAAATGTAATCACTCAAACACTCAGAAGGTTTTGGAGAGGATGCTTGTGTAGCCTACATGCTGATCATCTTTGGTAAATTGCGTTTGTCAGACTTAAAATGTCTGAGTGGTTGATTTGATGGCTTGATTGACTCGATGAAAACAGTACAATTTGGGATAATGGGAAATCGACAATATTTTTGGCAAATACACCCGACTGGTCAGGACAATTTGTCTTTGTGTCTTTGTTGATGCTGATTGATGCACATTTAAAATTGTTGACTTTATATAGCTGGCTTGATGGACCTTCTTATTTAAAGTGAATTCAAATTTTGTCTGATAGCTATAGTTTTTTTTTTAAGTTTTAAGATTTTTTTCCCTTTTTTCTTCAGCAAAGCATTGTGATGCTTGTCACTAGTTGATCTATTGTTGTGATCAATAAGTCCTTCAACCTGAATGACCGTTTAAGTTGTCTGTCCCTACCCTCAGATACAACCCACAAGAGCTCCCTTTAATCAAAAGTTTCCTGTCTTAGTGCTCCCATACCAGTGGCAGGAGAGACAGCACAGAATGCCTTAGATAGTTAATGGTTCAGTGTGGAAGCTTTAGGGGCATCTAGAATTGTTGTTTTCATCACCCTAATGAGCAGTTTATAACTACAGAGGGAGTGGGTCACCTCCATGAAGTCCACCGTGTTTCTACAGTTGCCCAGAATGAACTTTTTCTTTTTTTTTCTCTTTCTGTTTTATAGCAGGTGGTACCTACTATGTTGGAGTGTGAACCAAACTTGGTATCCTCTTAATCGAAAGGCCCACAATGAACAAACCAAACACTGGCTCTAGAGAGGGCCTTTTATTTTTGCATTTTTAGCAGCCACCATAGGGGAGGGTGAAGGGAGGGCTGTTCAGTTGGTTGCAATTTGCAAATTTAACAACATGAAATATCACACACTGTCTGTAAAACCGGCAAACCATCTGTTTGGGTCAAGTAGATCTGTATAAGATCATTATAATTGTTTCCTGTTTCTTCATTTATCAGCAGATTACCATCTACTGGAGCATACATTTGTATATTTATTATAAGAATATAAATTAAAGAAATGGACAACATCAGATTTACTGAATTACGTGACTGGACATCATCAATCTACTTGATGAGGAAGGTTTCAACCGCAAGGGCTTTTCCTGTGCACATTCGTTTTGTCTCGTGTCCCGATCACTAGCAGCCATGACTGTTTCTCATTGAGTAGACTATACAGGTTTCACTGATGCATATCATTGGTTCGTCTTTGGTTTGCTTTGGTTTTTTCAGAGCAAGATTTGAGGAGACTGCTTTTTTCACACAGAGAAAACATAATTATGAATATTCTAAATATTACATCATGGACCCTTTAAATAAATACTGTAATGCTTAGAAGACCTTTATAGTCTTGGTTACAATAGTAAACATGCAGCTGCACAACAAATATGGCCAAAATAAATCACACTTCCTTTTGGTTTGAAATAATAATAGCTTATTTAAATGTCAAAACACAATGTTTTGGGTCATTATAGACAACCTATAGTCCTGTATTCTCCTGGAGTCACGAACTGTGAAAAATTGCTGTTTGGACCTAAACATAACCAGAGGTACGGTAAAGCATAGTGGTGGCAGATCAGGAAATCATGTTAGTGAAGTGTAGAACAGTCAGACGGGTAGTTTTACTGCTAAGTAGCCTGTTGTGTTCTATATGTATGAGGGCTTGTTGGTTTGATGAGGTGAATGACCATGCCAAATGTACCGCTGTCAAGGACTGACCAGAGCAAGAGCTTTTGTTTGTACCTGAAAACAGATACCTGACTTTAATTGGCTGTAGAATCTAATTATCTAGGTTCAGAGGTCATATTTTACAAGGAGAAAAGCCCAGGTGTTCTACAATCCACACACTCATTTGTTGTGACACTTCAACCTTTCCTTATCGCACATATTCAATTATTCAGTCACACCTATTTTTGCAGTTTTCCTCAAGCGCACAACACAAAAATGCCAACCCAACAACATACCCATATCTGTTTTTGAATCTTTAATATGAGGAAACCTTGGGATTTGCATATTGTTTTCCTCTTTTCTTCTTTTTTTGGCAACATTAACACCAGTGAGTGTTGAAAATGTATCTTGATATCAGCTTCATCGTCTTACCACATGTGTCAAAACATGAAGAATGAAAGTGAAGGACATCAGGCAGCCAAAATCATTTTTTTAATCTAATCATTCCATCTAATCTACCTATCAGGGGTGCCACAATCACAGGAGGCAGCATTTCATTTAAAAACAAAATGCTTAAATTTAATTTCAGGCTTGTGCAGGAAGATGATGTCCAATACATTGGCTCACTATCTGTCTGATCTTTGTGTTTTAAATAGAATGTGACGCTTCGTCCTTTCCATGTTTCCACCATGTATAAGGACTAGAAAAAATTGAAGGGAGAAGGTATATTGGGAGAAAGATGGAGGGAGGGAGGAAGTGAAGGAGTTAGTGAGCGGGTCCTGGCGTGCTTGCTGCACTGGGCTGATATCATTAAGGACTCTCCATGCGTTCTGCCTTTACGGAGCTCAAAGGGCATGTTAGCCCCAGGTTCATCAGCTAGCTATTGTGTAGAGCTAGCTGAGAAAAGGCTGCGCGACTAGCTCTGAACAGTCGAGGAGGGTGTGTGGAGGGACTTGGCGGAGGCTGTGTTTCCTATTTACCAGCAGGGAGGGGGGTACACAAACAATTCAGACCGCTTTCCTGCACATGTTCATGCAAACCTTTCCCCTGTGCTGCCTTATTCACTCTTCTCTGCTCTGTCTCACACTCACTTGCAGTTTAACACTCAGTATATTTCTGTCACCCACTCAATATCATTCTCTGTTTCTCACTTCTCCTGTTTTCGTCCAGACCCTGCTTTCTCTGTTTACCTCTTCTAAACAACCCCACACCACCACTACCACCTCCACCTCCACCTCCTCCACCACCCTTCTATTTCTTTGCTGTGCCGTCTACCTTCCTCTTGTGCTGTGTCTTTGTACCCTGATTAGATTTGGCCCCAGCGCTATCTCATTTGGCCCCCGTCTGTGGCGGCTCGCTCGCCGAGTATCCAGGGAAGGCTCTTCGTCTGTGTCGCTGCAGTGGTAACCGTGTTAGCTGTGCTTAGGATGTCACCGATGGTTTGCCTTACAGACGTGCATCCGCCAGGGACCACTCTCTGTCCCATAACAGCCTAATGGCAACAACAACAAAATAACTGCATATAGAAAGACACATACAATTATGAACTGCATGCGTGCACCGACAGATATATGGGTTTGTTTTGTTTACGTGTATCTGGATTGTGTATGTTTGTATTTACGTGAGTACAGATGGTTTTGTCAAGAGGATCAGAAAAAAACAAAACAATAAAAGCGTACCTGTTTTCTATCGTTTTGCTGCCCGAGCAAAAAAAAAAGTCCATATGTTATGTACATCTTACAGCATTCATGATGAATTAATCTGTTATTTTTGTTAAGGAATAATGTAAAAATGCTCATTGGTTTCTTAAAGTGCAATAGTAATGTTTACAAATGCTTGTACCAAATGACTAATTGCCCAAAACCTAAAAGATTCACAATGTTTGAACAGAAACAAGGCACATCTTCAATTTTAAGAAGCCAAAACCATGGAAGGTTTAGCATTTCACCTACAAAAACAGTTTGGTTTTCAGTCAGTCCATTACCCAATCATTTCAGCACCACTTCAGATGTTTTCTTTATGTGTGAAGTGAGGTTTGTATTTAGTTCCCTGTGTGTGGCAGAATTAGCAGAAGCATGTTTTGTCTGCTACTTGGTTTTGAAATTCCGTCAGTAATTAAAGCACCACCTGAGGTAGCAGAGAGCTGATTTGATGAGGGTTGCCAAAGATGAAGAGAATGGGCTTGATACAGCAAAAAAGACCATTATATCACCAGCTTATTGCACTATTGTGCATTCCTCCTACGGGAGCTGGGTTTGTGTTTTTTCCCCTTTATCACACTCTCTGCTATCTCTCCCTTTCCTTTCTCATGTATGCTCATTTTTACTCTCTCTTTCTGTTATACCCTCCTTCACAACCTCTACTCCAGCAACAGAGCCCGTCAGCACTTTTTACACTCTTTCCTTAGTTGTCCCTTTGTTTTCTCTGTTACTGTACCATTCTATATCTTTTCTTTTTCTTTAGCACAGCTGAAATGTCTAATAACCTTATAACAGTTAGCTGGAGCTAATTTATGTCTTTTTAGTCTTGGCAGAAGTACAGTACGAGTATTTTGTTGGTTATTTCTCTTGTCTTATTTAACACTTAGCCTAAGTTTTAATGCGGGAATGACAAAGAGCCAAAATGTTAGAACTTCACTGACTCAGCATACAAGCTACTGTGTGTTCCTTTACTGAACCATTAAATATGCATCACCAGACTAACCAAGAATATATATTTGTAGATGTAATGATCATTTCAGCTCCCTTATGTGCACTTCCCTTTGTCTTCACCTTCGGTTTTCACTGTATCCAGCTCTTGCGGTAGTCTTTTTAATACTCCTCTTTTCACTCCACTTTTTTTTTTATCAGTTGGACATCTTTCCCTCATCTTTCCCTCATCTTGCCCTGCATTTAACTCTTGTCTTACTTGCTCTTTCACTCCCCCCCCCCCCATGTCAACTACACCTCTGCCAAACCTAGCATTTCTGTTCCTCTCTTCGCTCTTCTCTCCCTTGCTTCTCTATTTCCTGCAAGCTATTTTGTTTTGCCTTTATGATTCTCTTTCTCTCATGTCCTTCTCTCCAGTTGTCTGTTTTCCTACGTCAACTCTTCCTCTATCTTTCTCATTCTCACCCTGACTCTCTCTGTGTTTCTATCTGTGGTGGTGTATATGTCCCGGCTCTAGCTTCTGTGGATATTAAGCTGTAACAGGCAATGCGCTGCGTTGGTCTCTGATGTATGTGTGACCTGCTTTCGTCCAGACCCAATCTCCAGCAGCCTGCCTGCCTGCTTGCTTTTTCTGGGTTAGCCCCTGCCAAGAGAAGCAGTAGTCTTAGCCTGCATCCTGCAGCCAACCTCACGGTGTCGGGGGGGGAATAACCCTGAACTGGCAGTGTTACTCCAATACAGTGTGTATCTCTGTACAGGTAGGTTGGAGCAAGATAAAATGTTTACAATCTGTAGTGATACCACATGTGATATTTGCTGTTTGAAAGTATAACAGAGCAGAGATTAAAGCAAATTATTTGCTTATGAGGAGAAGAAATGTACATAAAAATGTTTATCGTCTCTCTTTGAAGTTCTCCTTCTCCAGTCTCTAATTGTTCGTCTTTCTCTTCCGCTCTCTCTCACCCCCTATTATGTCCTCTTATCTTTATTTGCCAAAAAGCAGAAAATTATTTTTTCATGTCCCCAGCACTTTTTGTTGTTGCTGACATGCATCTGTTCAAATTAGCAGCCTCTATGCAGTCCTCATAGCAACCGTCTACTTCATACTGCGCAGAGAATAAAGTCAAGACAAGTCAAGCTGGTTCCAAAGAGGCATGTACAAAAACATGCACAAAGGCAACGCATTGTGGTGCAATATTTTGGGCTGAATACATTGTTCACTGTAGCAAATCTACAGATACTAAGGCTCCTCTCATGATCATCTGATCTTATTCGCTTAGAACGAAATGAGCTGTAGGAGGTACTGTGACATACTCTTGCCTCTGCCAGTAGGGGGCACACTATGAGGACACCCTGCTGCTACCCCAGCACAGGGTCAACTGCTGTACCAGGAATCCCACAGGATCTTATGTTGAGTTCTTTCTTGCTGTCTCTCTGTTGTGGTGTCTAGAAGTTGCCCATGATTTCACCTCCCTGCTGTTTCTACTGTATCCCACCCTGGTTGCATTGTTGTGCAGAAAACAACACCATCACCTACGGCAAGGCACAGTTTTTGTTGATCAGTGAGGCACCCAGGACTTTAAAGATGAGGAATACACTCAAAAGGGAATTAGAAACACTATATGTACCACAATTTCAGGAACCTATAGAATACATACTGTCTGAAAGTCACAAATACTAAACGACGACAGTGCTCACCACTGTGTGCTACATTTGTCCTGAATAAATATGCAAAGAGCAGATGTTCCAGCAGCTCAATTTGGTTTCTTGTTGGAATCTATAATGTAGGGAAAGACTCAAACTGTGTTCTCCATTAACCCTGCACCTACACATACAGCTGTCCTATTCTGCAACCCCACCCTCAGTAGGTGTCAACAGGCACCCGTGCTGTAAGCTGCCTTCCTTCATCGCCAGCCAATGAAGATTTCAACTGCAACATGTTTCTCTTTTTTTCATTTTCTTTAATCCCACAAGCAGCCACCCACTGGAGGCAAACAGATGAAACAAAGTGGGAGAGCCAGGGGTGGGAGCACACGGTCCCCGTGGTCTTCAGTGTCCACTGGGAGTTCTCCCATAGAGATGTGGAGCCAAAGCATATGTTTCTCATGCTGATTATGATTCACATTTGTTCCATATGCCACAAATGCATATCTCCTCCTAAAGAGGACACATGCATGGAGATTTAAGTGAAGTGGATTGTTCCCAGTTTTTAATTGGATGGGAATTCCATCCATTAAATCAGCCAGTTGTTTGTAACAGTGCCTTTAAAAATCCCTTCCCTGTGGCAGTTAATCATACGGTTTTGATTTTGTCAGTGTATGGATGTGTTTACATTCTTGTTTCTGTTTGACCCATCAAGCACTAGACTTTTCTCCAATTCGTGTGCGTAACTGCAAAATATTACTTGACAGTCAACTTGGGATTTTTTTTAGTATATGGCTTTTTGTTTGCATCTGTAATTTCTCATTTTGATGGTACTTATTGATTTCTAAATACTCCTCGCCTCCCGTCCTCTACAGTGGCCACTTAAAATGCAAACCACTGATGTTTTTACCTTGCTTTTCATATTGCTCTTCTCGAAGGTAAGTGGTCAAAAAACCACCTTGATTTTACTGTCCACAAATTGTCCAACACAAGTTTGAAATTTGAGGAATATAAAAAATCTATGAATATCATATACCTAGTAAAATGTTGTTTATAATATGTTTTAGTGTGATTATAATGTTTGGATTATTACATTTGTGGGCTAAAGGACTACTATTGCTCCATTAATCCCAATTAAGACCATACAATCCTTGCATGTGCCTGGAACAGCAAGGACGTCAAACTGTTCTGTTTTAATTTCAGGAATGGAAAATCATGTGTTTACTTAGGATTATTTAACAGTACTTCAATTTCACTCAGAAGTTCTTCATCTTCTTACAGCCTTTTTTTTGGTGGCATTGCTTACATTCTTGTATTTCCACATGGCACATCATTTGCTATAAAGTGTATACGTAGGGGGCATCACCTATACTAATAACAAACAGCTGCTCTTACACAGCACACTTGGGTAAGAACGTACTGTATGTTACATCGTTCACAACTTTTGCAGTTTTTTTATTTTTTTTCTCTTAAAGACTTTTTCTCTTAAAGATTTAGGGTGATGTAATTGTAGAAAAGGAATATAATATTCATAAGCATGTTTTCATTAATGCACAGTCACCTTAAAATAAGCGTTGTTGTGTTGTCTTTGCCTTAGAATGAGTTTATATCTACAGAAAGAGCAGGTCGATGTTCGCGGAGTCTGCCTTGTTGTACCACCTTGTCTCTACAGTAGCTCACAATGGACCTTTTCTTCTGTTAATTGAATGGCTTTAATGAAGTGTTAAGGGACATTACCATATCAAATTTGTTGAAGTGGGCCAGAGTTGATCAACCCTTAACCAAAAAGCCCAGAACTGACAAACCAAACGCTGGCTCTAATGAGGGTCTTCCATTTTTGTGTCCACCATAGGGAAGAGTATTCAATCTGCAACATGCCCACTTGATGTCACTAAATATAACCTTTCACAGAAAATTGAGACCCATTGTCTGTTGAGAAGCTGAAACATGTTGAATTCCAATCCACCTCTGCTGTGTTTTTCATATGACAGTAGTGATCATGGCTCCGGTGACCCCACTCCCTGTGGGATAGGTAACATTATGTGTTCATCCCTACTCCGTCCTCATTGGTTTCTTTCAAACTTCCTCAGCGACACAGATGGGTGGTGGGAGCGTGGGTTGGTCCAGATGAACGCTCCCAAGGGCCTTGGCTGGATGGAGGAGGGCTGAGCTCCTTCATAACAAACCTGTGTTGAGCGGTGATGAGTGGACGAGATGGAAGCAACACATCAGTGTTATTTATGGTGTACAGGAAGATCATTACGGCCCCTTCAATCTTAGCCTGATGGATGTCTCTAAGTGCCTCCTCTCTTGATCTTTAATGGTACCTTGTAATCAATGGAATACCTGACCCCCACTGCCCCCCTCAACTTAATCCTCCTGCCATCTTATTTTTTTTAAAGAGGGGTCCACGTGGATTGAGTTTTAAAAGGAGGTAATTAAACCAGTGGCAGCTGAGAACTTATTATGCCGGTGAAAGAGGAGCTGCCTATATGTTGGCCCGCTGATCGTTCAGAAGTTATCTTTAATCCCCCATAACATTAAAGGCTGGCCATTCATCAAGTCACAGGGCAGCTTTGTGCACTGAAAGGCCCCTGTCGCTGCCTTTTTTTTCCCCCAAGAACATAATTGAAATTTCCCCCCCTTTTTTCAGCAATACTTTCCGGAGCGCTTCACCTCAAATCGAAAACAAACTGGTATCAATAAATTAAGGCAACATCTCAGGATACACTAAATTAACTATTGCTTCAGGGCCCTATTCAAACTCTTTCCTCTGCCCTTCCAAAATAAAATTGTGAATATCAAAAGCTCATTGTTTTTTGGTGAGTTGTAGGCCCAGTAGACACGTTTATCCAACTCACCGTAATTATAATTTTGTAATTAAAACAGCGGTCAAGTTGGGAGATCATGCAGAGGTTGCTGCTGTTGTTTAGCTCTATTTCTGCTGGCACACAATCAAAGCTGAACTGCCAACGGCCACTAAAAGGATGTTTTCATGCTTTAAATTAGAATATTCATAAGCTGTGCAAATGGGTGGGATTGAAGAGTATTGTGCTCTTTAATATGAGGATAAAGGGCATCGTTTATTGCTGTATTTTTTTCTGTGAAGCTGAAACAAAACACAAAACAGTTGATTATAACTATTTAAATTGTTTGTTGGGAGACCTAGGTGACTGAACAGTGCCAGCTTTGGCCCTCAGTCTTTTTTTTAATTGTTATTTAATGAGAAAGTTTTCAAATATGTGTCTTCCAGTTTTTGTTCATTAAACACATTTTTTTTCTGAGCTGGGAGTTTTGTGACCTGGCAGCCCACCATCTTATGTTAAGAATGCAGAGCAGTGTAACCATTATCACTGTTATTTATTCCCACGAGAATGCTAATGTGGGAGACTGATCTGGTTCAGATGAGGTCTGGTAGAGCATGACTACCCTGAAGCCATATCTCTAGTCAAATGGGGATTGGGACTAGGGACGGCTGCCATGTTGCCTTTGTAGTGTGTAACAAATGTTTCTGCTGCTGATGTGGTAAAAGCTTTCCTCCTTTGTCACCTTCGCTCTTGGTTGAGCCCTGGCATCCCAGTGCTCCATCACGATACAGTTTGGCCCAGGAGTCGGTGACCCATGTTATTGGTTGGCAAGGCTTCTTCTCACGAATAGGCGGGTGGCTCTCTTCTTTAATCCAGCAGCCTTTTGTGTATTTATCAGTGGCTCTCAATGAAAAAGACCCATAGGTATCGACAAACTCTAAGAGTTGTTGGAGAGAGAGCTTGATGTATTATAATAGCTGCCTCTTCCTCTCAATCTTTTTTGTAGTCTCACCACTTGCCAAAAAGTTTTAGACAACATGCTCTTTCACTCTTCATCAAAGTGGATACCAGCCAGAGAGGAAGAGAGAAGGTAACGAACGAGAGTGTAAGTGTGAGAAGTTTGGCGGCGAAACAACCATGAAATACAGCCCTCCAACGGTTATTGCTGCAGTAAAGACAGATACATAAAATACAAAACAGAGACCGGTGTGTCTATTTATGGACCAGATTATCGGTGCATTAATCAGGTCTGCTATTTGGCACAAGCTGGGCCAACCACCAGAAGCCGGGGCTACCGTAGTCTGAGGCTGCTTTATGAGCTGCAGATCGATGTGTGATTCACTCACACCAACAACATTCACTTCTGGCATAACTTTTTCTGAAAACACAACATCGCTGATATGATGTTGTCAAGCAGATGATTTTTTTATTGTAATATTAAAAAATCACTCATTCCAAGTTTTGGCTTCATTTCTATAGTTTTAGTTGGGCTCTTAAGAATTGAAGGAGTTAATTCCATCCCACATGAGCACAGAGGCCTTCCCCATTATGTGGCATTGTTTAGGCTCTGCCAGTCTTACAACAGTCTCCCTCTCTCCTTTCTCAGCTCTCTCCCTTTCAATATAATATTATCTCTCTCTGTGAGGCTTTAGGCTCTATCTCTACTAATTAGAATTTAATGGACCAAAAGTGATTGGTGTACTTCTAGAAATAAAGTGGGCTATTCATATGTAAAGCAAACAAACAGTACTTAGTATAGAAGTATTGTTTGGGTGCGTCTCTTGCCAGTCACAATGACGCAAAGACTAGGGAAACATACTAGGCTAAGAAGCATATTTAAATGCATGAGTTTTTTTCTGTTCTTTTATCACACTTATTAGGGAGAAAACACATAATCGCTGCAATTGAATGTCTTGTAATTTTTCTTCAAAATATATTCTACTTCCTGCCGTGTTTGCTTGACTTTGCGCCTTTTTTTTTTTTTTGTTGGTACGACCCCTGAGTGGGTGCTCATTCCATAGACCCTGAGTAATCATCATTATAAAATGATAAGAACCATACCCTGACTGCTCCCTGTGGAATTAGACATTAGAGACATTTGTTCTTTAGGTCTGCCCACACTGTGGTCTCACTAGCTCACACACACACATTCATTAACACTGTCTTTCTCACTCTCATTTGTATTTTCTCTCCTCTTTTCTCTCTGTCTAATTTTCTCCCTCCCTTTTCCGACTCTCACACGGCCCTCTGCCTCTGTAACATTCCCTCGTTCCTTCCCTTTCCTTGTTTCACATACTAGCATAACTGATGGCTCTAATTTGTGTACTTTAAAGGGCCAATTCATAGAAGGTACTTAGGCTCGATAAGGAAATTGAAATGAATGACGGCGGCCTTATCAAAGCTCTCTCCTTCCCTTCCACTCATCCCTTGGCAAGTGAGAGGTTTCATTGCTTTAGAAGAACACCATCGCAGAGAGAATATAAATGCAAATCTAAACGCCTTGACGCTATTGAAGGGCCCCTCTTTATGGAATCAATAATCATATGCAGACACGGGGCAGAGAGAGGAAAAATTACTATGAGGAATTGATATATACAAGGTTGTTTACATGTTTCTATAAGGGGTGTGTGCACACAGGTAGCTGAGAACAAGACTGCTTACACCCTGTAGCACCAAAACATGTCGAACAGAGTTGTTTTTTTTTAAAGGGTTTGCAGCAAATATGGATAGTCACTTGCTTTAATTTAGCCATCAACAAGATACAGCTGAGTTGTACTGAGTGTAAATGATGGTGTCCCATTTTCAATTATCTTGAGTACATGAAGCAAGATACATGTACTGTAAGGTGTCATGGTTATGATGCGTTCCTTTCTTCATAATAAAAAAAGCTGGTATTTTCAAAATATATGGGATAAGCAAAGTGACTTCATCAGATGATGAGTGGTGGAAGAAGAATTCAGATGCTTGGATGGAAGTAGTCCCTCAAATTTACAATACTTTAGTAAATGTACTTAGTTACATTCCACCACTGGATTTTAATGAAAATAATGTCAAGCCATAATAAAAAAGTTTTTCTAACTCTTCTATCAACTTGATTTAAGAAATCAAACTTCAGAAATTCAAGACAAAAGTGATTGACATTGGATTATTTGTCTTTCAACTGAGCGACATAGGATTTAGTATCTTAAAACAAGAATTAACTGTCTGAAAATCTTTAAATCAGGTTCTTTTTCTCCCTCTGGCTTTGTTTGGCACTGCATAAAAAAGCTACCCCTTCATTAATTTCAATGAGTCACAACTTTCCTGACTTGTAAAACTTCTCATAAGAACCTGCTGTATAGTGTCTTTGTGTCTGACAAAGTGCTAATTTGAGTCTGATGGTGGTGACGCTCTGCGCTGCACTGGCAGGTTTAACAGTTAACCTGAAAATATTTAACTACATACTAGGTGGGAGTAGGGATTTGCACCGATTGTTGTGAAGTAACTTCAGTAGATTTTCAAAGATTATCCCGCTTATCTGCTGTGCTTTTTTAAAGCCTGCACTGAATTTGATTGACTTTCTTCAGTTCTTCAGAAATGATTGCATTTCAAGAGGCTAATAAATAACTTCTTAATGCCATATGGCTATTCTAAATTTAGCAAAGCATTGTCAGAGCGTATAGATCTTGGCACATATCTTTATACAGCAGTGTCTATTGAAGTGCAACGGCATGTTTTGACGCCCCAGCCCGGCTCATCACGGCCCAGTGCCCAGTAATCACTCCGCTATTGGAGGGCTGGCATCAGCGGCTGCGCCCTCCTCACCCCCACCCGGAGCCCAAACAACAGTCAGAGAGCTCTTGACAAATTGGTGCGAGTTAGCCACTCCTCAGTTCATTGCACAGCTCTGAACGCTAGCGAAACAACAACAAAATATAAAGGCACATAAAAGAAAAAGAGGGCATAGTCAGTTTCTGCCTCTCTTGGCTGTCTTCGCTTTCTTTTATTCTCTTGTTCTTGATCCCCTAACCCTCAGCTCTCGTCTCTTCCACACACATGCACGCACACACACACACACACACACACACACACACAGTCATCAGAAGAGGTGTTTGCGCTACATCTCGGCTCTCTCACTGTGTCATGCTCAGAAATCAATCAGGGGTTAAGCTCACACCTTCTAACGAGCTCTTCTCAGAGGTACGCCTTAGCCATGTGCTTGAGGCAGCCTGAGCCAAAGGTACAAACGCTCGGGAAACACAGAGCGCCAGCCAGAGAGACATACGATAAAGAAACGGAGCTTACTGAAGAAATGAGAGGCCAAGCTGAAGTCTGATGGATATGGAGACGGAGACGGTTTGTTCAGGCAGAACAAAAGAATGGAGGGATGGAGACAGATGGAAAAGAGGGAAACAGGGGTGAGGGCATTTGTCAAGGTGCTGGGCCTCCTGCCTCCTTCCTGCAGCACACAGGTGTGTGGTTCACCAGCCCCTCATTAGCTATGCACCTGGGCCCTAATGGTGAAAGGTGTCAAGATGAACTGGGGCAGCACGGGCCCAGAGAACACCTTCACCCAGGGAAAGACAAATACTTTCCTCTTATCCTCATGCAGAACCTGAACAAGAAGTGCAGTAAGCAGGAGCCATTTTATTTGGAAGACACAGTCAGGAGAGCTGCTTCTCTTACCCAGGGTTTATTTCCTTGTAATTCGTTTTATCGTTGTTGTTCTGCACCTCAGCCCAGCTGTTCTCATCGAGACTGGCAATTAATGTAATTTATTCTTTTGTGAGTTTAATGGCCTTAGGTGAGACCGAGACACAACAGCAGCGGAATGAAAAATGCTGGCTGTCTGACAATGGGGTTTTTCCGGGCTGGGGCTAAGGCCCGCTCAGGAGTTTCTTTGACAAATATGGCGCCCTGGGAGCCTTCGTCTCACAGTTGGAAAGGAATTCTCCCAGTAAACAGGCGCAGACCATGTTCTTTGACTCAAATAAAATGGAAAGGATTAAAGGTGAAGGGTAGGTAACAATGTTATTGGCCCCGTGTTTTCTTCCGCGTGGCCCTACTTTCTTCCTTTTCCTTTCAACTTAAGTCTCTTTTCGCTTGCTTCCCATGTTTCTTTCATTTTCGTCTATTTATGAGTGACTAAAGCCATCAACGTTTGAACTGATTTAAGACATTGACAGACATAGAAAAAATCAATCTTCTTACTTTACTTTTAAGTGTTTCTTCCTCCTGTGGTTAGTTTTTTCCAGAATATTGTGTACCATGTATCAGTGTAAATATACACTGTCTACTGAATAATAATGGATTTTGACAGACACATATTGCATAAGGCATGCGGTAAAACTAAACTACATATTGTGGAGTGTGGAGATCCTCGCTGTATCATCAAATCCTTGTCCAGTTTCAAAGCTGTTGTTACAGTAATTGCTGCCTACATGAACATTGCTCTGTCACCCATCCTATCACTGACGCAATGCATCATGGGAGGACAGTGATTGCTCTGAGTTGTAGGTGATTAGAGTTGGTCTGGTGCGATTGCCAAAGGAGTAAAACAAACACTGGGGAACAAGCACTTTAAGTCTTCTCTGTGTTGGTACTGTGCAACACTTTTTTGACATTTCCTGTGATTCCTAAAATTAGTATTGTATTATTATTAGTAGTATACATTAGCTAATTGAGTGATGATTACAGACACTGTCTTAATTCAGATGCTTCCTTTAGTATACTTCCAGGGAGTACACTTCATATATGTACTTTCTTGTGTGAGTCAGTGTGTGAGTTTCAACGATTACAACATTCTTGCAACCAGGCAGGCATTATCACCAACATTTGATGATTGCTGCCTGCCAAAATATCTGTCAACTGAAGCTAAGCGGTGTCTGTCCTTCAGCTGCGTAGCCAAAATGGCGGCCACTGAGAGTGAAAAGTGTTTCAACTTTTTGACCAATATGAGTACAAAATGTGGGTACATAGTGCACTGCATTTTGCAATAATTGACAGTGTGAACACACTGCACTCAAAATAGCAAGTGTGAGTACAGAAGTACGCAAACAGAGACACAAGGAGAGAATCAGACGTTCTACTTATTTAACTGGCCCTTAAGAGGCCTCAAGTGGTTGTATTATTTACGACATTATTATTGTTTGCTAACGGTCCTATATTCAGTAGAGACTTGTCAAAGTGCCCTTGGCATGTCCGTACTGTATTAATGCTTTAAATGTCTATAAGGTTGTGTCTGGAAAGGAGATGAGAACGTTGCCAAGTGGCTCACATCCAGCATGTTAGAGAACTTGAAGACATTTGCCGTTATAAAGTGTTCTATACTTTGAGTCGAAGTACCTTAAAACAGGCCGTTTAACTGTTGCAATTAACATTAAAATTATCTTGTCCCACTTTTACTCCATGCACAAAAATGAATTAGAAACTAGTTGACATCCTTTTTATAGGTTAAAAGGGATAATCTACCTGATGCAGACATCAGAGGACTCTATTAGGCCACTTTTAAGCCATTCATCTGTTTGGGATGACTCATTTCAATTCCTGAGCAACCATAACTCTCCCCTCTTGCCAATCAAGCATATATTCCATTTTAGCAGACATGTAGTGTCGCCTGACCATATATTGCAGTCTATAATGCATCCAGGAGAAAACCAAAGCTGTTTGATTCTTTTAATCAGGTTTGTCAAATTGCTTTTTGGTGTCAGGGAGTGATTACAGAGAAATCTGTGAAACAAGGTAAAATCTGTGCTTAGGAAAAAAAAACACAGGATGTTTTCTTCTACTTAGCTCATTTGTCATGCACGGAACAAAAGCAGAGAGGGGTTTCAAGGACAAGGTTTTAGACACGTCTGCTCTATTGATTGGTTAACGAGCCTGCATTCAGACCACTTCCACATCGAGGGGTAAGCGCTGCACAGACACAATGGAGCACATTTCCCCTGCTCACAATGTGGGCATGCAGCGGTCGGCTGCCTGCTGAGGAAACAGGCTCACGCTCAGGCCCTCTGCCAGGGCGGGGGGGTCAATGCCAGGGGAGGGGGAGGGAGAGAGGGAGAGGTGTCA
>JAPQRN010000011.1:9774840-9785342 GCA_037367275.1 Coranthus polyacanthus
CAATGGGAACACAGACAGAGAAGATGTGGAAGAAGGGCTGATGTGTGGAGATGGAAGAGTGGAAGAAAAGTTGAAGAGTGGGTCTATAGAGGGAAGGAGAAGGGTGATGGGGGGAATAAATGGAGGGGATTTTTATGTACAGAAAGGATTGATGGTGATGTATTTACAGAAAAACCAGAAAAGGGAGCTAAAGTAGGACATGTTGGAAGGAAATAGCCGCTTATTTGTTTGCAAGGAGAAAACTAATGGCATAATAAAAAGATCAATACTTAAGTTTTCAAGATGAAATGTGTGCAAAAGTCAAAAAGAGACAAAAAGTACCCATTTTTTTTGTCAACATCATCCTTTCTGCAGCGAAAATAATTTCATACAACTGAGGTTGCTTTTCTTATTTCAACCAAATCTTACTCTTTGGTGTTATTTCTCCTTTTCTTCGCGCTCATTTTCAGGTTGTAGTCGATTGTCAATGGATGCGGGGTTTACGTCGGTTGTTTGATAAACTGATCAAGATTGATTGTGATTGGTGGTTTGTTGTCCACGTAGAGCCTGTACATCACTTATGGCTGGGTAATATGGCCAAAAATATTATCATGATAATCATTTTCAAATCATTATTTCTTTCAGACTTAAAGGCTGATTTGTGTGCTGAATGAAAGTTGAATAAATCAGATCTATTCTTTATGGTCAGAACATGATAATAAAACATCATGAAAATGTTGATCATAAAATGTTTGTTAAAGTATTTCAAGTTGTCATCTAAACATCAAGTGTTTTAGCTGAAGTAAAATGTATATCGTAATATAAAATATAATATAAAGTCATAGTGCAGTGATTATCATTGTTTTATTTTTCAGCCCTAATGTCACTCACTGACAATAAATTCTGTGTATCCCTTAAATCGTGTTATATCAGAAAGAGAAAATTAGAACAATGCACGTTTTCCTTTTATTTCAAGCAGCTAAAAAAATGTAGAACATGTTTGGGTTAAATCACTGCACATCACATCATCACAACACTGCGCTGTGACTACTGCACATTATGATGACGATGCTGAAACTATATATTACTCTTATGATATAAAGTGTAGAGTATTATACATCTAAATATATGCATAAGTAGCGTTTGTATTGCACCTGACATGCTGTGAATTTAATATTATGATGTAGTTTTATCATGTGTTTATTTGATTGCCTTTTTTTAGTAATTGCACTCGGTGATGTTCTTCCTCAGATGGTACCAAACGTACCACTCTTACATTTTTCACCAAATGTCTTTTGTATTTGGCGTTTTGAATAAAAATCTTGTGGACTGAAAGTCAGCAGTAATAAAAGTTTAATATAAAGATTTTGTACATTGCACAACCTCTCCACTTCTCCAGCTTTCTTTGCTTCCTTTGCCCTTAACCCATCCTACTCTACACTACCTACTGTCCTTAAAAGTCTTTAAAAATACAGTCCATCTTGTGCACTTGCCTTCATTTCTTGTGACACACTGCTGTTCCGAGCTCCGGCTGGTTAGCTGTGCTGTGGCCTCCTGTTGTCTCCCTTCCCACCTGTCTCTCTGTCTGTCTGGGTCTCAACTTACCTGTCCTTTTCTGTATGTATCATTGTATTTTTTTGTTCAGTTTGCCTTTATCAGCCTGTCTCTGTCCATTTTCCCTTTACTGAATCTCAATTTTTTTGTTTGTCACATACTATTGTGTCTCATCCCCCTGATTTTTGGATGTGGATTCATCCAGATATTGACAAAATAGAATGTTGGACTAAAATTATGCAAAAATGAGTTTCTATTTAGATAACAGCAACAAAAAGCCACCACACACAACCTAAACCTCCAGAGAAAACTAGATGAAACCTTAGTATAGTTTGGTTGTAACTATACTAAGAGTTGAGAAAATATCTTACAAGAGTTGAGAAAACTGGGATTCAGATCATGAATTGTGACTCTGCCTCAAAAGATCCTCATATGAACTTATGGCCAAATCGACCAGATCTACCTGGAACGCACTAAAATGAACTTGTTTTGAAAATGTATGGGGTAGAAACAGATATTTGTGTTAAAATGTGGGGAGTAAGAACTCTAAAAGTAAACTCTACATAACCCTTTCATGCATGGTGTCCACTGCTGTGGACTGTTGGTATCTATGTATGTTTTACTTGTTTAGGAGTAATGAAACAGTTTTTAAAAAGTTCAGTTTTGTTTGTTTTTAAATAATTCATGTGTGAAAGGGTTCATATTATTAATAATTATATATTAACAAAATATATGTACTTTGTTACATCCCATCTCATCTCTCTACATTCATCCTCATGGCTAGCTTTTATAAGCATCACATGAATGCTTATCAAAGGTAGAAGGTGTCAGATGAGTCTTAAGTTTTACAAACAAAAGCATTCAAACGGTTTGTTTTCTCATAGTTTGAAACGTCCAAGTAATCTGTATCACCTACATTTAAAATTTGAATTAAATGTTGACAGCGGACCCCTACTCGGAGGAAGATGGAAAAGAGCTAACATGTATCTGACAGACTGAGAAGAGAGATGGGAGCAGTCGGGGTGAAAACGAGAAAGCAGGAAACCCCACCAGACTTGATTTGTTGTCCCCACTCTCCCTCCTACACTGCCTGCAGTACTTGAGTCTCAGGGAAGGGGTCATGAGCTAAACTCGACACTCAGCGGCTGACCTCTCTCGTGTTTTCTTTTTTTTTTTTTTGCCTGGCAGTTTTTTCCACATGTGTACAGACCACACAGCGAGCTCTCACCGTACCACCCCACCCCACCCCACCCTCACCCCCACCTCGTCTGTACTCAGATCTCATTTTCGTGGGCCGTAAAACATTGAGTTGTTAAATTTCTTTATGCGTCCTGCTCCCCTTGCGCCCCAAAGGCTCCTAGTGCGTTTTAAATTGAATGATTGCCTGCAGCTCTCGGATTGTTTAACCTCTGCAGTGGCACACGCTCCTCTGTAGGACTGTATTTTTAGAAGTTGTGCTCACGTTTCCTCTCTCTCCACCTGAGGTAACCGTGGAAAAAAAAGGAAAAAAAAGAACGATGGCCGTTTCTGGGGAGGTCCTCGGTCGTGGTGCACTGTGCTTGTCATACTTGTGTGTGTGTACATCTGCAGAAAAAGGAGCTTAGGTTGCGTACGTTTGAGACGGTGAGTGTGTGTGCACATGCAGGCACATGCGTGTGACAATGACTATCGTTTTCCTTATTTATGACCCTCACCTCCGTCCAGGCTGCCAATTTGTTGAAGGAGCAGAGGGAGGGGGAGGCAGGAGAGCAAAAGGAAGAAAAAAAGAAAAAAGTAATCGGGCGATTCTGAGGTGAGCGCTGTTCCAGGCCCGTTAGCTTTTATGGCCCACTAAAGAAGAAGAAGAGAGAGAATGAATATCCTTCCTGCCTTGATTGACTTCTCCTCCTCCGCTTCCCCAGCTCTGCCACAAGCTCCTTTTCTTCACTCTCTTAAGTAGCAATAATGGACATTCTCATATCTACGCTGGAAGCATTTCTTGCGGCTATAGGAAACCAGCAAAAATAAGAACGACAAATTACCTCCCATAATCATACCTGCTCTGTGAGGTTATTATTGTTGATTTAAACGGCTACTCTTTGATGTCACACATGGGGAGACGGCCTCTTGGGCCTTATCGGGTAAGCCAGATATGTAATAAAGCAGAAAGTAAGTGGTAATTATGCACTGATAACTTTGGCAAGGACACAGAGAGGTTTTTGATGTGAAGTTATAAATGTGACACGGCGGTCATGTCCTGCAGCTCTGAGGCAGCTCCTTCCCACACTGGAGGCTTGTAAATCGCCCGCAACCCCTGCTTTGTTTGGTCACACTTTTATTTGCCTCCTCATTAAGTCTTATTAGTCTTATAATAGTTTCCCATGATGTGATAAAGATAGTTGTAGTGGAAAAAACGTCACTTTCTGCGCTTGTGTATGTGTATATCCAAGTGTCACACGCCGCTTGCTGTTGTGTGTATTTTATGCCATGCATGCACATCTCTCGGCCAGTGTTTGTTGTGTTTGTCGGCATTTTTTGACAGCATCTTGTGGGTTTGCGGCTTATGAGTTTACTATGCCCCCCATTCCTATAGTATGCAATATATGAGAGAGCAGGGGAAAGAGCCCAGGCCACGCTTGTGATTCAATACGCACACCCCCATGGACCAAGGCTTAGGGGAGTGCATGTGCTGATGAAAAAGTAATGTACTGTGTCTGCAAGGTACTGCTTGCTTTCCCTCTCGCTTCTTCGAGTCCAAAACCTCGTCTTCCATACTAACCTGGGACCTCTTTAGCTAAAAACAGCTCCCCAAAATGCTTTCCTGTCTGTTTGTCTCTGTCTCTTGGTCTTTCTCTCCATATTTCAAGGGAAAAGCCTGTTTAGGATATGATGATGAATACAGTATTAGTGCTATAAATACACATGGCCAATGAATCAACTGTCAAATGAATAAACGGCATATATCTCACATCAGAAATGTGTTTTACGCTTCAAATTTATTATCGTTTTGTTATTTTTCAGTCAGTTTGGTTTATGATTTCAGTTTAGTTTTAGTGTACATAAATAGTTTTATTTTGAGGTATTTACTAGTTTCATATTAGCTTTAATTTAGTCTTTATTTAGTTAGTACTCTGAGGAAAGCTTTGTTTCATAGAAGCTGGATGAAAAAAATGCATGACATCAAATAAGAAGATACCAAAGTTGATTGTACCTACCATTCTATTTCATTTTTTTTTTAAGTTTCATCTTACTTTAAATTGTTTGAATAACCATCATTTTATGGTTAGTTTTAGTCTTGTATTAGCTGCACAATTAATCTAATCACAGATTAATTGTGCAGCCAGCCTGTGCAATTATATAATCAAAACAGGCTGTAATTTAAAGATCCAGTGTGTGTTTGGTGATATTTTGAATTCAGTGACACTGAGCAGAGAGAGGCACTGTGTAAAACATGCAAAATGAAAGATGTGGATTAGCTAGACACAATCACAGTACTGTCCACACTAATGCCAATATGACTCTTTCATCAAAATCGAGCAGCCTTATTCTAAGTTTTCATTAACCATTGACATTTTTTATTACACAGCTGTTTTCAATTCTCGATTCTGATTGGTCAGTGATGATTATGCGGCCTGTTACTTCTGTATAACAGACTCTTGTGATTATATATGCATTTCCAACCTCAGTGGAAGCAATGAAATCATTTTCAAATGAATCAAATCATATTTAACTTAATTATTTTTGTCAAATTCTTGATTTCTTTAGTAAATGGCTGCATAATAAGTGAGATAATGATAATTATTTCTGTCATTATTGAGAAATAAACCTGGATAGGGTGACGCAGGAGCACCCTGAAGCCCACCCTTACATAAAGTCCTCAGAAACTTTTGAAAACCTTTTTTTTTTTTTTATAATCAAGTGGTAAGTTAAATGAAATGCTTACCCAGGTCTTTCTGTTTCCTCATATATCTGGACTGACGTAGCACAATAATTGACAGCTCTAATTTTTGTACATTAAGGGGTCAGTTTGTTCAAAAAAAAAAAGAAATTGAAAAAGTGGAATGAATGATGACAACCTAATCAGTAGTGTTTGTGCATGTGCACTCATACACCTCCACTTCCTCTAATATCGAGCCCCGGTGAAGAGAAACGGCAGCCACACCTAAGTGTCACAAGTGAGGCACTTAAAGTAACAGCAGCTCGGTGATTGATGTCCGCTGTGTGTTTATGTGTATGGTGGAGGTGCAGAGGTGCAGAGGTGAGAGTGAAAGCAGGGAAGGCAGAGGGCAGACAAGGGATTGATATTGTACAACAGAGTGGTGGGCCAGGTGAAAAAGGAGAGGAGGAGTGGGTGGTGGCAAGGGACTTGTCCTGGAGTAAGTTAAATCTATCTTCCTCAGTTCTTCTTTAACCACAACCCCTCTGTCCTTGGGTGCTGAGTGCTGACTCGGCAGGGTTTGTCTTTGTCCCCCTCCAAAAAGTACCAAGACTGCAACCTTATTACAAAAGTTTATCCAAGGACTTGATGTTCACAAGAAACTGTTTTTTTTTTTTCAGACTTTACACTCAGTTTGGAGAAAGAAGCAAATAAAAATGCAGATTAAACTACTGAGTCTGTCAAAACAGAACTTGTCAAACTAGTTTTGATGGAAAATTTGATACAGAAAAAGACAACGGAAGTGGAAGTGGTTCCTAATACAACACTGGGGTTGACCTGAATAAGAATTGTGCTAATGCTTCTGCATCATTTCTTTATGTTTTCTCCTTTTAATATCACAATCAGTTAATCTGCATTATTCTGTAAACATGATCATCTCCCAACATTCATCCAACAACCCATTTCAGTTCACTTCACCGAGTCGCTTGCCAATTTCCTTAAGCATACAACGGTGCCGAGCTGTCTTGAATTCATATGCTGTGCTATGTATATTCAGCATAGCGCTTTTCTCTGTGGGGAGCCAAAGCCCATTTGCTGGCCGTGCTTGTTTGGCAGTCATGGCTCCAACACATACAGAACAGCACATTAGCATAAAATCAGGCACATGCGTGTGGCAAAGCCAGCCAAAAGAGACATAATTGCTATTGACAGAATTAACAAACACATTAAATCTCTGCATTAATTAGAAAGTCAAATGTAAAAACTGTCAGGAGTGGCAGACAGCTGTCATCCATCATCCCTCTCATTGGGGTTTCATGGTAATTCATTTTCCAATGGTTAATTTGCTTCATTTTGCAGTGGACTTAAAGCACAGCATGTTTTAATTATGGCTGCCCTGTACAAAGTGGTCATTCTCATAATTAAAGTGACTATGGAGAAAATATGTTGGTGTGGTCCAGTCCTGTGATGACCAACCAAATTAGGTTGTCAAGGCAGTTTAGCTCACAGATGGCAGATTGATACATAATCTCTTCTTTTAATTGAACTATAGCTTGAATAATTAGGAACAAAACGGACATCATTACCAAAACAAATAAACGTCTATTTAAATCAATGTTGATGATCAAAGAGAATTAATACAAGGTCAAGTCATGTATCACGGAATGAAAGGCAATTGTTCTTTTTCATGTAGGACTTAATGTTTGAATTCAACTGTCAAATATCACATATGTCACATATCTTGTTGAGATATTACTTTTCATTGTCATTTATTGATGTTTTTTCTTGACTCCTCTTTTCCATGTCACTTGTGCTGGTGGAATTGGACATCCAAACGCTGCCTTCTCAGGTAAAAATGTTCCTAATGTCTTCTTTCATGCATTGTTGCACTGTTTGTGTGAAAAATGCATTTAAAAAGGTAATGGAATCAAAAGTACAGTATATCCCAGAACACATCATATAGTTGAGATCATAAGTTTGCATACAGGTTTTTCTCACATTGCTGATTTCTTTAGATGATAACATGTAAAAGGACATGTATGCCCCAGATGACAATAATGACAGTTAACCAATCTGAAGTGAATCTAAAATCATGATCACTCTCTGCGTCCAGGCTGTTGAACTTGGTGTTTGTAAATATCTGACCCTAACAGCTGAAATGAAAAACTCATTCCCATAGGGCTGGGTGATATGGACAACAAATAATGTCCCAATGTATTTTTATTTATTTTTTGATGGGGGCAAAAATTTCAGTAGTAAGCCAAGACCCCCTAAGGTGTCGCAATATACCATTTTTTGTAGCCTATTTATCAAAATAAAGGTGGATAAATATATAGCTTCATATCATAAATAAATACGAATGTTTAAATGTTGCAGCAATTAGACTAAATGTAAAGAACATCATGCAAATTAAACAAAATGTTTAAATGTAAGCAAAAATGGCAGGTCTAGTTATATATGTATATATGTATATGAAAGTTAAATGACGTTGTATCTGACAAGAGTGAAACAAAAATGTTATTAAATAATAAAAGAAAACAGGCAAACGTGCTCTGCACTGTTTGAATGGACAAGTTATGAACAAGCTAATGAACAAGCCCCCATGTTTGTGATGAACTGCACGATAAAAAGACGTGAGGTGTTGAACTACAAAACACAACAGGTACAATAATAAGTGCATTTAGACTTTCGTTAAAGGCAAAGTATGTAACAGTTACCTTACACTATATAGACTCATACAATAATAATCCTTATCAATCATCACTTGCGACCCTCTGTCAGTGTGTGGTGCATTTACTTGCAGAGATCCCGTCCTTTGCCTCTATTCTCTATTTTTGCTTTTGTTTTGCTGTGTTTGAGATGTTTCTGGGGGTCGACCTCCAGGCAGTGAGTTCGTATCTCCAGCCAATCAATAACAGCATCACGCAGAACAAAACAATAGCCAGAACAATATGAAAACAAAGCAACAGTTGTCTCCTCCTCCTTCTGCTCTTCTCACTTATTGCACAGTTGTGTCTGAGAGACTCTGGGCAGACCTTTCATCCTGTCGCCTCTAACAGACCTGTCCACGACACACGCAGCAGAAATGAGGAGCTTGTACTTCGGCTGTAATATTGCGTCTTGAACATTCCCAGAGTTTTGCAAAGGTGTGGGTTTGTTTATTTGTCTTTTTAGAATATAACTGCTGTGACAGAATCAGGAAATAATGTTTTATTTTTCTACATCACAGTTTTTTTTCTCGCAGTGCCGCTCGCTCTCCCCATTCAGTCAGACCACCGCTTTCTCTCCCTCGTTCGCTGAGTGGAAAGGAGGCGGACTTTGAACAAATTCTGTTCACAAATACAAGCCAGAAATGTTACATACTTTTCCTTTAAGTAAATATTGTACACAACTGTGCAAACTCAGTGTGTTACTGCAAACATTTCTCTGCCTCTGATCCTTCACTGTCTTTCTGAGCTCATCATCTGTGGTCTGTTCATCATTTGTGGAGTTCAGATCATCTCCAGAGGAGATGTTCTGAACTCCTTTTCAGATGTCAGTACTTCATAGCAAAACGCTTTACACAAACACCTGCAGGTTAAAATTGATTAACCAAATACTAGTGCTGAAGAATCGTTATAAATGGACTCGCTAACCTCGCAACATTAATGTTAAACCCATGATGCAATGTTCTCTGTGAAATACACTGGTGCTCAACCCATTTTAAATGAATGTGTGTGAATGTGTGAGAGGCAGAGAGCTGTAGGAGAGAGCAAGAAAAGTGAAACTGATGTCAGCGGCTTAAAAAATAGTGATAATAAGTACTCACAGTTGTTGATATAGTCATTTACTACATCCTGTGCAGAACAAGCTGCAAATACACCATATATGTTCGAGATATCGCCCAGCCCTATTCTCTCCACATTATCAAAATAAAGTAGTTGAACTAACTTACTATTGAAGTCAAATGTTCATAACTGATGTTAAAATGTAAACAGACTGTATAGAATAATTCAAAAGGTTGTTTGAGGTGGTTCTCCTGTCCAGGAACAGCAGCTCCTCTACACAACAAGTGTCCTCTTAGGTTGACAGCCTCCCTTTCTAACGAACACAAATGGTGCAGGACACCTGATTACCCACAACAACACACACAATCTCTCTTGTCTTCTAAACGTGCCTCTCTGCTCTCTCGTTCACTTTCGCTCCCACAGTCTCCCAGTCATTCTCCTCCTCTACCTTTCACAGCGTCTCTCCGTCTCTGTGTGTAGTCCCAAAGAAATGGCAGTCTGCACATTGATCCCTCTGTACACAGAGTGTTGTGCCGGGCATGCAAGCACACTCCTCCTGTCAAAGAGGTTAAGATCACATGTTTGTTCGGGTCTGAACCCCAGTGTAAGCCTCCATAGAGGAACATGTGCGTGGCGACAGGGCTGACCTCAGCTGTGCAGACAACATTCCAGTTAGACCTGCTGAAAACTGAGCTGTCAATCTTCTGACTGTGCATGAAGCATTCACTTTGATGATAAAAATGCACGTGGCATTATTTAATGGTGTACAGAATACAGAACAGTGAAACAAATGTGGCTCACTCCTGTCTCTTAGGCTTTACCGGCATAGAGAATTTAAAATATGTTCTTAATATCTTTGATCTGGCTTTGCTTTCATTGCTTTTCTGCAAAGCTTTTTCTGCATACATGAGTTCACTTAAAAAGTTTTAAAAAGTCTAAAAATGCCTTAAATGTGATGTATTTACTTTAGTCTCACTTTTAAATGTTTTTGAGGAAAGTAATTGTATTACTGTATTTATCATACTATAACAAAACTACAAGAGCAAACCATCATGGACCCAGTAATCTGTGCAGTCCAGTCAGAATCCTCAGCGTTCACCCAGCCAATGTACCATGATGCTGTGTGCAAGCTAACGTAGTTTCTGTTAATGTTACTGTCATCTAAGTAAGAACAAGTTCAGCGACTTCATTTAGTGTTTGGTTGATGGCTGTTGTAAATAATACATTTGAAACCTGCTACAGCTTGTAGAGAAAAAAAAGTTAAAATGTGGAACTTTGAGTAAAAAGGCATTAGAGTCACATGTGAAGTCATGAAAACATAAAGATGCTGTAAAAAGCCACCAGCA
>JAPQRN010000011.1:9791976-9803452 GCA_037367275.1 Coranthus polyacanthus
AGATTCACATTCAAATTCAGATTGTTTGGTGTTGTAATAGGATGAATAAAAACATATGCATTGAAAAGTTATGCCTACCGTTTTCCCACCTTTTCCAAAAAAAAACAAAAAACATGGACAATATGACTTGGCCTGGACTTGGATTTTTTTTGGGGTTGTTTTTGCTTTAATCCCTGTTTGAAAAGAATTAAGAGTTCTTAAGGAGAGGGAGAAAGTCAAAACACTCTAAATAAAACTTTAAACCACCCTGTTCATCAAAATTCATAGCACACGTAATTAGCAGTATGTGCATTTTTCTTATTTATTATCTCTGCGACATTAGCTTTACAGTCTGTCAGTTATTAAATGACCAGTCAGGATGGTATGACTTTTAAAAATCCTTTTTCATCTTTCCTCATCTATTGAGAGACAAAGGCAACTGTTACTTCACAGCTGTTCAGTTACTTCATGGCTTTGCTATCTTAAGTCCTAAAAACATTATATTCAAGCTTTCTATGCCTATAGTCAAACTGTGTTTTGCATGTGAGTGTGTGCATTGCATCTCATCAAACATAAACCACTTGCTTTAAATTGCAGCGTAAAGTCTTAGGCTCGATTGCCTTGAAACTCAATTACCTTAATGTCTCTGTGTCATTTGATTATTTCACATATTCAAACTAGAATGATATTCTAGTTATAAATTATTAAAAGAACAGTGAGCTGAAGAGCAGCAGTACCTATTGGTTTGCAAACAGTAAAGGTCATTTTAGGGTTAGCTGAATTCCAGATACAAAAAACATTTTTCTCTCCAATGGTCTGAAGATGGATGCCTGGAATATAATGCACTGTATATGTGTGTGAATAGAAAGATGTGCGTTAGGCTGAGCTCCAGTATATACAGTGTAGTATGGTAATTACATTTGGTGTGTACCTATAGTTATATCTGTGTCTGTTGTGTTTCAGTCTTCTGAGCATACCTGGAATGCCATAATGGTTTTCTCAGTCTTTTCTTTTGCCTGTACTGATGGAAGGAGGGCTCTTAAAGCATGATGATACTCACATGCATGTGCATTTTTGTGTCTGGCCTTGTTATTGTTATGATACGTGTTATGATATAATACTGACTTCTCCTCTGAATAACTTGTAGACCATAAATGGAGATCTATTCTTCAGTTGAGGATATTACTTACATTGCTGACTCCTATAGAGTGATTGTGAATGTTAACCGAGACCAGACTTTAACATTTTCTGGGGGAAGCGAATGCCTGAATAAACATCTTTCTCTTGGAGATCACATCTCGATTATAATTTTGCCTTGAAAGCTTGTGTCTGTAGGTTGACTGATTTCCACGGCCTGAGAAATCCCTGCACATGCAAAAACTGTGCAGCATGACTGTGATGCAAATTCTAAGTGTCACTGAAACATTTTCTATGTATATATTATACATATAGAGAGAGTAAGATGCAGATGTATCGATTAGGGCTGTCAAGTGATTAATAGATTTAAACTTATTAATTACATGCTGTGTGATAATTAATCTAAATGTATTGCATATATCAGTATTTGCCATGAGAAGCATTTAAAAATATTTCAAATCAAATGGATTTTAGTAGATGAGTGAATCAATGAATAGTCACACATTCTAAATCATAAATTGTGTCAGAGGGCACAATCTGTAAACCCTCCATTAGCCTCCTGTCCTCTGCCACCAAAACTGGCCTGAGGTCCATTGCAAACCTTTTAGTAAATTGAGTCGAGTTCTGTCACCGGTAGACTTACTGAGTCTGAACACCTATTCAAGTGTGTCTTGATGAGGCTGGTTGCTCACGGTAACGTTAGCATCAGGGGCTGTGCAGGTCAGATTTCCAAGCTCGCAGCTGAGTGCTTTGTGTTAAGGTGATATTTCAGGCTCCGATGGTACAAAATTCCTTACAGCAGAAATTACATAGAAATTTCCACTCACTTGGCCAAGCAGTGTTTTGTTATCTGCTTCCATCATGTTTACCGGGCTATGTGGATGGAATGCGTTCAGTGACGTAATGGGTTGAGGGGCATAATTAAATGAATATTTTCTAAAAGGATCAATTAGCTGATAACATGCAAACACAGCAGGAAAAAAAGTATTGCAATAAAGACATCCACCTGTCTGATACACACTCAAACACAGAGATTATTTTATTTATTTTGTTTACATCTTGCTCTCCTGCTCACATCAGTAGTGTTGTATCTGTTTGTGCACTCATTTGCGTTCCAGATAAAAAATTTGTAGTCTCATCTGTGCAAATGTCCTCACAAGCTACGGAAAACTGTAAAGGTAGAAGTGTTATTTTTAGATGGAGGGGCCAGTTACTCTTAGTGTTAGGGTTAGGATTAATTAACAGGTCTGAACTCCAAAAAGAAAAAAGTCAATAGCTGCATGTCGTCAACACTATCAGAATCCCAGATTGTGTGTGTGTGTGTGTGTGTGTGTGTGTGTGTGTGTGTGTGTGTGTGTGTGTGCGCGCGCACGTGCAGGTACACGGCACCGTCTGCAAAAGAAAGCAGCATCATGGACCCTGGATGCAATTAAGAGCCTGTCAAACTGGTGTCAAAGGTGCACACAAACCCACACATGCAAACCTCCCCCCCAGTGTACACACATATACGCACAAACAAACACACATACATGGA
This sequence comes from Coranthus polyacanthus, assembly GCA_037367275.1. Classification (NCBI taxonomy): domain Eukaryota; kingdom Metazoa; phylum Chordata; class Actinopteri; order Kurtiformes; family Apogonidae; genus Coranthus; species Coranthus polyacanthus. Next base: position 9,794,627 of record JAPQRN010000011.1, read on the forward strand.
CACACCTGACTCCTGCAGACTGATGACAGTGTGTTCCCACTGAATTGCACGCTCTGTGTGTGGGAGGTGTCAATGTGCCTGTACATATGTGTGTGTGCGCACAGCCTCACACACGTTGAAATATGGCTCCCATATTTCACCACACCCACAGCATTTGTAAATGCCAACTGCTTTCCTGCATCCCTCCACCCTATACGTCTGTTGCGATTGGACCATTGCACGGAGGCTTCGGCTTTTAAGAAATTGAAGGTATAATCCACCAGGAATGGTGGGGGGGACGGGCGGGGCAGTGCTGTGAAATGGCTTCACCGCAGAAGGCCCTTGCTTCTAAATATCAGGAAGATATTGTAAACAAAGACAGATGCTCAGGTAAATGACACAAAACAAAGATCTTTTTTTTTTCTGCGTCCTTATTTTGGGACATCTAGAAGCCCTGAATTGCCCAAATAGAGACAGCAACTATTTGTAGGTTTTGAAGGTTTGTGCGTATGCGTGTGCCTGTGCGTGTGCGTGTGTGCAAGGAGTTTTTTCTGTCTGTTGTTGGCCCATAAAGGCACTTTTATCACAAAGGATGATCAGAGATGAAGATCACAGTGCTGGCCCCTCCCAGCGATACCCCTCTACCTTCATCTTCCTCCCTCTATATATCTCTCCTTCCACGCCCCAACGCCACACTCACTCAGTCCCCCAGACCGTCACAGTAAATGGCTATCCTGGAGTAAATTTATAACTGCCACTTCAGCTGACAATCAAATGCTATCACTAGATTCTCACTGTCTATCTCTTTGGCCCTTGCGAGTGGGTGGAGAGAGGGATGAGGAGGAGGAGTGTGAAGGGCGTGAACGGGAGCAAAGGAAGGCTGAGAGGAGGTGATGGCGGTGTAGCCAATCTTACTGGACCCGATCGATGGGAGGTTGTAAGGAGTGCTCCTTCCCCGCCTCCTCCTCCTCTCTACCTGCCCCACCTCATTATTCCACATTTTCTTTCTCTTATTCCTTTGTTCTTGTCATTTTCTTCACAGTGTTTGTCTCCCTCCCTCCCTCCTTGTCTCAAACTGCCCTCCCTTTTTTTTTTTTTAACATTCACATTTCTATATATTCCCTGGCGTCGCTTGTCCCTGCTCCTGCACCCCACCCCCTCCCTGTGTGGGCTGGCCCATGTCAAGGCCTCTGTCTCTCGCCCTCGTTTGACATGCCGCTCATAATGGTCAGATGGGGGAATACCACTCTCTGCCTGTCTCTCTCCATCTTCTCCTTGCTCTTTTCTTCTGCTCACCCTCTCCCCTGTCAGAATATCATGCTGTTGCAAAATGGAGAAAATCAATTGAACGTGAGCTCTCTGAAGGCTGTCTGTATAGATACGGAGAGCAGATCTCTCAAGCATAGGCGGTTGTATACATTTGGATGGTTCTGTGTGTGTTTGTGTGTGCGTAGAGGAAGTAGGAGAGAAGTGGAAAAGGAGGGGGGGTTACTGACAGACTCAAGCTGGGGACGTTTGTCGCCGCTCGTCACTTTTCCCGTCAGCCAGCGGACATGACAGCCAAGGCGGGTGAGAGGCGAGCGGCGGGCTCTCAGGACCAGAGCAGGAATGAGCACAGAGTGACAGATGGCTCCTTCATGCTCAGGCCATCATGATGGGAGTTGGAGAGGAGTGAGGAGAGCGATGGACAAAGAAGAATGGCAGAAAAGGGAAGGAAGAGATGTCCTCTGACAGTATCAAAACCCACCAGACATTGTTGAAACCCAGTCTGTCTGTCAGCTTTTCTTAACAGGGTTTGCCACTGGCTTAGTGGCAGCAGCACCAGCAACACTTAATGAAGGTAAAAAGAGTGTAACAGACATTGGGACAGCATACCAACAGAGCTATCACAACATATGGTGAGGTCATCTTCAGGCCTTAGCTAAGTTGTATACACCTGCTTTCAAACAGTCTAAATTATTGTAAAAACTATAGAATGAGTTACCTACATGAAAAACATTTGTATTCGAAAGCAATGACTTGATTAGACATACACCCCAATCTGTTTGGATTGGTGTGTAATTTAAAATGTCAAATGTCCAATTATTCAACTAGAGATCCCCACGCCAAGATCTACTTCATTCAGCAGTGGGCATAAAGGGTCTTAAGCCTTTTTTAAGTTAGGTTTTCGGTATCAAACTTCACATGTGACATGAGTACTCAAATGGAATGTGCAAAGTAAAATATATGCAAAATGTTGGAACACAAGTAAATCTTGGAAAAGGCCTAAAGCCCACTTTAGACCAAATATTCACGTTAAAACAAAACCATTTGAGGATGTTGGAAGAAAAGTTACTGCAATGTGAACTGGACTGTCTTCAGTTTGTCAAATCACCAGTGGCTGATTTTAGAATGTTGTGTCATGTACATGTGTATGATGTTCTCAGTGTTTATGTGCTGCTCACCTGTTGCCAAGAAGCACAATGTTATCATCAGCTGTTCCCCTGGTGAAATGCTGTCTCAATAGTGTTTTCTATGCTTGGAGGTGACACCAACTCCTTGAAACGATGAAACATCCAGGAATAGATACGAGAAATTCTCAACGCTCTCGTTTTCAGTTGTTTTCCGTCAATGCTAGAAGTGCAGCTGTAGCAAGTTCTCATTCATATATCAGGCTTCAAAGAAAGCCTGAAAAGCTGGCAGTTAAAACAGAAATACAGGGGGTCGTTGCTATAGAAATGATACACCATCATCTCTGGACGCATTGGTGTGAACTGGCAGGTTCTCAGAAGGTTGCAAACCAGCACATTGCAAATGGATGCAAGTTTCAACTTGTCGTGTTGTGAATCTTTAGTCTGAACTGGACTTCACTGAGAGAATAAAAATATTTGAGTGAAAGACTATAAAATGGACACTGATAGTTGCCTTTGAAGATCATTCACTCCCTCCATCACTCCCAATAAGGAGACAACGGTGACAAAGAAGGACATATTCCTAAACTGGGCATCAGGCCACACGTTTCAGCCTTTGGCTTGGTAGAGTGGTGTTGGTGATATTGCAAATCAGACTTCTTTCCTGTGGCATCCTTGCTTGGAATCTACCTGTAAATTATAGACAGCATTTTTAAAATATTTGACAAGTGAAAAACAGCAGAACACTGTATCCACAGACACAGATTAAACAGCTGTAATTATGTGATTATATGACAGAGCCACAGGAATCCCGTGGATGACTTGCTGTAGATAACAGGTTTGATCAGTAATTTGGTGAGCTACTGTATCTTAAGTCTGCACATAATGGTGGAATGAATCCTAGAAATCCCACCTTGAAAAAGAAAAATACATTTCAACATTTTATCAGCCAAAGAGACAAAAACTTTAAAGACACTCTGCGAAAGCCTCTTTTCTATTTTGATTCAGGTCACTGAAGGCGAAGCAGAAACAAAACAGACACACACAACCTTGTAAGACAAATAGGTTTTGTCATCCCCACAGAAGGCTCCCTTTTTGTCAAAGACCCAGAGGCTGCAGCTAGGATGAATTGTGACATAGCCTAATTCCTTTGGAATTGCAGTACAGTCGATAAAGGAGCAAACGGTCTGGCAATGACCTCCAGGATAGTGTTATTGACCTATTTTGCATACACACTGGGTGCGAGAATGGACAGGCGCTTTATTTGTGCCGTTATTTATTGGCCCGCAACATGACTGTAATGCCTGTCCAGGGACTCGGCTGGAGTGCAGTTATAGATTATCATGATTGCTAGTTATTAGTGTGTGAGTGTGCTTCTGTGTATATGTGTGTGTGTTTGAGGCACATACACACACACACAGGGGATGATAGAGATTATTCAGAAGCCTTCTGTTTGAATAAAGAAGACAGAGGCAGTCTTGTGCAAATTGTTATTGAAATAGTTTAATGCCAGCCCAACTTAACTTCAAGGACAAAACTGGAACAGCTATAGTTGACGGCTAATATATAAATATTCTGAGTATGTATACACTGGGCTGGTACTGTCTCAAGACATAATTACAGAGTGAAATGTAGCAAACATTTACCTTGACATTCAGTTCTTAGTGTAAATCAATATTCTGCAAGAGCTAGATAGGACTGAAATCTAGTCACACACAGCTCTTTTCTTTTTTCTGCATGTCCCTAAGAGAGACAAAAAGCGAAGGATGTAGAACCATTTCTTCAGCTACATGTCACAGTGCCAGACACTTAAGCCATGCACTTGTTGTCTGTGGCACTGGGATGAACCCTTTCCTTTCAAATCCCGAAGAGAGCAAAAAGACAAGGGCCACCCCTTTCCATCTCATCCCTTCTTCATCGCCGTCTCTCAGCCCTGAATCAGCATCAGTGTCGCACTTAAGAACACTTCTTGGCACCGGCTGAAGGTCCTTCTCGCCTCCATCGACCATGTAAGGTCGCTTTTATAGTGGGCCATGTAATTTACGTTGACAGTAGTATTGACTATATTTAACAGACTGATGAATGGCAAAAATAAATAAGACTTCCAGGAGAGCCCTGAGGCCCTCCACAACAATACATTCCAATTAGGCCTTCAGGGAATGAAAAGGCTAAAATCATCCACAGGCAATTAGCCAGAACCTTCAAAGTGAAAATGGCAATATTGTGCTCAGAAATATGACAAAAGGTGCCTGTATGCAAACATTTGTGCGCTTCATTTTTGTTCTCTTAATGCACATCATATCGAGTAAATCTAAATGTTTCATATTCTTCGTAAAGTGAAGGAAAGTGAAAATGGTAATCTGTTCTCATTTCTATTTTGTTCTTTTCCTTCTTCCATCTAAGTTCTTGCAGGTACATGGTATCTCCGTGGGATTAATTGCTCATTTAGCAACTCTTTTCCATATTTCACGGTTGAGAGAATATCCAAATTAGCTTTGCCATCAGAGTTCACTTCTTCCACTGGGGATTGAATGACCACACTGTAGGACAGCACACCAAGCCAATCAGGTACTTGTAACTCATCAGCAGGGTGGGACAACCACTGAAGACACTGTCCACTTCTTGGCTCTGTTTTAGCGAGTTGGATTGGAGTGAAGTGTTGTGGGAGGATGAGGCAGATTCATTGAGATTGGGGCATTTGGGCCCTTGTTATTATCGAGACCATTTATTTCTTTGTAAATTAGAGTTTGGCTGAAAGCGTCACAGGGTACCAAATGGACCTAGTCCATACTGGTCTGGTGGACTGAGGGAAGGGCAGCAGGGAGGTAGGTTTGAGACTGAGCGGCAGTTATTATTCAGATATGGACGGCACAGTGGCGGTGTACTGAAATCGACCTAATGGGGTGGGAAGGCGCAGTCAATGGCTTCCTCTGACGCTCGGCTGCACTGATATCCCTCCTGCTTTTTCTCTTCTTTCAACCCCCCACCACCGCTGCCGCCACCACCCCGCAACGGGCTATCCATCCACACTGACGTATTCTGATGACTCGTGTCATTAAAGCTAACGTCCGCTGAGGAGGTAATTAGCCAAAGTATGGCATTAATCAGCGGCTAGAGCCCCGTGCGCCTGCTGGGGTGTCTGGGACGTGCTTTTTGTAGCCACGTTGCCCTCCTGTGGCCCCCTGTTCCACACATGGTGGGCATTAACCTTCGGAGGCTTGGTCATTTGTCTATGACGAGCTCAGGCTCTCTTCACACGCCTTCCCTCTCTATTTCTGATCCTGGATGGACCCTGTAAATGCCAGAGCTGCATGGTCATCTGTAGTGGAGTGTTGGAGCATGGAGAAAGGACACACTACAGGAGAAGAATGTAGTGCTGAATAATTTTGAATGTTTCGGCTTTTTCAACAGCTGTATTAAAAAATAAATAAATAAAATTGTTAAATGCATGTTGTACATTGAATTTATCTGCTGTTTTTCACCTGTTGCAGTCTCCTCTAGCTCTCATGAATCTGGTGCCATGTACAGCCTAACAGGCTCATGCGTTTGAGAAACAAATGCCTTTTTTGAAAGTGCAATTTTGAAGCTCACTGTACGATCACTTAAATAAAGTCTGTTTAGTGTTTACCGATGGGTCATTTCTCTGTCCTCCTGCTCATCAGTGTCCTCCCAGACAAACAAATCACCGCTGCTTTGCCAAAACAAAATGGCCTCCATCAGTGCGCGCACAGTGACATCTCCATCTGCTGTCAGACAAACCATTAAAAGTGCAGGGCAAAATTTCAGCCCTGTCAGTGCATATAAAGTCTCTCATTTCTCTCCATCAGCACAGTCTACCAGTTCTGCACAGCAGAGATAGACTCAATCTAAAAACGGACTCCCATACTGAACATTCTGATTTCATTACCACCCGCCACTGAATATTCATATACTTTTTTTTAAACTGCTGTGTCAAGTCACACCTGGAACCAGCAGGGCATCATACATTATTCATAAGTGGAAGGCAATGGGGTGTGGTCTAATAGAGTTTACTGGGGTACCGACAAGCTCAGTCTCCACTTCCTGATTCATTAATGATGCATCTTCTCCCACCAGTAGTGTGGAGCTAACCTCCCGCCCATGCAACAAGGCCCTGGAGTCCTGGAGGAACCGCTCGGCTCTCCTCATTTAATTGTTCTTGCGCTGACCCTACCAGGAGATTAGCACAAAGTACATGAGGCAGGGAGGGAATACTTCCAGCCCCAGATTTCTCTTTTCTAACCTCAGTCAGTCCACATCGGCTGTCTGCTGGGGCCTGTGCACTGAATGTGGTGTATATCCAGCTAAAGCAAGCCCACAGAACCACGCACAAAAGATCTTAGCTCAATGTTAACTGATAATTTATAAAATCACAAGCAAAAGAATGAAGGAGCAAGATGGTAACAAGAAAAGTACAAGACACAAGCAGCGCTTAAAACTAACTAGGCCTTTGATTCACTGTGAACATTTATCTGCTGACATAAATCAAATGTAACCTGAAAAAAGATTTTCAACACATAGGCTTCAAGAAATTACATCAGGATATTAAATTAATGAGAGACATAAAATACTGTAACTGACATAAGATGAATTTGACTTTTAAATCTGATTAAGCATGCAATAATCTAAGAGCTGTCACCTGATATAAAGTGAAATAACTTTTCTCCGATGGCTGGACATAGACGAGGGAGCAGTTTACCAGTGGTGACTGAAGCAACACGAGTACGTAACAGCTGATCTGCCAGCTGTTTGAACATTAACGGCATCTGAGTTGCAGAGGTGGGAATCACAGTGACTCACAAGACGATATTAAAATGTTTTATTTTACTGAACTTTACTCATGCATATTTTGATGCTGAAAAAACATTTGATTATTTTCATTGTTTTGAATGCTCTACCTCCAGATTTCTGAAATGTTCTGACCATTAAAAAGTTGAAAACCACAAATAAGCATCTGGTTTCTTAGGCTTTCAAGAATCAGCCTTTAAAGAAGCCCGGAAAAAATTGGATTTATCATGATAATTATTGATATGAGCTGATATGACATTCTTCATCATGACATTTTAAACTGAAAAAGACATAACCCTAAAAACAAACAGCAACATTAACTGCATTGTGGTGTCAGTTTCACAGAATTAGACAACTGAGATGAAACTATGTACAAAAAAGTGCGTAGAGCTTAGTAACAATCTAAAAATCACACACTGCAACTTCCAAGTCCATATGTGCCAAGAACTAGTGACTCTGATGAGTCAAATTGGCAGTGGAGTCACTTTAGAGCACTTTAATGTTTTAATAAAAATATATCAATATTCAGTGCCAGTATATCTTAATGTATCGCAAGAGACAGTGATACGATGTATTCCTGCATGGATATTTTGTCCCAGCCATTGTCAGTTGTACAGATTGAGAAAAATTGGTATGATTTGGGCTACCTCAAACTTTCACAGTAAATTTGCAACTTTTTTCTTCTTTTATGTCTGGCAGGCAGTGATCTTTGCAACTCATTATGGTTAACTATGCTATAATTCTACTTTAGGTGCAGACACTTTAATTGGCTGGAGCATGCGAGCCATGACACATTTTTCTCTGAAAATGTCTATGCTGAGGTTGTGTCACCTCTTTGCCCATTGGCCTGCCACTCTCTACTAACTCCTACCACTGGGGAGAGCAGTTCTCCCAGACCAAGAAGGCAGATGAGACTGGTATTTTGTCTCAATGTGACACACACAGTCTCACTACCCTTTATGGCCATCCGACTCCAGAAACATTTGACATACACAACGGGTCTACGGTCCTGGATATAATATTAGTCCTGGATACACCGAGTGACTTGTGGTCAGGGATCACCTACCATTATCTGTCATGAGCGCCTGTCCATGACCTTTCACCCTGGAGTGAGAAAGGTTGCACCATGCATTAATCCCATGGGTATTAAAAGCTTTGTCCAGGGTCCCATTCTTATGTCATAACCAAACACCATGGGTGAGTGCTAAAGCTAAAGCTGAAGTGCATTATGCTCTCTCTAAATACCATAATCTCTGGTTGTGTAAAACTGCCACTGTGTGATCAATGAAACAAATTATGGCTTAAAAGTGAATATGGTTTAAATATGGATTGGGCTTTGAATAATTTCTCTTCTATTTTACGGAAGCATATTACACTCACTAAAGAAAGACAAATTAGACACCTTATCTCGTAATTACAAGATCCTGATCTTGTAATTTTGAGAAAAGATCTTGTGATTATGAGATCTTATCTCATTATTACAAGATCAGGATCTCATAATTATGACACCAGGATCTTGTAATTATGAGTAAAGTTGAGCTTAGTTATCAATCAACGTCTCATAACCTGGAATCTATTGAAAAATATTAATAGAAACAGAAGAAGCACTAAAATACAATAAAAAGAAAGTTTTATTAAAAATCATTTTTCA
>JAPQRN010000011.1:9803552-9826171 GCA_037367275.1 Coranthus polyacanthus
TATTGAAAAATATTAATAGAAACAGAAGAAGCACTAAAATACAATAAAAAGAAAGTTTTATTAAAAATCATTTTTCATCAAATTTTTCAATAGATGCCATGTTATGTGATGATCATTGTAAACTAAGCTTAAGTTTTCTCATAATTAGAGCCTGATCTCATAATTATGTGAAAAGATCTAAAAATTACAAGATCCTTTCTCAAACTTACGACTGATCTCATAATTACACGTTAAGTCAATGCACTTCCATACTACTTCAGCTTCAATAAACCTACAGCATTTACGACAACTTGAAGTTGTCTGTTGACATAATATAACATTTTATAAATGTATGTATGTATGTTAACTGAGCAATGTATTACAGAGAGCAATGCATAGGGGTTGTTTTGGCATTATTGTTGCTAGGCCTGTGAGTGTATTTAAGTCTTTTTACAGTGATTCTTAACGGTCAGTCAGCATTAAAAATGTTTGGTTAATCCACTTTAATTTGCAGGAGTTTGTGTAATGTGTTTTGCTGCCACTGAGGAGTAATGAAAAAGTAATGACCACTGTAAACAAAAAGACTTTGCACTAATCCTGGTTTTACACAGGTGTTGAAAACACGTTAGTGATCTTTTATATTATTATAAGAAGTGTAAAAATATTTTTGGTTCATTGTGAAAACTGCAGTGGGAAAAGTAGAAAAGTGGGGAAAAGTGGGTTCTAGGTGGTTGATCGGAAACTATCATAAGCATTCTGAGATATTAATAATATATATGCTTATTGACTTGCTGAACTTAACTTTAATCTTTGAACCTCCTTTTTTTGCTTTATTTTAAGAATTTTATGTTCGATAAGAAAACATGCGTATCTGCTAACACGCAAAAAATGTCCCTGACAGTCCATAGTGATTGTCCTTTTCTCCTCTTTCTGCCCTCAGTCCTTCTTTCCTATCTAAGATGGAAGTGTGGAGGCATGTGTGGGCACCCAAGGGGGCAGCGATGCTAACTTTGTGAATGTCCTCTGCACCCTCTGAGACTGGGCTTTGTTTGAGCAGCCTTGCTACTCAATCAAACCCTGACCTTTTCTTTCCTTGGACATCTAACGTCAGGACCACCAAATGTACTAGTTTCTCCTCTCTATTAGCCACAGTGTTTGCACTGTATGTTGTATCACATATTCACTCATGAAACGCTGTGTCTGTACAGAGGAGGAGTAAAAAAAAAAACTCTTTCAATTATTGCGGAATTGTGAGACAGGAGGATTTTTTTTTTTTGGTTGCTTTGACAGCAGGCTTTTTTCAGCCAAAAGCATACAAACCCAGTGAAAGAAATGAATAGATGAATGGATAGAGGGGGAGGCAGCAATATTGATCATGTTTTATGAGCTCGCCAGTCTGACTGGTGAGGCGACGGCAAGGAGCTGCCACTCGTGTTTTTGTCCTCAGATCCTCCATCACAACGCTCATGTCCAAGGTAACAATCAATCTATCAATAAAAAGCAAAACAAACAAAAGGCAGAAAATGATGCATCACCCTAACACTGTCCCCCTCCTCCGGTCGCCGCAAACAAAAACAATGACAACCAAATAGATTTTAGCAAGTGAACGCAGACCCTACTTCAAACGGGTTTGGGGGGGTGGGGTGGGGGTGCTGGCGCTAAACACAATTCAGCCTTATCGCGGCTCGTAGGCTTCCCTCACTGAAATGATTGTTTCACTCAAATAAACAGATTGAATATATCATGCATCCTTGGTGTAGATAGAAATAAATCTTTCAAATCTGCTTTTTCTTTTCTTTTTTTTTCCCTCCTTCAACAAAGCAATTTCTTAGCCGGCGTCCCTCTGACTGAGGAGGCCGTCTCTCATAAATTTACTCCGGCAAGTGCATAAATCTCCCTTACAGATAACATCAGGTGTGGATTGACGACAGCTAGTGAGCAGCGGGGACATGGAAAAGTCTGTGCATGTTTGTACTGCAGGCGCGAGTCTCTGCGGGTGTGTACACGTTTACTAAGCACCTGAGACTTACTCTGTGTGTTTGTGCACTTTGTTGCAAGGTTTTATAGTTGCGCCTGCTGTCTGTCACTTATTTCCTACATCATACACACATTTGCAGGCTGTGCAAATGATTTATACGACTGATCTTTACATGCGATTATCCATCTGCCACAATGCAAACGATGTGTCCTCATTTTTAGTGGACACCTCAGACTTATTTGCACCCATTTCAGTTTGGTTTTCAGCTTTGTCCATAATTTTCTAGCCCCATTTCTCTTTTTAATCCCCACCATTTCTCCCACACTCTCATTTTCATCCTTTTGTATCTCTTTCTGTGTCCCTCCAGCGTCCTAAACTTACCCGCCTTCCTTCCTCTTGTCCCTTTTTCCTCTTTCATTCTCACTTTCTCCCACCATGCAGCCCTCCGGTTACTTTCTGACTTGTGTGCAGTTTAATAATCATTAGGACCGGGCCCTTAATGAATAAAGTCACTCGGACTAATTGCTCGCAGTGTTTCAAGATACGAGAGAGCATCGACGGGAATGAGAAGAAATGAGAATGTGGACATAATAGCTTGTTGGCAGAATTTTAAAGAGGTAATTAGAGGCGCTTACAGTAGAATGACCATACACTGCTTGTTTGTTTTTTTGCAGGACATGATAAATCTTTTGGTTGATGGAGTGAGACGGTGCTAAGCCTCAGAAAAAGGGTACTGCTGAAAACAAAGAATTTCAAGATCATTCGAGTAGAAAATTAGACCACCAGGGACAGGGGGGGGGGCCATTTCTTGCTATGATCTGAACATGTGGCTGGGTTAAGCATGACAGCCACTTAGATAAATGTGTGTTCTGTGGTCACAAGAAAAAAGACACGTTGTTTTGTAAAGTGAATTTTAAATGTCCGCAGCACTGTTATTGAGGCGCTTGAATTCCAACCTTTAACCACAAGAGTGTCGTCTGATCCCCCCTTTTTGTGTGTTTGGTTGGGAAGCGTTTATGCTAATATCAATTACGCCTTAACCAAATGCATCAGAGAATTACAGTATATCCCTCAGCCCAACAAACACACACGCAATTACATCAACACATCACACCTCAATAAAACCAACGTGTTTTCTTTCTACTGCAACAGAAAATTGAAAGTGTTGTGAGGTGAGGACCCTGTCATTCTTGATCAAACACATTAGTAGCCACCTAAGTGCAGGTGGACAGGTGTAGCTTAGCCCTGGAGCGCCACAGTGTCCAGGAGAGACTGGATGCTAGCAGAGCAATGTGTGTATGATTTTGTGCATTGCTTTTTTGCAGAGACTCTCAAAGGAGAACGCAAGTGTATTGATTTTCAGCACAAGCCATAGAAGACAGCCAGATATTGGCATTAAACCCTTTTGACATGTTGCTCCCAATGAACACCACATTGTACACCTGATGTGACACACAAGCAAAGGACTTGTGCAGCCGTCTAGATATCATAAAACACGTACAGTGATAGTACATTAAGTATGTGTATGCACATGGAGCAGCTCCTCTCTGGAGTTTCCTTATGAGCTCCGACACAAACAAAATCCACTGCTCAAATTCAGCCAAAAAATGCCCAGGCTCATATAAATAAAAACATACACATGCAAACATTTTCATCACACCTGCGCATTGTGCATAGACATACACCAGATAAGCTGGGCATGCAAAATGGGCTTCCTCTTCACACTTCACACACAAAACATGGCCCAAAGCAGTCTCTCATTCTCCTACTCTCGTTCTTGCTTCCTCTACATTCATCTTTCTACCCTATCAAGGTGTTGCCAATTGGAGGAAACTGATGTTTCCTCTTGCTTCACATCCTGGCTAAATTTCTTTGCCCTTTTGATGTTTCTTCCTCGAGTGGTGACCTGTATCCCGTCGTGAGGAAGGACCGTGATGACAAATACACACAGATTTCAAGTCACTTTGTTCCCTAGCAACAGAAGATGGTATTGTCCCCCCATGTTCATGTGAGCCTCCTCGGTTTCACTAATGCCCCGCTGAATGTAATGCAAAGACTGTTTGCCAGTCTGACAGGGTGTGAGAGAGGAGGAGGTGGGGTTACTGCTGGGTTTGAGTGTCCATCATGGAGATGATGTGATAGGACGATGGAGTGAGGGGGCTGGGGTTATGGTTAGTAGGTGATGGCTGCTTGGCTATCACTTAAGGGGGCAGTGTTGTAAGTAGCTTCATCACTATTGTGTCTTCCTCCTACCAGAGGCTTTTGTTTGATATCTCACTTTGCTACTAAAGTGTTTGTTTTGTACTTTCTGCTGAAGAAATAGTTTAGAAAGTGCTTATAGCATGTATTGGGGAGTATCCAGAGTTACGGGGACAGTGTTTCTGGAAAGAGATGTGGCTGTTTGATTTTTACATTCTTACATCTTTGGTGCTTTAAGCAATAGAAACAAATTCCATTTACTTTAACTGCATTGAGGTTGCAGCACAAATCTCAAAGATGTCAACCAGTACTACTGCTAAATAAAGCACTGGAGCCCTACATTAACATTGATGAGTTGCTCGCTTATTGCACACTTACATAATAAAAACACTACACACTTGGTCCAGCATATTGTGCAGATACATTTACTTGGATAACTTGCATTTACTTTCTGCCTTTCAGCCTATTTTAGGCCCTGGAAAAAAGTCTGCCATATGTATGAGCATCAGGGCAAGAGTTGTTATTTGCTTAGACCCTGTGGTGGTCTCCATTCAGTGAGACTCCCTGCAATGGATAGCTGCCATACTGTAGCTCCAGGAGCAGGGCTGCCAAACGTACAGAAGGTACAGATGAGCCTTTTGTTGCTGCTTTCTGACCTGCTCATTTCAGAGCTGGGTCCCCTGCTCACAGCTCTGCATGGAGGCGCACTGTAATTCAGTAAGAGCCAGATGTCAAGACAAACAAATCTCCTCAAATACAATTGCGTGTTTGTTTCCGATTTCCATTTGTTGGGTATTAGCCAAGTGATTATAGATTAAGGATTAAGGATGGGTATTGATCTAGTAAATGCACTTAATGTTTGAGTAAAGGGTGGGTGTGGTGTGCATTGCACCACGAGTTTGTTCACACACATGAGCTATGAAGCAGGTGATGACAAAATAACCCCCTAAAATGACAGAGATTCCACTCTCTTAGAGTCTGCTTTCATATTGGTTTTTGGTCATGCAGTAACAGCATACAGTTCAGCTAAACATGCATAGATCAAGGCCAGACCAGCAAGCTTGCCTTGTCAGTTATGCCAGACCCTCAGCGTCCTCTTCAAAGATCTTATTCTAGGTATGTCTGTTGGAAACACTCAACTGATATTGAAGGGATTACTGTAATCAACCAGTATTCCCATGGAATAATCAAGAAGGATTTTCATTATGTATAATAATGAAAATGATTGATTATACAAATTTTAATCTATATTTAAAGGTATAATTTTTAGAATTAAGATAAAAAAATGACTCCATCAACTGAGGTTGATTGTCGTGTTAGTGTCCACTGCTTTACTTCTGAAACTCTGAGAGCTGGGAAAGGTAACTGCTATAATATAACTTTTTAATCTCCACATGTGATGTCAGCCTATAGTTACCTTTGCCAAGGAGGTTATGTTTTTGCCGGCGTTTGTTTGTCTGTCTGTCTGTTAGCAAGATAACTCGAAAAGTTATGAGAGGATTTTAATGAAATTTTCAGGAAATGTTGATAATGGGACAAAGAAGAGATTATTCAATTTTGGTGGTGTTCTGGATTACCATCTGCATCCAGGAATTTTTTGAAGCATTCTTGGCAGAGGTCTGCACTCTCCGAGTGCTTTTCTAGTTTGTTATGTTTAGGTCAGTTTTTAGCAAGAAAACAGCCACATCAAAACCATATATTGACACCATTTGGAATATTTTCTGGTTCATATTTTTTTGTGTTGCCATCAGCTGTACTAAAGATGCATTTTGAATTGTTTAAACAAGGTCAGTAGTCCTGGTTTGTTGGCTAAATAAAATTGCCTCAGTCTGGTAGATAAGGTGTGAACCCATATATTGGCAAACAGCAACACTACTTGAAGGCAGACTGGAAACTATAGTGAATCACTAAACCTCGAGGTGCAAAGTGGTATCATGAAATTGGTCAGGGCTAGCCAATTAGCATTCTGAAACACAATACATCATAACGTGAAAATTACTATTTCTTCACACTGTATTGATAATTTTAGTTAATTTTTGAATGGTTAAAGCTAAAAATATTTATTACAAATTGCCCCCTTAATGGCAGTGAGAAAGTTTGGAGATAACAGATCACATGGTATTAAAAGGTGGTCAGCCAAAGGGTGAAACAGCATGTGACTGGTTGCAACAATTCCAGACCATAAAATCGGATCTTGTTTGAGCAATTGTATGGCTTTAATTCCAATGCTCTGAACACCAGTTGATAAATTGAGTGGGTTGCCTTAGAGACAAGTGGCAATAAAAAAAAAAAAACATTTCTAATGTTTTCATGGCAAAAGGAGGCCTGTTGGTGAGAGGCTTGAAATAAAAACAACCCTCCCTTTGTTGATATCAATTACCAGGTGACTCTTAATCAATTGCAGTGACGGCATAATGATTTGTTGTCAGATGTTTGAGGAATGAGCAATGGCGACCTGAGTTGATTTTCTCTTTCTCCTTTTCTTCTTTTTTTCTTTTCGAGTTCCGGTTGACATTTCCTTCTCTAGACAAGGACAACGTGAGGTAAACATTCTCCTTTTGGGTTGGTATCATCTCCGTTTGGATCCCCCTGTTGTTGGGCAACTCTTTCTTTTTAAGTAACAGAGGAAAAGCTGATTGTTCTTTTGGTCTGTAATTTTCTACTGATGGGCTCTGCCAGCTCCGTCTGCAGCCACAAAAGCCCGCTTGACAACTCGACAATTACCGCCACTCAATCGGGATGGAAATGCTGCTGCACTGTTGCATTGCTTTTCAAGCCGTCCAAGTCTCACAACATTAAAAGCTTCATATAGTGAATGGAAATCCAGATACAATTCAGCATACTTGCTCTAAAAACTACCTTATGTTGGTGTGATTGATTGGTTCATCGAGGTACAATAATCTTTTGAATATAAGACAGCTCATCTTTATCAAGAGTAAGAGAGACCTGACATTGGGAAAATCTCCTCTTGCTGATATGTTTGCTGAGTCATTTTGTTCATTTCCTGTTCCGTGATAAACAGATAAAGAGTCTTATTTTATGGTTAGTTAGTTTTGATTAAGGATTAATGGGGCTTTCAAACATAGTCTCATGATAAGGTAAAAGCACTTCATCAGGATATTGCAGACATATCACATGTACTCGTCAAAGCTGCTTCACTTAAACAGCTAAATAAATAGTTTGGTTGTCATTATCGTTGCAAAACATACATGTATTACTTAGGAAACTGCTGTAGCAGTGGTTTTCCTTGATAGACCTTAAGTTTGACTGGTCCTCCTCCCTCACACAGTTCCATTATGCTGCTGTCTCCAGAGCAGGAGCATAGTTCTATTTGGAGCCCAGTAAAGCTCTCAGCTAATGCCCTCAGGGATGCAGCATCATATCTGGCCAGGAGCGATGCAGAGACGTCTAGTGGTGGAGGCTTTGTGGCTTGCCTTTTACCAGCACATCTGGCTCCAGAAGATTAGTGTGCTACTGGACCCCAGGAAAATACACATCACGTGTACTTAAAGGAACACAAAAACAACAAGCCTTGGAAATGCTTTCCGGAGTGGTTTGCCAGGGAAGAAATAAAGCATTGCCATAAACAGATTGAGCATGTCAGAAAATGAATGCAAATATAAATGTAAATGTGCAGAAATTAGATTTCTCAGAGAACAGGGAGTTAATCAAGTGGAAGTTGCTTTTAAAATACGCCATCAGTCGCCCAGGGTTCCTCTATCATCTCACTTGCCCTCTAATGTCTCTCAGCACTTTCGCCTTTTAATGTGCGTCTTTGAAAAATGCTCATCTGACCAGCGCATCCATTTTTCCTTTCCTCCTTAATGACAATTGTGTATTTATCTGTCCCTGGTTTGCCGCGGCGTTAGTAAATAATACAGTCTAAAATGATGAACAATCCATCGTCGGACATGTTACGGCAGCCTCGTAATGAACTGAAGTCATTTGTGTGGCAGTAATTACACACTCCTCTGATTAAAGATGGCTGTGCTGGATAGTATTTGGGTAATTATTCCCTTTTGCTCTATGTGATAAGCTCATAATGTCCAGTCAGGGGGGTTGTGGGGATGGGGAGGAAGTTAATGACATGCTAAGGCTGGTTGGAGTGAATATCCAGTCGCTTTTCCTCAATCACTCACTCCCTTTGCCTCTGCTGCCCCTGCAGCACGAGTGACTATCTTTATGTGTAGTGTCCCAGCAGGTAGGCACTAGCAAGGCTAAAGTAATTGCTACCGAAATGGCCTGGTTGCACTGAGCCCTCGTTATATGAATGCTAATGACAGCTAGCTTTAACTCTTTGGTGTCAACGCTAACACGTGACTGCCCCTTCAACAATGCTAATTAAAGTCAGCTTTCTTCTTCTTCTTCTTCCTCTAATTCCGTGCTCCATGGTTGACCTAATCCCTCTCCTTATCCATACTTGCTGTTTGTAATTAACACTTGCCTCCCTCATCTCTCCATTTAGTCACTCTATCAGCTCTGCCTCCTCTCCCCACAGCCAAGGGCCTGTCTCTTCTCCAGCAGTGCATACCTTGATCTTCCTTCCAAAGTAGCATCCTCTCATCTCACCAGAGGTTATATTTTCCTCAGCCCAACCACACCCCCTGCAACTACCTTCATCCATCACACACACACACACACACACACACACACACACACACACATCTATTTGGTACACCAGCATGACCCCAAAGACACAGCAGAGGCACAGGGGAGTAGGGAGCTAGTGATGTTAGTGATCAGTCAGCTTCATTTTGAATTTTTCTTGCATCAAGGACTCTAAGGGCTGAACAGAGTTGGCATGTTACTCGTCATACCTACTTCAATGTTCAACTCAATACACCGAATGCACCAGGCTCCGAATGCACCAGGCTCCTTCCACTGTAGAGGTCATTGTGTTGTTGCTGTTTTTGTTGTGTTGTTTGTCAGGCACATGGTTATCAACTCCATGTTCCATTTGGGGGTTGAGCCAAGGGTTAGCATGTTGACAATGAAGAATCTTAGTCAGCCGGGCGCGAAATGAGAGAAAGAAGGTAACTGCTGTTCCCCAACCACCTAACGACAACCTCTTTACAACCCCACACCTGACCTTTTTGATATCCTCTCCCACAAAGAAGAAGAGAAGGATTGGGACAGTTTAGATTCTCCTCAAGGCAACATGTCAAGCAATGAGTTGAGCAGAATTAGAACAAGGTTAATGTGGAATGTGGGGGCCCATAAAGCCCACTTCTATCATCTCATCACAAGACTGTTGGCTCTGCAATGTTGATGTCCACCTTCATGTCTTTAACTTATGCACAGGACATGCAGTGTGGTGATGCAATATGAGCAATGTCTAATGTCCTGATATGTCTTTTCATATCCAGATAACGATACATATCACAATACAGCACATTTTATTTAAATTCAATGAATAAGTAGATGGAGCAAATACATGGAAAGGCCTATTTCATATTACATTTTGAATGATATACTTATAGAATAATAAATAGATATTTGATTTTTTTTTTTATTTAGAACATTTGTGCAAATTTTCAATTAAGCAACTAAGAATATGCTTAATATTAAAATCTAAATATATTAAATAGAAAAAGATCAGTAGAAAACACTTTTCATCTATAGTTTCAAACAAAATAAATGTAGGCCTAAAATGTGAATATCAACAATCTAAACCAAACATATTTAATATGCTTTAACAGTAGAAGTGTTTGAATAGAGTCTGTTGTGGGACCACACTGCAGTATCTGTGTCAGATGTTTCAGATGTTTCAGACTCATATCACGTCCACACGACAGAAATAGCCCCTCTTTCAGGTACGAGCTCCTCGTTTTGTCTTGGCTGGTTGAATTTCTTCTTCTGTTTAGAATTACTCTGTTCTGTGTCACTTTTACTCTCCTGTTTGTTTGTGTTGCCTTCAAGCAAATTTCCTGCGTGCATCCATGTGGAAGAACACAAAGTGTTGCCCAAGTCAGAAAAATTATTGCTGTAAAGAGTGTGATTGACATGACAAAATAAACAATAGTATATAATATGAAACGATGGAAGAGTTTCTATCTTCACACAATATGTCATCTTATCACACAGCGCTAGTGTGCAGTCTGTTCAGTTGTTGGATGCAATCATACAATGAATCTTTTTTTTTTTTTCACAGTAAATGGAACAAAAACCTCTACTGTAATGCAGCAGTTGTTTGAGTGTGAGAATTGTAATCTGAGAAAATTGTGTTGTCTGCTTCCAAAGTTACCTGCCCAGTCAGAGACCGTCAGAAACACACACACATAAGGTTCAAATTCAGTTTCACACGGTTGCCCTTTAAGATTTGGAATGGCGACAGGCTGCACCGTTTTAACTAGAAAAACAAACACCAAAGGAAAAAAAATGCGAGAGTAAAGAACAAGACAGAGAGAATAATGCCAACAGACCAGAGCCCGGTGCCCACAGAGGGGTGCTGTGGGGCGCCATCTCAGGCAGAGAGTAGCACAGGGAGAAGCAGAAGAAAGCAAAGCGAATGGGCAGTGAGAGGTGGACCTGGTTTATCGGCTGCGGCAGGCTTGGCGCTGCCTCCCAACGCTCTGGGGGAGCCCAGTGCTACTGTTTTAATGATTGTAAACGAGGACGGAGGGGACTTCCGTTAATGCTTAGCAGTGCTTCAGAAGATGCCAGGAACAGGGGCTCCACAAGCCTTGTCGGACCTGGCAGCCGCCATGGCACATGCCCAGGAGAGAGGCGCCAGGAGCCGTTTGTTTGACAAGGCCCTGAGATGGAGCTCATGCTAAGAACAGAGAGGCTTTGTAGTCATGGCCAGATATGCTGGAGCACAGACGGACACATGCACTCACACATATGGAGTGAAACACAAATACACATTTGTTACGCACATTTGATGAACGAACAAGCTCAAACGACAGATAACACTTTTTTTTTTGTAAATTTGTCCAGTCTCACACCAACACATACACTCACTTGTACACATACACTTAAGGTTACGTGATCTCCCTGATCTACTTCTACACAGTCATATCACACGCTTACATTAACAAAACTCTTCAGACAAGCATAAAGTCCTGCACATGGTCTTGATTCCTCTCAGTGCCTACATACAGACAAACACAAAGACACGCACAAACCTCTCTGGGCTGCGGTCATTTTCCTGTCATGATTTAAACAGTTGTTCCAAGGCCTCTTCCAGCCACCCATCCACCACCCCTCCCCAGCTCCTCTCCCCGTTCTTCTCCTTCTCATCTTGAGAATGAAAGTGACATTTTTGAGCCTGCATCCCTCAACTCGCACTCTGCTGCGCTCAGGCTTGACAGCGACACATTCAAGGCAGTGTCAGGCTGAAATTATACTGTCTGTGAAGCTCAGTAACAAGGCAAGGGGATACAGACGCGGCGAAGAACAAGCACACCCTGGAGCTGTGAGAGTCAACCTTCGCCTTTGAAGAGTGATGATGAGGAGTAGTGGGTAGAATCAAGTGGATGAAATTAAAAGAAGTGTTTGTTTTTATGTTTCCGTTTATGGAATCTGTTTCATCTGATATTTGAAGATGGCAGATTCAGTACAAAATGCATGCAGTCATAATTTACTACAAGTACAATTTCGCTTTAGTGGTAACACTTTGATTAAATCAAAAGATGGGAATGAGATTTTGATGTTGAGTCACACTAACATAATAATTATCATTTCAAAGGCAAAGACAGTGACAGCAGATGTATTATCAGCAGTAAGTAGTTAGTGTGCACTTGTTACACTATCTGAGAACAGCTCTGTTAACTATGTAAATGAGCCAGAGGGTGACATCACAGTTAGCAAAAGGTCACTGAGCCTCCAGCTTCACATCACTGACAGGTGATAGTGAGATGACCCTCCAGTATCAAGAGTGTTATTTCATCAGTGTAGTAGCTACACATGGCTGTCACTCTCAGCGGTGGCACTCGTGCAACTGGGTTATGCCGCCAGATATTATGGTTACAAATCAAGCTCCCCCCTTGACCTCAATCTGATAAGGTAAGGTTTGTAACTATAGCTGATGGTTTCTTAATATAAACACTGACTCTGCCAGAAACATTTGCCAAAAAAAAAAGAAAAAAATAGGCTATTTTTTTCCTCTCATCTCAGGGTAGCGATATCACATTAAGGAGGTGTGCCATTTGTGACTCTTCCTTATCTGGCAGTGAATGTGCTGTTGAGTCATTCACTTCTACTCTGACTCAAATCATGTGCTGCATACTGCAGGCTAACCTTAATGGAAGATTCTACCCTGTCCATGATGAATGCTCTCCCCGGCCAAACTGCAACTACTACTGACACAACTCGTGACACAGCCCAAGAGGGAGCCAAATGTAGACACAGCGAACCAGATAGGGACGGAGAGTGAGGAGGGGCCAGCGAGTGCTATGTCTGCCATTGCTTTCTAAAAAAAACAACAAAGAATCAGTGGTGTAATTCAGCCGCCATGGAAACGTACCTTGTGACAGCACCTGCCCCCTACACAAGCTGTCCCAGCCATGACCTGCAGCATTCCACGTCAAGCTTGAAGCAGCAGGGGGAACAAGTTAGATTAGACGACAGTGGCGAAAGACAGGAACATGAGAGAGATTACGCACCCTAGGATGAGGCTAGAGTTTCAGTCAGCTGGATAGGGGTTAGGAGATTTGTGATGGTGGTAAAGCTTGGGAAAGTGAGCTGTGCTTGGACTTCCACTAGAGATAAAGTCTTATGTGAGGGAAATGGGGGATACATGAGTCTAAAGTTTCCATGGATGAATAAGTCAGCTGGTGTAAAGCACATGTTAATGTTCAACAGTAAAATCTGCACAGTGGTAAGACTGTTACCAGGTCCATTACTTCAGGAGAATCAGTTATGTTTCTAGAGAGATTTAAACAGTGATGACGTGCATGCACGTGTGCAATGCTTTTCAGTTTCCATGTGCTTGCTTGAGGTGGAGAGGAGAATGTAATGTAACTAAGAACTTCTTACAACTACTTTTACTCAAACACTGTACAATTTTGAGGAACTTTACTTCATTATTTCCATTTTCTGCTACTTTATATTTCTACTCCACAACATTTATTGCAAGCAACTTTAGAAGCTAGTTACTTTGCTGATTCATATTATTAGAAAAAATAATAATCAATAGATTAACCAATGTAGTAATTACAATGAGCCCCACCATTATTAGCGGTAACATTAAAGCATTAACGCATCAGTGACTATAATCCATTATTACACAGCCTTGTTGAATTTTCAATTCTGATTGGATAGTGGTGGCATTTCTGTATTATAGATCATAGCTATAAATAACACACTGCTGCTATACTTTATGTACCTCCAACTGTAGAATCTAATGGAATAGAAACATTCAAACATTTTCTATCTATATTTGTCATTTTCTTTTCTTTATATTATTATAAATATGAAATATTGTACAGTGAACCCTCCTCTTCACGTCGGCATCCTGCGTCAACCTGTCATGGTTTATAAACCAAAGTTTACAACAACTGGCTTGCTGTATATTTAACTTCAGACCATTCTTTACATACTTTTTCTACTTAAAGTATATATTGTTGCTAAAAATATTGCTAAAAACAGCATTTTACACTGTGGTGTTGCTGCTTTTACTTTAGGAAAAGATCTGAGGACTTCCTCCAACACTACAATGTGGCCACATTTATACTGAATGTACTTCTACTGTAAAGTCATCCAAAGCTAGACTAAAATCTGATTGTATTTACTGCGAAAATCCAGTGAAAACTTGGCTCGATCAGCTAAAGACTTGAGTTGGCAAAGCCTAAATAAGGTCTGTGATGTATGTGCACCCACCCAGAGCCTCCTCTTGAAACAGATTGTTCAGGTTCCCCAATTCAGAGAGTGGATGGAGTTTCAGTCCCATGACTGAGCTGCCAGTGTGGAATTGTAAAGCCAGCTAACACTGGTTCAGTCTCTCCCAAACACACACACAAACCCCTTCCTCACTCACACAGTTGGTTTTGTGGGGGTATCAGTTCCTCTACATGTAGGCATGCAACATTGGACCTCCCTTCCTCCTCCTCCTCCTCCTCCTCCTCTCTCACACACACACACACACACACACACACACACACACACACACACACACACACATATAAGCAGATGTCACCCCGTCTGCTTTGTAATGATATGTCCTACTCTGCCCCTGCAAAACGAGACCATGAATGGGCTGGAAAAGTGGGGCCCCATACAAGTGTCTTTGCCCCATGACGTCTTCAGCACTGAGGAAACTTGAATGGGACATTGACCTAGACAGTCTGAAGGTTTAACCTACAAGTCAAAGTAAGAATGTCTTATAGGTTCAGGTGAAATAGAAGACCTATTGCAATTTTATCCAATCAAAAAATATTTAATGCTGTTACAGGTCTTTCCCTAGGTTTGTGGGGGGCTAAGGTCCTGTGATTACGTTTTCCCTGCACACCAAAGGTGGACAGGGTATTGTTTTTACAGGGTATTGTTTTTTTCCTGTGTCCCTCTGTGTGTGAGTGACCACTATGACTTACCAACGGATACATCAATCTTTATCAATCTACTTACTTATATTGACTGAGTGAATATCTGGAATCTTGCAGTTTTTGCATCTACCTTAAGCATTTTACTGTTTTCTTGGCCTCTGTAAGCCATGTCCTAAGAAATACATGAATCCATTTCAGTCTGTTATTGCCACCTAGTCTAGAGTTAGGTTTCAGTTTGGCCATAGTAGAGGAGCTTGAACTCTGAACATGAAAGGTTCCCTTGCCGTGTGTCTCTACCTCCCATACAGGTCAGCCTAATATTTTAACTTTATACCAGTCACATTTCTATTACTATTCTTTTCATTTTCTCAAGGGGCTTTCACATACAATGTGATGTGCACTCACCATTGGGTCCAATGCACTGTTCATGGAGGACAGAGCAAAATGCGCAGGGTTTTCAAAGTTACAGCAGGATTACTTCACTAAGTTTTCTGTAATAATAAAATATGTGGAAACTATACCTCTTAACTTCAGTAAATAAATGTTAATTGGTCTAGAGTTGCCAAGAGGGAGCACATAACTAACCAAAGCTTATGTTTACATATATTGCCTGCCTACAACATTTTAAAACACAACAGTTCAAGATACGGCTTTCCTCCTGAGGTCTTGATAAAAACACAAACGTGTGTTGTATACATAAACAATAGACTGATATTACTCTGAGCAAAGTGTTACTATGAGAGTGATTTCGGACACAACCAATCCGACATTTTCTGACTTTTCCTCCATTATGCCAATCTTGCCTGACTGGATGCCTCTTTATTTGCTGCGCTTTGCTCAGCACAACATTTTGAAAATAATGGGGTTCAGATTGCAGTGAAAGTCGCACCCGAGGTTATTGATTTCAAGATGATTTCATTGAAAATTGCTGCTTTATATAGGTGACGTTGTGTCTGTGTGCGGTACATATAACTCACAAATGACTGCACCAATATTTATGACACTTGAAAGATATATTTACTGAGCAAATATCCATTTTGGCCCATCTAGCTTAACAGTTAACTGAATGGTGTGTTGGGTCTTCTGTCTGTGCGCTGGTTTGCATTACACTTGGATTTTTTTTTTAAATTTATTTGTTGTTACTTGACTCGTTTTTGCATCATTTTACAACAATATTATGACAATATTTAGAAAATAGTTATAAAAATGTGAAAGAAATGTACTCATTGATGAAGTCAGTGTTTTCTCTCCAGAGTGGTAGAGAAATCCCAGTAGAATCTTCTTGTTTCTTTAGCTTATGTGCATTGCAAAATCACTGTGCTGTGCTTAAATGGAAGGGAAAACCCTGCTTTCTGTTGTTCACCTAATAAACCGTCTGTGTTTTTGACAGTGTTTGATTGCAACTTTTAAACACTCATAAGTTAGTGTCAAACTGATGCGAACTGATGAGATCGACATTGATATGCAGCGCACTCCATTATATTTGACAGAACGTTCCCAAGTTAGCTGCACAAGTCAAAGGATTCAGAGCTGGAGAGGCTCCACTGTTAGCGTCGGGGATCTGCCCTTGCCCTTGGTGGACGTGTGTTTAAGACAGGCAGGCAGCTGTTGGCACCGGCTGGAGGAGATGCTTTAGAGGCAGGGGTCCATCCCGTAAATGGAGCCGTGCGGTTCTGATGGATCAGCACATCAGTTCCCCTCCTGCAGGGTCAAACAAATGGAGGGGAGCACAGAGCGTGTATCACTCATGATGAAGGGAGCGGGGAAAGGATGAGGGTGAGGAGAAAAGTCATCTTGATTAGGACACATCATTCAATTTCAGAATTTCAGAGGAAGCTGTACCTCAAAACTACTTTTAACAAAACATCAAACCATGAACCAGATGAAGGGTTAACATAACACACTGAAATGCTACTACTGAACATGTCAATGATTGTTACCTGGATTGGAACAGTGAATCATTTGTTCCACTGAACTTTGGATTCTGTTAGAAAGTACTATGGATGTACAGTTGTAGCTACAGCAGAAAAAAATAAGATGGTGTGTGTGTGTGTGCTTATTACTATTTCAGTGTAAAATATTATCCTGTGTTTGATGCTGGGCACATCTTAGTTGAGTCAAGTAACATCGCATGACAGATTAGTCCAAATCAACTATACCATGCGTCCGTCTCAACCCCAATGTCATAAAGACAATGTGTTCATAAATAAATTGTGATATGTGTAAATCCTCAGGAAAAAGGACATGTAAGGAGCAACGACAGCAGCCTGTCAGACCTGTATTAGCTCAGAATTTCAGTGCTATGATCTATTGTGCAGCTTTTATTACTCATACTGTAGCAGTAACTTGTCTGGGGTTAATGATAGTTTGACTTAGTGTGAGGACAAATTCATTATGTTACAGACTTGTTGGTCACCTGAGATATTGAAACGAATATCTGTGGCAAAATGCTTTTTTCATGGCAGGCAGCTTATTTTTATGTGAGCTTGAGGTTTGAAACTGCAAAAAGAAACAGATTTGATTTGATATTTAGATTATGAAATAGAATGGTTGAACAAATTGATTAAAAAGGCGATGATATTAACTTCTCCTCTGTATTACAAGTCAAAATAAGCTGTAGCCCCCAGATTGTTAATAACAACCTTTACACCTTTGAAACATTGTTTTAATGGTTAACATGAATAATTATTGTTTTTGCACTCAATCACAAATGATAGACATTCACAGAATCACAAACAGGTTAGAACTGAGCAGCTTACTGAACTGAAATGAGAACGGCTTTTAATTAAAATTTCACCATTAGTGTAACAAAAGCTTGACCACAAAAAACAATTGCGCCAGCACCTTAATGGCAATTTCAATGTCCCAACTTTTAATAATGGGACAAAAAATGAATGACCTATGAATTTGTGGCCGCAGTCTATTACTTTTAAAAATCAAATATCCCATGAATGAAAAAAAAAACGCCCCATGGCACTTCCTATGTGCTGACAGAGATGCTGATGAAGAGAACGCACCCCCCCCAGCCCATCCCCCTCCCTACAGCTTCATTTATCCCTCCATTTCTCCATCCACTACCACCAGCCAGTTATTCATGTTGCTTCATAGGGTTCCTGTCTATATAAATCAAGAACCCCATCTATGAAACATATCTTTTAGATAAAGCTGCCTCTTCATCAAGGTCTTTTTGACGCTCCGTTACTAACCATATTGATTCGTTCTCAGATTATTTTCGGCCACAGGGGCGTTGCTATTTTTTGCCTCTTTTTTTATTTTAAAGCATGACAGAAATGGATCTATGGTAATCATATTCCATCTGTGACACTGCGCTCTGTCCATTTCTATACCCTATCCTTGGTTAACCCAGAGAATATTTCTTTTTCCCTCCCCCTCCATCCGTACCTTAATTGTGCTGTTAGGGAAGCAGAATCTAATTCCGAAAAAAGCATCTACACGCTTCCCCTCCCTACTATCTCTCCTTCCATTCTCCAGCCTCCCAGCTCACACACACACACGCAAACTTCGGTCGACGGCAACTCCTAGAAAGCAAACAGGCCTTTGGCTGGAGGAGCCAGATAGGAGCTGGTTGGCTCCCACCAATCCTTTATCTGAGCCAGCGCTGCACATCAATAACACAAACACCACCAGCCTCCAATCCTCCTCCCTCCCCTCCCTCCATTCTCTGTCACCAAACACCCTCCCATCCTCTCCTCCCCCTCCCTTCCCTCCAGCTTGTACTCCTCCACTTTTAATCTTTCAAAACAAAACGGCAAAGCCCCCTAAGAGAAACTGCATCAAGCTGAGAAAGTGATAAAGCAGTTTATTTATTTTTTTTATTTGTGAGAGGCGGGGTTGGGCTGGTGGAATGATTTCCACATTTCACTGTGCTTTTTTTTTTGGTACCTTTCTGAGCTTATGCTAATAACCTGTTGATCTGTGCTTCTGCTTTGTGTGGCTTCTGTCAACTCCAGCTCCAGCGCACACCACTGGGCAGACAGGCATAAACAAGCAGCCTGAACATCAGTCATGCAAATACTTTTTAAATGCCATCGTGTTACCCAGGCAAGTGCTTTTGTCATGGTGTGTGATTTTTCACTTTGATTTTACTTCTTTTTTTTTTTCTTTTTTTTTTGGCCAGTAATGTTTTTTTTTTTTTTTGATGATGATGAAGAGAATAGTCATAATCCGTCCTTCAAAATGGAAGAGTGATAACAGCACATATTCAGCCTGCAATCATCTGGATGCAGCTCTAATTACATCCAGCTTGTTTGATCTTTATACCCAGTATCCAGTGAAACTCTTGTTACATGCCAGACATGAATTATTTGAGGGTTTTGCATACACTGCAAACACAGAGATGAACCCTTGTTGGTTTCTGTTTTTCCCTTGTAAGGAGTTTTAAACAAAGGCTGGCATTTTACTGATACTCAAATAGGGCAAATTAAATAAAAAATGCTTAAATTATAGGGCAATAAAATAAATACATTTAAAAATACAAACTTTTATTAATTTGTTGTCTCTCTTACCCTGGTTTTTTCTTCAAATGGTGTGTGCCAGCACATGTTTGTGCAGCTCTGGGGAGTTTGCCTTAGGGACGATAAACTACAAGACTTCCTGCAGACTCCTTGCACTTATAAAAACTCATACCCCAGCCAAATATGAAGCAATACTCCCAGAAAGCCTCTAAGCAAAAGCATGGAATTCCCTTCTATAACTGCAATGCATAAATTGTGACTTAAAAAAAGGAAACCTTTAAAACGAGGCCTTGAAACCAGGCAAAATGCCACTTAAGGGCACAAGGTCTCGCTCTAGCTCTGCTGAATCAATAGTGCAGGCAAAATGGCACACTAATCAACATTCCATTATTGCTATTTGCATATTTGATCCAGGATTTGTTCAATGGATTATACATATTACCTGCATGATGTTTAATTGCCTTTTTAATAGACTCTGTGATTAAACAAGGAAGTCAGGGTGGGCTGGTGGAAGAGACAAAATGTAAAAAAAAAAAAAAAACAAGTGCAAAGAAATCTTATTAGAACAAGTTGCTTGCATCCTCCGGAAAAGCATCTGAAGGTGCCGGAATGAAATAAAGCAGAGATCCGTCTTGTGATAGAGGCAGCAGTGGCTGCTCAAAATTCATTCATTTGCCTGGTATTTGTTTAAGGAGATTGAAGAGGAGGCAGCTTGTTCCCATCACTGCAGAGTTTTATATCTTATCATGTTTTGACAGATGAGGGGCGTGACGCACAAGAATGCACACACGTGGAGTATTGTTGCATTGCGGGTGTGCGGTTAAATGAAAGTTTGTTTTAAATGCAAAGTTTTCTGGCACTTTGGCATGATATGGGGTGAAAGTATCAAAGAGTGAGGAGGTTTACTTGTAAATACATTTAGTATAAACACTAAAATGTCATGCTAGGGCTGTGTATTGGCAAGGATCTGCAGCATGATAAAGCGGTTACGATTCAATATTCTGCGATTTTTAAATATGATTTTGACTGTCACAGTATCATGAAAACACCACTATATGGATAAAATCTGAGTAACAGTTTACCACACTGCTATCTGCTAGTCAGGGTTTTAAAACTCAACACAAAATGAACCACTGTCACCAATATTTGCATGTAAACTCTTAAAAATAAAGTGTTTTTGAGAATTCATACAGTATCAAAAACACAAAACATCACACAAAAAATATTGCAATACTATAGTGTATCAATGTTTTTTACACCCCTGTTCTGTGCTGTTTTCAACTGTTTATAATGAAAGAATGAGAAAGAGACTGGAAACTAACAGCTGTAAACCAAGCATTAAGACAGAAAACCAATGCTGGAGGCTAAGCACTGGCAGTGAACTTTCCTCCAGCACTAACAATGGACTCTCTAATCTTCAGGAGTATTAGTACCAAGCTATAGGTAACCCAAGTGCAGCGCTACAGTTTCAAAGTAGGCTGAGTGTCCTATTTATAAGGGCTGCAGTGCATTTGAGGTTGCATGTATACAGTATCTGATTAAATGTCATGGTATGCATTCTTTAGTATCAAAGCAGATGAGTACATTCAGCCTGCTCCCCTTCACAATCTGGATTAGTATTATAAAATCTATTATTGGCTAGGACAGTCATATGAGATTCACATATAAAAATTTAAAGACTGAAAGCAGATGGGTCCATTTTATTGTGTATGATTGCACACACTGATCTTTGATACAGCATTTCCTAACAAGACAAAGTAACAAAAAAAAAAAAAACCTCATCGAGGTCACTCTCTCCTACAGTTAGCGGCCAGTCACCTGCTCTCATTAATAAGGAAATTAATGTTGCATTCTGTTTCAATTAACCTTCCCCGGCTACAGGAGCAGGACCGGGAGGGAGGCCCAGGCACCCGCCGAGGTCAAGGTAATTGAATCAAAGGTACAGCGATGACAAGGCCAAGGAGTTGTTGCTATGGTGTTGGGGGCAATCGTTAACCCCATCATTAGGGTGGCGATTGAGGTTGCTGCATGTCAGGTTGTGTTGTTGCAACTCGGAGTTGTGACAGTCATCATTAGTGAAATCGGCCGTTGTGACTATCAGTTGGTAAATTAGGCAGTTGTCAGGCTTAACTGTTGGTGGCAGTAAATCTGCCAGTTGAAAATATGGACGTTGGTCACTGATAATCTTGTTTTTTTACTATATTTTAGAGTATCTGTATGTGTAATTAATGAGGAGAGAGTCCGGTTTCAGAATGAGTAATGGCAGAATTCTTTCTGCCTGCGGCACAGCTCTTTGTACAGATACAGTATAGACTGCAATATCCACTGCTCTCAACTGAAGCAATTTAAAACACAGTATAAGTGTAGGAAGTGTCACATTTATACATTTTAAAGCCAAAACCTCAATTTTTTCACTTCAGCAAAGGGCATTTTCACACCTGTAGTTTGTTTGCTCTGGTGCAAATCAGTTGAGGAGTTTGTAAAGTTGGAGCGTTTTCCTCCTGGCTTTGGTTTATTTTTACACAGAGAAAAATCCAAGCAAACCAAAAGGCTTATTGCTCAGATGTGTTGTTGCAAGAAAGTAAAAGCGGGAAGAGGTGGTTGTGTTCACACCTGCCTAAACGAATTGCACCAAGGAAGAAAATGAACCACAGTCCGATCTAACAGGATTAAAAGACGCTAAAGCAAGGCGAAAGACAGCTCCACACGTCACATCGTGAGAGAGGTTTAAAAATGACCATTGTCACTGTCTTGCAACCAAAGACAAAATTTTAACAATGCCAGAAATTTAGTTTGACCATCTCGTAATTTGACTGCTGCTACAACCTATGTCTACAAACTGGAATGCAGTATGAAATGATGTACTGATCAACATGACACACTTTACAGTCTTTGCAAAGCTGAAACCCAAATTGACGAAATTTCCTGAGCCACAACTGGGTCCACATTCTCCTCTTTCTCTTCTTCTTGGGATTTTTACTCTCTACACATACATATCACTCTTGTAATGGCACAATTCTTTGTTTCATTGTTTACCACTGCAGTGCACATGACAACACACAATGCTGATGTTTTATTCTTACATGATTGATTGATTCCATTGATTTGCACAATTCAGTAGGTTTTAGCATCTTACAGTCTACATACATCAAACTTAATGCCATACCTAAGTTTATTAGATCCATGTCACACAGTGTGTTTTGCAATAAATGCATAAGATTGCTGAAATATCTGCACGTGGTTTAGTTGATGGAACACACATGCAACACAGGTGGCACAGGTTTTGGTATTATAAGTTCTGTGCTTTATATTCCGTCAGCATGTTGTGAACTCGCCTCATTTTTAAATTCTTCCCTCTGACGTTTGTTTTAATTCTTTTGTTTTTGGCATGGATAGACTTGTGTAACTTCCTGTCCTTCCTCTGAAAGTTTGAACTATCCAAAAAGTGCTTTCGCACTGTAAAACCATGGTTCAGTTTGATCGTAACAGAGACCACCTCAATTT
>JAPQRN010000011.1:9826271-9838633 GCA_037367275.1 Coranthus polyacanthus
GTTTGAACTATCCAAAAAGTGCTTTCGCACTGTAAAACCATGGTTCAGTTTGATCGTAACAGAGACCACCTCAATTTTTGGTCTGCACCGGGAGAGGTCTGGACTAGGGGAGGTTTCACACCTTCACAATTTGCTTTGAATCAAACTGGAAAGTCAGAAAATCTGGACCAAACAAGGTAGGTGTGAAAGTGCCTTCAATGTCAACCCCCATTTTGCAACTTCACATCACATGGACATTAAGAAAAAATAACTGTGTGAACACAATCAAGACAGCATTAATGATGCCTTTAACAGGTATTTACAAAGTGTATATATAAGCTTAGGATAGAGTTTATTAGTATAGTTGCTTGCAACATGTTCTATCAATATACTGCCATTGACTGCTTTGATTTATAGCCTTTTAGTATTCATAGTATTCATGTATTTGCATTGCTTGTTTTCTTTGTAAGAAAAATGTATTTGTAATCCTCAGGTTTTTCGGCTTCCTCCTCTTTTGTTACTTAAAGGCTTTCCCTCCTTCATGTACCTCTCTCTGCTTCCCTCTTTCCTCCGCTGTGTCTCTGATGATGGTTGTCTGCTCCTCGAATGCGCTGCTGAGCATTGGCCAACAGTAAAACACACCTGGGTGTGTCCAGTCATCTGATGAATGACCCTGCGGCTGGCGGTCAGATCGATATGAAACGCGTGTGTGTGTGCGCGCACACGGCTGAACATGTTGTGGGTGTGAGACGAGCGGGTGCTTTCTGCTGAGCTGGAAATCCCATTAAATCCCAGCTACCACACACGCGCGCTTTAACACACTACGTCCTCCACTAACACACATTAGTAAACACACCCACAAGCTATCTATGTCTTTACTGACACACACCAGCCCACACAGGGCACGTTTCACAACTCTGTACGCACACAACACAGATCTACCTTTGTTGTAAGAGGCCAGCTATAACTCATTGCTCTCCTGTACTGTACCAACTAGAGCGATGCAAAGCTGCTGCTCTCCTCTTTCTCCCTTAACACAAGCAGGCAGAGCCCTCAGATCTCTGCCTTTTTGTCAGGGAAATGTCAGAATGCCTGTAACGTTGCTACTCAAGCAGCACAATATGTTTGTTTGTATGTGTTGTGGTGTGGTGATATGGATACTATGACTCATGTCTCTGCAGGCACACAGCAGGTCCTTTTGGCTACATGTAGCTGTATGTGTGTATGTGGAAGTCTAGGTGTGTTGTGTAAGCAGCCACCTTGCCGCCCTTATGCTTGCGCTGAGACTGTGCAGCACTGGCATTCGAAATAATCTCTTTCTATCTGTCTCTGTGTACTTATCCCCCCTCACTTGATCCCTCCTTTCCATCCTCGTGTCTGTTTCTGCCTAACACCTTCAATCCACCTGTTTCCCTCCATCCCTCTTTTGTGTACCGCTCTCTTTTGTCGATCTGGCCTCATCTGTCATCTCTCCCCTCCTTCATCCCTCTCTCCATCCAGGGGCCACTAGCGTGACATTCTATCTCTGACACATCATGCATGTCCTGCTCCAATGATGCCAGCACACTGACAGATCAGCCACAATGTGTGTCATCTGGCTGGTGGAGAGAGGAGGAGGAGGGGAGGGGTGGGGGTTGGATAGACGGGGATGATCACCCGCTCACTCCGTGGACTAGAACTGGCCGTCAAAATACAAACATGACTAGAACATTTTGTGTGTGGATACTATACAGGTGGTTTCATTTGTGTGTCTGCTAATAGCCATTCATGTGTATTTATTTTAGGAGTAACATGCATATATTTCAGATTGAGTGGTTGCTTAATAGTGAAATATGACATATGTAGGAAATGGGAGCTGGGAGATGTGTGTGTTTACATGGACTTGAGTATTACTTCTGATTAGAAGTGCGAGTACTTATGACGAGGCTCTTGAATCCCATTTTTCCCTGGTTGTGAGAAACCCAATTATGCTTCTTGGAGTACTCACCTTATCTTGGTTTCTAACGGCTGCCGACCACCTGTGCAGGTGCAGCTCAAGCCAAGTAAAGTAACATAAAACAAAAACAATGGCATCAACAAAAGCGCCTCACTTCTATAGCGATGAAGAAACAGAGTTTTGTCTTTCGATAATGAAAGAATTAAATATATTTGGCTTTTTAGATGGGGAAAAAACATTGTAACGCTGACTTATTGAAGTCTGGAATAAACAGGCTAGCAAGCGCCGGTTAAGCAAATCAATGGAAAATGTTGCAACTTTCATTTGACATAATTTTGGACAAGATGCTTGGTCACCATAAACTAATTTAAAGCTATCAGTTACAGAAATGTCAGATTCAATTACCAGTTTGTGTTGTAAACAGCCCAGGCAGCTGTGCAAACAGCACACAGTAATCTGTGACTGGGATACTTGTGCTTATAATGTATACAGGGATATAAATAACCAGATTGGGATAGGGATAAGCATCATAACTAGGGTAAACATAACCGGGTAATGAAAACAAAAATGAAAAAACGATTACTGTATGTAATGTATCAAAGTAAATTTTCACCAAGCGATGCAGGTCTGTAAAACTATAAAGGAATCTAAATAAATAGCGCATCCTTAGTTGTGTTTTTTACACAATAAATAGAACTGTGAGCACAACAAAATCCTAAACTTGTATTTTCACAAGTCTGCAAAGTTATAAACGACACACTTGCTGTTTGACCGAGTTTATTAAAAAAGAAAAAGGAGGAATAGATCTGCATGAATGCGTAGTAAGTTTCATGGCAGTCTGTCTGAGAGAGTATTTCCGAGTAAAAATACATAGAATAGAAAAAACATAATGTAAGTATGTAATGCATAAAAATGCACAGTGCGTGTATGTAAGCAGACTCCATACATTATGCATATGTGGAATGCCAGTGTGTTCATCCTGTTGTTGGCTATAGTGTAGATCACTGACTGAGCCTCATCTTTGACCTCTTGATCTGCTGGCAGGTCATAGATGTACTTAAATGCCCGCTAGTCAAACCAATCCTATCAGTTATGTCACGCAAGGATGGCAGGCTTAAGACCCCCCTGCCCCCACTCATTCATCTCCCCCCACCCTGAGCTACCTAGCCTTGCGTAGCCTGTAGTGATTCTCCTCTAGTATTTCCAGAAAAAAAAAACAACTACACTACATTTGTCCGCAGCAGCTAACCTGGATCTGGCTACACCAGAAGTATTACAACTATTACACTGGACCTGTGGAGCACAGCATGTAGTCTCCTTCCATGCTCCCCTCCTCACTCGCTCTCTCGTTTTTGCCTGTAGCTGCCCAGTGTTGTATAACCTAAATTAGCTTAGTGGTGCTTCCACTGTAATAACAGAAAAGCGGTCTGTATTTCTAGGAAAAAGAGAAAGCCAGTTTGCTACCACATGATTGCATGATTGCTACATTACTGTATATTTAAAAAAAAGCTGCTTATTCTGGTGCATCCGGGGGTTATTTCCTTCAGATGCTCTGGAACGTCATAAATGTTTTGCCCCTTTTTAAATTTTTTTTTTTTTTCTTCCTCCTACAGTGATTGTGGCTATTTACAATTGGCTTTGCAAAATGTGAATTAATTATTAATAAAAAAAAGACATCAAATGCTTTTTAATAATAAGAGAAAAATGAACCTGGCATTATGTTTCTCTAGTCACTAAAAATATAGAAATCATGGTGCTCATCACACATGTAGGGCTAATGTTTTTATTCACAAGCCTATATAAAAGTATGCACAAAATTTGTAGTATTATCGGTTCATTATTTGACAGCAAAAATACTAGCTAAGAGCTTTCTTTCTTTCTATAGTGTCAAATACTTTATTGTAGTTTAATGATTCATGCTTCGATCTGGAACCAATGGTGTTTTTTTAATCTTTTTGGGGGGTGAACTTTACTGTAAACCACTTCTGTTTGTTGTTTTATGTTTTAGTCTGACATATGGCTTACTACATTCAGCAACTAATATGAAACATCATGTGGCCTTTTGAAAGAGCCTTTGATCCTTGAGTAACTGAATACTGAGCATGTCAAACGGTAGTGTTTTGTATTGGAGAGACACAATTACAGCTTGAACTCACCCGTCCTTGTGATCCTGTACTCTGCATATCGACACGCACGTGCGCGCACACACACACACACACACACACACACACACACATTTGCCACCTCAGACTGTTCTCATCATCCTCTTCAAAAGTATGCAGTGTATAGGACAACTTGAACTGCTTCGTGAATAGCCTTGTGCAGATGCATATCCAGCGATCTATTGTTTTTGTTTAACTCTGTGGTTTGACCGTGGCCTGAAGTGACTGCTGTTTTTTTTTTTTTTTTTTTTTTTTACTTTTTCCCCATCTCCTTGTGTCCTTCCTCGCTATCTGCCACACTCTTTCCTTCCCTGAAGCTTCAATCGTAACCGGCACCTCTTCGCTCTCTTCAAACCGCCTGGATTCGTGCCTCCATAATGAACTCAGTCAGTGAAAGAGAATGAGCAGGATTAATCCAGCCAACGGCAAGAAAGGGATTTGATGATGTCATCCATATGAATGAACCAGTTAGAGGATTATTCCGTCTGAGGTGGAAGCGATCCAAATAAATGAATGTGAACAACAGGGCAATGGGCAGAAGAGTTTGAAAAGGGATGTTGAAAAGTCAAATGTGGAATGTTCTCTGGAAACAGACAGGTGGAGAGGAGATGAAGAGACGGTGTAGGAAGTTGTGGAGGCAAAGATAGCATGGCAGGACAGAGGAGAAGAAAGAGACAAAGTGAATAAGTGAGGTTGAAAATGATTGATGAATGAACCAAGGGAGGAAAAAAAGGATACATCAGTGCAAGAAGATATAGGTTGGTTTCCAAGCTCTGTCTTTCCATCTGTCAGGACAAATGGCATGGTGAGAGGTTGGTCTGAGCAGACAGTGCTTAGTGGGAGGTGTCAGCTTTGAGCTATGGGAGCGTCAGAGGAATCTGTCCCGGAGGCCCCAGCTGTGGCAATCACTGCTCAGTGGGCCGCTGGGCCAGAGCAATCAGGCCACCAGCAAGCCATCAGCTGAGCTCTTTCCCTTCTCTGAGCGTCACACACCTTTCCCATCATCCCCATCACTCGCATCTAGTCATGCAACCGTGCAACATGACAGATAAACTACACACCTGATGTTATAATGCATGCAGTGTCACACAATAAAGTTAGATCAAGTCAAATGTAAACACTTTCTGTTCTCTATAAATAAGTACAAATAAGGCCGTGGTCAGATGGTGACGGTCACTGCCTTTCACAATGTGTGTGACGTAATTAGAAACGAGGTGCCAGCAACCGACTGTTGCATTGTAAATACATAGGAACTGAGTGAATTTAAGTCATGTCGTCTATGTCTACAGTATTTATAGTTAAACGTAAGAATGGAAGTGGTAGATTTCAGATGCGCTGAAGTTGTGTAAAACACTAAAACTTGTCCATCTTGGTTCAGACTACAACCTCCATGTTATTAGTTTAGAACTTCTATAAGTATTGGCACGGTTTATAATCAGCTACATAAACACTGACATCTGAGCTTACAGTACATTAATAATTGTATTCTTTTTCATACTGCTGTTCTGTATTGGGAAAAGCCTAAAAAACTGTCACTGTTCTTGGCTCGCATGAAGAGTATGGGCTGTTAATCCTTCAAAGAAAACTGGAGGTAAAAATAATGAATCTCTGTGTTTACACCTGTGCACTGCAGATTGGTCACAGAAGTATCAGAACCTGTTGTGGAAAATGTAAACATGCTAGACTTTCTGGCAGGATGTCGTGAGGCGAGACGTGCCATCTGTTGGCGTCCACTATGTCACACTACATGAGATGAAATGATCGGACTGAAACTGTGCTGATATTGTGTGGTCTGACCGTGGCCTACGTATCTTAATTTCACAGATGTGTACCTTCTACTCCACCTGTAGTAGTTTTGACTGTTGACAGGTACAAGTATCACCTTAGCCTGGACTTCTCTTCTTCACATTGCACTAGCAGCAAAGTAGGCGTGATCACTGTGTGTTTTCCTGTTTAAGTTCATTGATTGTGTTTACATGAACACCAGTATCCTGGTTAATCTCTGTTCTGATCATATTTGGGATATGTTTTCATCAAACACAGAGAAATCTAGTTATTCATATCCTTGTATACATGATACTAGTATCCTGCTGATTACCGTGTGCTGTATGCGCAGGTGACTGTGATGTTTACAACACAAACTGACTGACATTCCTGTAACTGAATTAGTGTGTAACATTTGAAGTTGCAGGATTAGAGCTGCTTTGTTGTTTTTGATGTTTGGCCCCGTAGTAATGTTTCTTCAGAGTTGTCTCACGTGACCTGACTTGTTCCAATGTATGTGTTGTCTATAGTCTGTAGTAGTCTGTTTACTACAGACTTGAATAGGTCAACCTTTTGGTGATTTTTTTTTTTCCATCTAAATTGCCAACTATATTTAATTCTTTCATTACCAAGAGACAAAACACTCGGCTGAAGTTGCACTTGTGCAGGTACTCAGCAGTAGTTAGAAACCGCAAATAAGAGGTATAAATGCAACAGTTTCCTCGTACTCCAGTGAGCATAATCAGGTTTCTCAAAATCGGGATAAGGGCTTATCCTGGTTTCTATGATGTTTGTACCCACAAACACGAAATGGGATACTTCTAAAACCCAATCATAACGACACTCAATGTAAATGCACACATTGTCTCCAGATGAAACACAACAGGCATCTATGTACTGTATTGAAGGACGTACATGATGCTCATCATGCTCTGGCTAACACATTTTAGCTTGTACTAAACTAAAAAAAAGAAGGACTGAAAGGAACAGCAGTTATACAGATGCATATTCAAGACTTCTGCTCTTAATCTCTCTCTCCTCTGCTTCGGTCTCTCCTCTCCCCCTTCATAAAGGTCCTAATGAGTTGTCAGCTGAGCTGAGGCAAGACATCCGTAATGTGCCATGAAATATGTAAGCCAGGCCTTTTGGAAAGTGTGTCTGTTTCATGCCCCCCTTCCCCCATCTCCCTCTCACTGGGAGAAGAAGGGGAGGAGGTTCCTCTTCTCTGATTAATGTGTGCGGCAGTGGCAGCAGGGGCAGGTAAGGGGGCGCGGCACAGCCCAATGTATGAATCCATTCCGACACTCTCCCTTTCCTCTTAATTAGATTATTGGACTGATGAGGTAGCACCAGAGATTAAGTCCTTCATCAGTTCTGAGCAGGGAGGGAGGAAGGGAGGAAGGGTGGAGGGGAGGGAGGAAGAAGAGACCGGGGGAAGGTGCACCATCCACTCTTCGTCCTTACTATACCCATCCGCCCACTCATTCCCTCGGCGCTTCTCAAACACTGCCAATCTGCAGACGTTAATAAGTGGCTAGTGAGAAAGTGCAAGGTACCAATCACAAGTGCAGTTTTTATTAGTCCGTCAAACACACAGAGCTGTCAGTAAAGAATCATCATTACATACCAACTGAAAACACGGTTGGTATCGGAATCAGATGCTACTATGTTTTTAACTTTAAAACTCATTCCTCGCTTCACATCAGGAATATTGATAGACTGTTCAAAAGACTTTGAACAACAAAGGGTCAACAAACATCTTTCACAAGCGTCCCACTCCCTTATGTTTTTGCCCTGCATCTACACCTTGGCCTTAATTTACAAGCTAGACCTTTCTGGTTCTTTTTATATATGCCCCATATTCATTCACCTTCTCCAAACGGACATAAATCCCCCCATCTCAGCACCCAACCCTTAGGGCTCTGGTATTTTAAGGCCTTGTTTTCAAAGTTGGAATGGTGAGCTCAGGGTCGAGTCAGCTTCTTCACTTTTCATGTTTTATGACTCTAGGGTATTTCTTTTTCTGTGTCTCAGCAACTGTTTAAAGGGCATAATGTATATGTATGTATATTTTCTATGTATAGTTTCTGTGACTGAAAAAAAAAAAAAAAAAAAAACAGAACTGTAATTTCTGCACATGTACCCATTGTGGACAGTATTGTTTCTAGAGGAATAACATGTTTCAAGGCTTTGTCAAACACTGTGCTGGATCCAGAATGATCATGTTCAATTTTTTTAGCTTTTATTTTTATTTAGTCAGTCAATTTATTTTTTTCTTTCAAATCTATAGTATAGTTTCAGTTTAGTTTTTATTTAGCGTTTTACAGGTATTATGAGGAAAGCCTTGATTTATAGAAGCTGAAAAAGGTAGGATGAAAGAATGCGTGACATCAAATATGATTTACAAAACCATTGTTTATTAAAGTTCCCGCATTGTTCAGAACCATTTAATTCCTGTACACCATGAACCAAAGTGGTATAGCAACCCCAGTGCAAACAAAAGGGAAAACAAAAAGTTGCTTTTTCCTGCAATTCTAGTCCAGCGCATGTCGCCACTTTCGACTCATTTTTAGTCTCAACTTTTCCGAGTTACCCACCAGACTTATAAATTACCACTGGATGCATGGTGGAATTTTGGCTTCACAGCTCACAGAGTGGCTGGCAGCCACCGTCTCGCGCCCTGCATAAACTTACACGTACAAATGTGTGCACCGGCTCAGTACAAGTAAGGCTCTGACCTCTCTATTGGATGCAGGCCAAGCTGCGGTGGCTCAAGGACTGAAGGCAGGGCTTTGGAGAGTTCGCCGACAACCGAAGACTGCTTTAAATGTATTTACCCTCAAAGACTCCTGCATGGACATGAATGTTGATTATTAACTATGTTTGAATTTTGTATTTGGCCCTCTACATGTCAGTCCTCAGGAGTTTCAAAGAACACGTGTAAATGAATGTCGGTGTGTTTTCCCTGTTCTTCATTTTACATGTGACCGTACCACAGTAGAACTCTGGCCAGCACTCCTTTTACTAAAATATCTGTAGAATTATGACTCATGATACGCCTTCTGAAATAAGACCTTTGATGTGTTGACAAACCTCTCTTGATTGCAGTGTCACCATTTTATGAGAGTCTCAATTTTCATAGAACATTGCAGTTGGTGTGCAGTTGGCAGCAAGACCCCATGACAATTCTGGCAATGTCCTTGGCCAACGCAGTTGAAACAAAAGGTCTTACTGCACATGACACAACTCATGTTTCAACCTGTCAGTGGTACATCCTTGTTTAGCAATAAACGTGATACTTGGTCCAGTTACTTAAGTCTTGATTATTTGAACATACCGGATCTTGGAAAATGACTGAAAACATTCCTAACAAAGCTTACTTGTTACTGTCTTTTAACCTTGCAGTGTTGCCAGCTATTTTCAATGGAAAATAACTAGGCTCCATAGAACGCCACACACTAATTTGCATGTTCATGATGTCATCGTGCAAATATTTATACTTATATATGAAACTTATATATGAATCACAAAATAAAGAGTCATTAGTACAAGAACAACAGCAAATGTTCCTTAGTTCCTTAGCAAACTAAGGGGATCAGGGATTGGTCATTAGGTACATCCATCCATAGCTGATTCGTGTGTCTATCTGCCTGCTGATTGGTCAACTGAATGAGCTGCTCCTCTCCTCCATTCACTAACCACAGTCACACACACACACACACACACACACACACAGTTTGTAACCCTATTTAAAACAGAGGAGCTGAAATCTGCACA
The DNA here is from genome assembly GCA_037367275.1 of Coranthus polyacanthus. NCBI lineage: Eukaryota > Metazoa > Chordata > Actinopteri > Kurtiformes > Apogonidae > Coranthus > Coranthus polyacanthus. The sequence goes on from JAPQRN010000011.1 coordinate 9,835,890, forward strand.
AAAAGCTGCACTCTTTTGAAAAAAGTCACTACAGAGGTCTTTAAGGTTCCTAAAACTAGCCAGTAAATTTGTTGAAAAAAGTTGACAACACTGTAGTCTTTTAACTTTATAAATTTAAAATCTAGTTGACCACAGTGAAGTCTTGATCCACAGTGAGCCACGCAGCACTCAGTTCAGTTAAGGTTGTTTTTCAACCCAGCAGTGGCAAGTTGTTGTGTCTGTATGAGACTGCAACTTATTTATGACCGCTGTCACTGTGTTACAATGTGTGCGCATGTTTGTGTGTATAGGTACAGAGTTGAAAGAGTTCCTTTGAAACAACTTCCTGGATACCTTCCAGAAACATTTACAAGGGTGTGCGTCATATTACTGTATGTATGTGTGCACATATGTGAAGATGAACTCTGTTCAATGACCATATGTCGAAAAGGTCTGAATTTATTTTGGACAAGTATGTGCAGGTGTTGTCTGTGTTGTGCTAATTTGTCTATACTACATTATATGCTTCAGCTTCTGAAGAATAATATTCAGGCTTTTGTAAAGTTGTACCTTTTCTGTCAATCTCTTCAGACCTTCTATATAATGTCAGCCAACCCTTCCGTGTTGTTGAGAGGCAAAAAAATGTTTGCAATTTTGTCAGTGGAAAGTAGCTTACATGAAAAGAAGGTCTTTGACAAAAGTCATTTTAAAACAGTTTGGAAATTGTGCAATGTTTGGGAAAGTATTAGCATTGTTATCAACTTCCAGTATTTGTTCATTCACATCACTTGCTACAGACCCTTTAATAACCAATGTGTTTGTTAGTATGTTTCTGAAAGTGTTTTTGTAGCTTATTAGCCCAGTGGGGGTGGTATTTTGTAACAACTGAAGCTTCCCTGGAATTTTTCCAATATTGTATGTTTATTTGTATGTGTCTGTGTGTGTGTGTGCGTTTGAATGCATGACTGTTGTGTGCCTGTACTCTGCAGAGTGGTTGGTTGATTAAAGACTGTTCCTAATCTTTTTTTTTTTATCTTTTCCTGCATGGATCACATTCTGTCTGTGGCAAGCATGCAGCAGCCAGTTCACATAAATATCATTAGTGGCTTAAACTGTACGGTAAACACATACAGTTACCAAGGTCTTTTCCTTCCCCTCAAGTGTGTGTGTGTGTGTGTGTGTGTGTGTGTGAGAGAGAACGAAAGAGAGAGAGATGCCTCTTAGATGTCATCGTGCAAGGCTGTGAGTTATTACTTGGTGACAATGTTACAACACCTCGGTCCACCGTAGCAGGCAGTACAGTGTCCAGATACAGCCAAGGTCGTGTAAACCCATGCTTGTGGCTCATCACAGCCAAGCTCAAATAGTACAAAGGCACAGTTCATCTGTTGGGACATAACATGCTGTACATATTGGTTCAAAAATGTGATACTTGAAAGGGCAGGAGTGCGAATGGTGTGGATGAGTAAAGCTGTAGAAACATAGACACATCAATCACAGTGTACGGTAACTCAGTGAACACTCAAGTCTTTTTAAAGGGGTCGCAAAATGGGGCCTAAAAGTCCTAACGACAGAATCCATCACATTTCAGTAAAGAAAACCATAATGATTGGCGCTCTGCTCTTTAGGAGAGCCCTCATAAAATCAGAGCAGCACTGAGTATTCTGCAGAGAGAACTAATCCTCTTTACCAACACAGGTGTTAATTTATAGAAGAAATGCATTACAACTGCTTGAATATGACGTTGGTGTTTAGCGTTTCAGTGCAATTCAAACAACTTCAATGCTCTGGATGCAGTTCTCATGATATTGTCGCTCATGAAATGATTTTGTATCACTCTGTTTCAGAAACTAACACTGTATGTTGCAACTTGGGAGAAGACATTTTGAATAATTGTTTTTAGCATAAAGGCTCCTGGTACTTTATTTACAGGGTTTCTGTTGGTACTTTACATTAACAACATTGAAATGTCTTAAATATGATTTTGAGAGGTCTTTAAAAATGAATAAGTGGTAAGAAGAATATAAAGTTGTCGTAAAAAGCTACTGGCACTCCAGGAGCATCACCAAACCAGAGTCTGATATTCTTTAATATCCTTTGTACTTGCCGGTACGGATGTGAAATGACTCTTAAATTGCATTCAAACTTGTCTTAAAAAGTCTTAAATTCAACTTGTTTAAACCTGCAGAAACCCTGATTTTAAAGACTTTCTTGTCTAACAATGCCTGAAAGTGCCTTTGCAGACAGTGCCATAAAGTGTAGATGGGATTTTTTTTTACCCAAAATTACTCAACTTCGCAACTCTGTTGTAAAGGTTTCACCAAACAGTTCATATAGTCCATATATTCCAATTATGGTCCATGCAACAGAGTGAATATGTCTTCAGCGGCAGACTGGACAGGCAGAAATAGGGTGCGTAACAGTCACAGATGGGGCTTTTAAAAGAAAAACTGTTCCCTGTCATAAGAATCTAAATCAGTCATTCACTCAAAGGTCCTGACTGTGTTTTGTAGTGTAACAACAAAACATGAAATGTGTGAAAAGAGGGAGAGAGAAAGACAGCACTCTCCCCTCCGGCTGAGTCTCTTGGGGAAACATGCTGCCGAGATCCATGGTGGAAATGAAGGAGCACAGGGAGTGTGTTTTTTCCATTTGCTGCCCCCCGCTCCCTCCACTTCCGTCTCCTACTCTCCCCAGGGTTTCAATTACTGTCTCCCTTCACCTCTCATTAGCACGAGCAGGCCGCTCATTCTTAATACTCATAC
>JAPQRN010000011.1:9846015-9919281 GCA_037367275.1 Coranthus polyacanthus
AAGCATCAGTGAGTGTGTACGTGAGTGTGTACGTGAGTGTGTGTGTGTGTGTGTGTGTGTGTGTGTGTGTGTGTGTGCGTGTGTGTGTGTGTGTGTATGAGACAAGATGACATAGCCCAGAGCCCCTCTGCAGCCGAGTCCAAAAGATAAGAGAGAAAGCGAGATGGGCAGCTCCACAGATGGTGGAGGACTCGAGTGAAACTGTTTGCGTGTTTATATGTGCAAAAGATGACACTTGGTCAAATGTATATGCATAATAAAGCACATAAATCTTGACAGAAACTTAAAGTCAAATGCAAAACAGTGTGTCAAAAAACTTAACTCAAGGTGATTTTGCCTGTTATTTAAATCATTTGAAGGATAATGCAGTCATTATCTGTACTGTATATTTTCTTGATCTTATGTTCCTTGCCTTTTTTTTGTTCTGGCTAAATCTTTCCATCCAAAGCACTTGTCCCTAATCTCTCCTCTCGCAGCCTGAATATTCAAACATGTTTTGGTCAAACGTGCACATGAGGACGTGTATAAAAATGACTATATATCCCCCCAAACAAAAGCACCACATAAAAAGGACGTCTGCCATTTTCAGTGTGTTGTTGCAGCTCGAAGATTGTTGTTCTTTCACATAGGGAGAGGGATTTTCAAAACTGTAACACACATATGACAATCCTGCAATTGGGCGACTGAAATAGTCGGCCTTATTTCAACAGAGTGCATCCTGTGAGCCAGGCTAGTAATTTCCTTAAGTAACTGTTTCAGACTCAATTGCAGTTCATTTTACTCAATTCACTCAGTCTGACTTTACGTTCATATTAACTGGTTGCCTAAAGTGGTGGTGATAATTTTTTTTCTTGTTTTGCCCCAACCAGTCACTAGTGTGTAATGTACAGATGGGTGACAAATTAAAGGAAAGTATGAATAAATTATTGGAGAAACATAACAAATGCAAATGCTTCCACACAGGTGCACCACATGCTATAGCTGAACAAATAACATCTATCCATGCTTTGTATTATGCATAAAAATGCTGAGCAGGCACAGCTGATTCTGATTTTGAGATGGAAAGAGGAAAAGATGTAAGTGACGCGGGTCACAGGCGGCAGGAGCTTCAGTCACAAAGACTGCCCAACTGGGTAATGTTTCAATAGGAGCAGTGACATCTGCATTTAGATCTATGGCAAAGACATCAGTAAACTGAGTCGGAAATTGTGGTTGACAGTGCACATTTGATGACCGTGATGCTCGTGGATTAGTGTGATATGTAAGGAAATACAGAGGAGCGACTCTTCCTCAGGTGACTGAGAATGTCACTGCAGGACATGATCAGACTGTCAGCAAGAACAGTCCATCGATGATTACATAGAGGGATAAATTCCCACTATAATGTACTGGGTGCTGTGTCACCTCTTGTTAGAAAGACAGGCTTCTAGTGGCACATTACACACACAAGGTTCATTCAAATCCAGAGCCTGTAGTGATTTTAAGAAAAGCTTGTAAGCCATTGTTTTATTACTTACTTTGTCATTGAACATAAGCAAATAGAGATTAGTAGCTAACTAAATAACATGACTGCCTGGGTCGATTTTCCTCCAGACCTACCCAAATGTGTTTTTCAAATCACCAGCCGCCACTGGTGATCACCTTTATCCAATGACGAAACATTTGTGTCCTCATGGGAGTAGTCTATTCCAGGATGATAGTGTCCTCAACCTCAGGGCATGATGGCTCACAGAATCATTTGGGCATAAGTGTCTGGGGTGGGAGCAAGAAAGTAAATACAGTAAGAAAGACCAGTGTTCTCAATACATGCATGTGTGTTCTGAACCAGTGCATATTTCTCCAACTGGTGGAGACCGCTGTAAGCAAGCCCAACTCCAGACCTATCTATGTACATCAGCATTATGAAAGTACCAGGCTACTGCTAGCCCTATCCTTTAAAAGATGTGTATTTTATGTAAACATTTACTGGATTGCAAGTGAATCTTCCTCACTTTTGTGTTATAGATTATTTGTAGATTAAATACTCATTTTATCTGTTGACCAAAACGTACTCACACCAGCATCGAGCAGCAAAAAAGTGACTGGCACCCAGGGCAACAGCTGCTGTAGGCCTGAGGCTCCCCTCGCAGCGCTGTCTAATCCTTATGCAGGTTAATCCAACTCTGACCTCCTCTAGTCCTCACTGACCGATCATATCTCCACCCTCTCTCTCTCTCTCTCTCTCTCTGTCTCTCCCTCTCTCTCATACACTGTGCCCATACAGTCATTTTCAGCCACCCTTGTCTCCCATCACTCGCAATCTCTTTCTCACCATCCTCACTCTATCCCTTATGTAGCCCTTATCTCTCTCTTTGCTCTCTTCTACTTTTGACCCCACCTTGCTGTCTCTCTTCCTCTCTGCACCTCAGAGTTGCCTTAAGGAGATTTCAAAGCCCATTCGGCAGCAGTTCTAACTGCCAAACTGATGGCCAGATAAAGTCCCCATTTACCTTGTCCTCAGTTTCCCATTAAAGCCCATTTTTGGGGACCGTAACTTTAGAGGAAATGGGAAGGAGCGTGGAGAAAAAAGAAATCAGCCACTCGGCCACCCTTAAGCCCTTTTCGCTGTTTATTTGCAGCAGTATGAAGGAGGAAGGGAAGTTTTCAGAGGAGGAGAGGAAGGGAGAGGAGTGGAAATAGGACTGGAAAAGGTGACTTGAAGTGTCGGTGGCCCTGTCCCCATAGGAAGGCATTGCAGTGCGTAGCTGCACCCTCAGGCAAGGTAGCTTCATTGGCAGCAGAGATGGATGATCCGGAACATTGTACACTGTGTGCGTATAGAAGTTAGTCTTTTTTCCTGCACAAGGGCATAAGGCACTCTAAGTAGCTCAATTAAAATGTATATTTTCCTCATTTACTGCCCTCTTGGGTGGGCTAGAAAGATGACAGTGAGGTTTTCTAAAGGTTGCACGGGCTGTTGTGCATGAGGGCATTTTGGCAGGTGAGCGCATTTAAAGGGGCATATTTTAGGTCAAAGGAAGGGGGTGGGGTGCTTGTTGGCACAGATTTATATACCCGTGCAATGGTGCATGCCACATGTGGTCCCCAGAGGGGCCGGGCATGCTGCCAGCTCAAGTTGGCACTGTCACCTTCAGTGACTTGGGCATCACTGCCACCGTGGGGGGCCTTTTTTGTTTTTTAAGACAATTTATGTGCCTCTAGGGCTTTGGCATATTTAAGTAATTAGGTGTTGTAGTGAATGATTTTTGTCCATTAGGAACTGGCATGCATGCGTTTATACTGAAAACCGATAACCTGAGAACAGTTTTAAAACTTTATTAATTCTCACTCCACTGAAATGCAACTCACCTTAACCATATTTTAATTAACCCGTACATACGAGGCGGTACACACTATGCATTGTTAATTCAGCTGTGCAACCACAGCTATCTTGTATGTCCTACCTACTGAAATAATTAGACTGTGTTGCATAGTTTGAATAATGGTATTATAACATTGCCTGAAGCAAGCAAGACTTCCAAATGAAGTCTTTGTTTGAAACGTCTCTTCTCCCTCTAAACGCTTACGTGAGTTAAGGCTCACAGCTCCAGAGCCTTAACCTGTTGCTGTCTGTCCTGCATGCTAATGACCATATGCCTTCGGTTGTCTTTAAACAAGACAGAGGCTTGTCACTCTAGCTGTCTAGAAAGACACAGGTCAAGCAGCTGAATGTGATAATAAATATCTGCATTGTAGTTGCAAGAACTCCTGATTGGTCACAGCACAGACGTCATACTGTGGTTCATGCAGTCGTACAAAGAATGCATTGTTGCCTATGTGCGAAGACTGATAAAATATTGTGGAACCAAATTTTACAAGTGCAAGTAAAATAGAGAGTTAAATATAGCTCAAGTAGCAAATTGAACAAATTGAAACACTTCTTCTAATACCCAGGTTTTATTTTTTATGATTCTATATATTTTGTGCTTTTACAACATAATGATGCTTTTCCGATTGTGACCTATTGCCTTTTATTTTTTATCAGTCCTACATAAAAATATGACCTTTGCGAGACTGTAGATTGTGAGAACTACCTTGGGGTTGACACTAGGTGGAAGAAACTGTAATTCGCACAACTGTCTGTTCAGGATAAATGAAAAGAAACATAGCCTTAAGTGCTGCGGTGTTTTGTTGCTGTTTTTTTTTGTACCAAACTCGTACTTTACCATGATGTCTAAACTGTAATGTGAACTGAACCTCTGACTGCTGTGTTCACAGTTACACACCTAGAATGTAAGAGTGCCTTTTTTGAGTAACACAACCGTAATGATACATATTATACATTTCATGATTTTTAGCAAATAGTAGTTTTTCTTAAGAACTACTGCCTGATATACATGGTGCTTCTGTTCAAGAATAGTTAGAGAGGCAGTAACTGTAACTTCTTTAACACATTTTAGTACACAGATCATGAGATGAATCCAGGTTAACAAATTATCGATTGATTAAAATTAAGTGAAAATGAGATGATGAGAGGATTATTTGTGATAACTCAGATGTACATTGTCTTAAAAGTGCCACATCAGGATGATCATAGTTTGTTTTTCTCAGTGTAAGAAATGCAAAATTAAATTATTGCTGAAAGTGTTTATGCTGGATTTGATGTGAAATCAAAGCATTTTTGCTCTGCCTCTTCAAGGTCCTTAAACCTTATTATTCAGTGAGATTGTTATTGATGGTCATAAATAATAAAATAAACCCTTTTCACACTCCCTCTTTCTCTTCATAGGTTTATGTAGTCATTTATATTCACAAATATAAACCTTAGCAGGGTCCCTTGGTATAAAAGGAAGACTATATTTGGCCCCTTGGGCTGTTTTTTCTGTGCTGCGCAGCAATCAAGGGCCAGAGAACTGGCTGTTAGTCCAGGATTAAAGCTAGCCCTCTCCACATCCATCAGGGGATAAGGCTCTACACAGCTCTGCTACTCAGGGGAAGACTGACTCTAGCTCCGTCTTTGGACCCAGATTGATCCTCCCCAGCAATTTTATATATTGCAGGCAACGGAGAACCAGCTTTTTTTGAAGGAATGCTATTCCTGCTTCTCAGGTAGTGGAAGAACAGAGATAGATTCCCTCCGAGAAGCACAGATCATTTGCAAGTCTTGAGGAGTTAGGTAGAGTCAAAAAAGATGGTGATGAACTGATGTTAGGGAATTGGAAACTGTTTTCAAAGTGGGGATTGGCCAATAAATTGTTTGTCAAGAAGACTGAGATTAATTTATACTTTTTGTACAAGGAATTTGCGATACAGTGCATGCACTTAAGTAAAATATTCATGAGGAAAATATTCCTTGCACCTGGTCAGCCCATATATCATCAGCTATCTTTCTTTGGCAGGCTTCTTGTTTTTCTGTCTTTCTCCGGACTATCGCTGCATCCCCTCTAGGCCAGAGAAAGAGGGATTACTGCTTGTTGTCACTGAGCGCCCTTTGCTAACCTGAAACAAGCTTACTTTATGATGGACCTCCCCTTCTCTGCATATTGCCACATTGCCCCTTTCAAATAGAGGGCAAACCAAGCAGATAGCCTGGCCTTGTCTTATTCTTATTCCCTCTCTCTCCCTCTCTGACAAGACGAAGAAAGAACAAGAGGTTATTCTGAGGGAGGGAGAGGAGGTTCTCATGCCTTAACATTGTCCTACAGTAGCTGAGGTTCAGTGTGGGCACTGGTTGCGTGTAAGCACTGCTAATTGCACACTAGCTTCAACAGCCAATGCATTATGTATTGTGTGCATACATAGCTAGGGCCTTTAAATGTAGAAACCATATATATAAACCTGCACACGCATGGTGCATCATGACCATTGTAACATTTCTCCCACATGCAAGAACCCGCTCCAGTTGAGGAATCTGTGCCTCAGGGTGCTCAGAGCTAAGAAGGCCTCTCTCTTTCTTCCCCCCTCTACTCCTCTTTCTGTTATTCCAGTCTTCCCTTGACTTTCTTGTGATACATGATTGATCTATGTGCTGCTGGACTCAGGTGGGCTGTTTTTATCCGAAGCATTTCTCAGAGAAGACTTGTGCTTTAAATGATTTATGGCTGCGTGCTCTTTTAGTGTTGGTATCTCTGTGTGCATTTGTGTGTCCTGGCATGGCTGCATGCATGTTAACTGGCACGTTTTTAGAACTTTTGCATCATGAAATACCTGAAATAGTCCAACACGAATGCAGCATCTTGAGGAGCAAAAGATTACTCATGACCCCTTACAAAAAATGCAAAAAACATTGTGAACAAAGGTGGTATAATGGGGACTGGTCAGAATCTGAAATTTCTCATGAGATTTAAAGGTCAAAGTTCTTGTAGAGAGCTTAAAAAAGAAAAGCAATATGTGGAGTTCCCCGGGCTCAAATGTAGGCCTAACCACAATCCATAAGAATCTAATCTGAGGAATCTCTGTTTCCTTCATCTTGACAGGCAATGTCCAAACCTATACTGTAGGTTCAGCGAGCTGCTTCAAAATAGTGCAAAGGTCCTGATCCACATAGCACACTCCTATCCATTAAAAGCCTTGTCAAAATGCATTTGGTTCCCAAAAGAGATAGCCAAACTAGGGCATGATTCTCACTTATACTGACCACCCGCCTTTTGACAATCTGCCACAGAGTGAGAGTGAGAGACCCTTTAATGTAGCCCCTGAAGCCCTGTGAATGAGGTCAATCCATTTCCTAGGTGTGTATATGTGTGCATGTGAGATGTGATTGGGGTGGGGGTGGGGTGTATGTGGGCGGGTTTCCCCATAAGTGCCAATTAGTGGCTAAAGGTATAAGCATCAGTCACAGGAGAGCAGGTGAAGTGCTTTCAGAAATGCCCCGGTTAGATTTGTGATTCACGTCTTTAGCAATTCAGTGAATTCTGAGCTTATGAGAATCCATAACTATTTGATGATCTTTTTTAAGATTATGTTTATGGCATCGGTGCTTTATTGGCCAGTAGTGTAAAGCAATAACAAATAGAGGAGAGTCCGGGAATGGCTTACTGCAGAGAGTGATGGGTAGGCTTTAAGTTAAGATGCCAAACTCAGACTCATAACTATGCTATATTAGCCTTATTATCCATTGCGGCATGAAGCTTTCCCTCTGCGATGATGTTTTCCTTGGGTCTGCAGTCCCTTTCTGCGTTTTCTAACTACATTATCTCCGTGACTCCCTCCTCTTTGTCTTTCACCGTCTGTCTGTGCATGCTACATGGGACATGGAGTCTCACTGAGCATTCAATCTTTCATGACACTGCTACACTTCAGTCCTGTTTTGACACTCCACTCACTCAACATGAGAGAATAGCCGCTCACTCTCACTCTGTCATTCTTACTTTGTTCCTTCTCTTCTTTCTTCCTTGCTTCCTCTTCCCCCTCTTTCTGCCTGTCACTGTGAATCTAATGCCTGCAAACACATGCAGCTGAAAATCTCACACAAATAAGTGCACCGGTGCTCTATTTGTTGTCATGTTAGTGGGGAGAAATGAAGAAAAAACAACAATGAAAACTAAAGAACACTATGATTAAATAAGTAAGACTCACACTCTGTTACGTTCAAACTAAATGTCAGCCTCTTTGATATTCTGATGGCTCACCTTGATTTCTCTAAGCAGATGATGCACGACCACTGCAAATGAGAATGTGTAGAAAACACTTACTGTTCTTTGTCTCATATTCTGCTTTAAGGGAGTGTGGAGCAAGGTGGGCCACTCAGCAGTCACATGGTGGGTCTGCATGAACTTTAATAAAAGAAACACTACACACCACTGAAGTAACGTCAACTTCAGCATCTTTGTTTCCCCTTTCTTATTTTATTTGAAAGTTGGGCATATAATTTACACCATATAAATGTGGTTGTAAAACTGGAACACTGTGCTTACTTTTACTTAGTGCTGGGTTTAAAAAATCAATTTTCGGTTTCTAATCGATCATTTCACGCGGTATTGTTTAATACAATTTCAAGATCGACCTTTTAATGCATGCCTTTTCCTGTGGACAAGTCGAAACTCTGTTAGTCTCACGTGAGCATGCGTGAGTTTCGTTCTTTGCATAACATCTGATCAGTTGAATGGACATGGCGGACTGAACAAAACTGAAAATATCGTTGCATCCAAAGGCTGGTTTTGCTGTATTTCAGTTTTAAAAACCACAAAGATAAAGACAAACCGGATAAAACAAAAGCTGTATGTAAGCTGTGCAAAACTGAACTGAAACACTGGTAATACCACCAATCTACAGAACCATTTAAAAAGACATCACCCAGACACAATCAACAAACTTGAAACAAACTTGAAACAAACTCTGCTGCGAATGCTTTCTCTGCTGGAGAAAGCATTCGCAGTAAAACTACCTACGGTATGTATTTTTTAATTAAAAGTGTGTTTTAAAATTGTTGTTTACAACACACTGAAGATATGATGTATATATACTGGATTTGTTTCCCTATCGAGGTTGCCGATTTGACTTGTGACTCGCAACTCTACTTAAAAAAACACTAATTGCCACTTGTTGAAGTTAAATAAAATGTCCATTAACATAATTGCTTTGGGGTCAGTTCTTAATGCAAACATTCAAATGTTTTATCATGTCACAAGTTAGAGGGCTCACTGTGTAATTTACAGGATCTTCCATATCCAAGCAATACTGGTATCGTAACTGCCATATCCTTAACTGAATCGATATCAAATTGAGCTGGAAGTCGGAAATGGGATCTGGTGAATCGGAATTAAATCGATTCAGGAAATCAGTGGAAATAACCAGCCCTACTGTTAGTAACCAGTAGCTACAGTTGGGGATCAACTAAGTGTAGTGAAACACCATTATGGTAGATACACTTTTAACAAGTTGTCTCTACATCTAGACGGCAGTTTGAGCTCTGTAGCCAGCTGACCATATCAGGGCGGGTGGCCATATTGTCAGCCTTTCAGTTCTGCAAATTCAATAGCATTTTTCATCTGAAATCAGAAAAGGGCTCTAACATTGCTGTACATTGTAAAAATACCAGTGTTGAAAAAGCTGTTGAAAGGTTGAAATGCTCGATTAAAAAGTAATTAAATGCAAAAAGTTACATTACTTTGAATTAATTGAAATAGCTGCATTACTTATTACATTTTTAACAAGGTAACTAATAAAGTGTATTTCCAGAGTAATCTTCCCAACTGGTGCCATTGTTAGTGTTTCATCAACCAAGACCATGTTTCCAATGAGCACTTAATTTGTTCAGAGGGGGTACCCTGCTACTTGTGTAGTGGTTATTATTAATTTACTGAAAAATGTCTGCGTTGGAAGAAGTGTTTTAACTGTCTAGATGATATGCTGTCTTGTTATCGTGCCCCTGATTTAATAAAGAAATGATCAGTGTTATTCTATCGTAATGCAATCTTATTAGAACCATTAGATTGTCAAGTACACATCCATAATTCAAACAGTGACATCATGGTCCTTGGTTTCATGCAACACATTTATTTTTAACTATAACATTATTACACTGCCTGTTTTCCAAGTTCATCAATTAGTTAGTGTGTTTTTATTTACATGGATCATGGAACATCAAGTAGTTCTTGACCTTTTTCCCTCTTGCGCCGAATGCTAACTTAATAGTTTTTCAATAATGGCTTTGGTTAGAGTGAGGTTAGTAACTATTCTCTGACAGTAAATCCCAATGTGCATGTTGTCAGGTGTTTTGTTTCTGACATAACATAGTTGCTAATCTGTTCAAAGAAGATTAGTTCATGAACTGAGAGAGAAAGAGAAGAATCACAGCAGGCAGCTGATAATGCCATTGGAACTTCTGCTTCCCTTTGCCCTGGTAGACTGTGCCAGACTGCTCTGTGCACCCTCTGTATCCCTGCCCCCTGCCAAAGTGTCACATCACTCACTCCGTATGTTGCCAAATATTTGTGTGCGCGTGTGTGAGTGAATGAGGAGGGGGCTCGAGTATTAATTCCACCACTGTGAGTCAGTCCTTTTCGCTGCCTTTTCTTTCTGCCTCTTTCCCCACCTCTCATCTCCGTCTGGCCCGGTTCCGCTGAGCTCAAGTGAGCCAAAGTTCAGCTGAAGGGCAAACTGACTTTACAGTAGTAGGCAAGAGAGTCATGTGTCTCAGTGGTGCTGGCGGGCTACGCTCCTAATTGACCCCCCCTTCTTGCACGCGCACACACATACCCACTGAGTAATTTTTTTTTTTTATCTGATTCCATTCCACCAAAGCTGGTGTTGACAGCACAGAGCGCTTTATGGGAACAGCACGTCCATTCTTTCTAACGCCTCCTAATCACTGGCACTCCTCCTCTCTGCTAAACCTGAGAGGGTAGAAATGAAGAGAGACAGAGAGAGAGAATCAAGGAGTATGGAATGAGATAAAAAAGAGAAAAAGAGCCAGCGCTGAGTGGCAGGGAAATACTTGCAAAAGAGAGACAGAAGATTGTGGAAGACAGAGGAGATAAAGAGGAAAGGAAATGAACATGTCCTCTTTGGTGGGGAAGCATGCGTTGTGGTTTAATATTTAGGTAGGGGGTAGTGTGGGTGATCAGGACCCTGTCTGTTTCTGTTATCTACCCCCTTCTCTGCTACCCCATTCCCCATGCTGGAGCCAAGAGGTAAAGCCAAACCACCAGTCAATCGAAACAGATACAATAGCTGCAGGCCAAAACAATGCACAGAGGAAAACAAAAAAAAGCAGCAGTGTAAGTAGGCAGAGATTGGGACAATGCGCGAGGGAGGCTTCTGTGAATTGCAAATATGGTTTGGATGCTGATATGCACGTGTATCTTTCAAACACACAGACACACAAAAACACATGGGCTGAGGTGCTGTACATGAATGATCATGTTTTCTGTTGCATACTGTTTACATACGCTTATTTCCATCATCCCAGATTTCATATAAATGCATATTAGCGCGGAGATAAGAAACTAATTACAGACAACAGCAAAAATGATTCATCGTTCAAGACATTTATTAACAAAGCTCAAATGTCTGTGGTTCCACCTTCTCAAATCTGATGAATTGCTTCATATCTTTATCCTAATGTATATTTTTACACACTTATATTTTAGATGTTTCTGGTTTTAGAGTTCATTTGACCAAAAAGCAAGATGAATACGATTCATCTGCTGATCAAAAAAAAAAAAACATTTTCTGAAATAAGGAAAAAGTGCATACACAGGTCTAACAATATACACACTACTGCTGGGTAGTGAGAGCTCATCTTCTGAAGTAATATGTGATGATTGAGTTTTTACTATAATAATATCTTCTATTAAATGGAAATATGAGGTATCTTATGTAATGTTATAAAGTAGAAACTCAGTTATTTTGGTATATAGATACACAACACAATGTACTCACACTGTTGGAGTCTAGATGTCTAGCATTTAACCAAACAGTGTGATCCAGTACTGAATTACACTCTGTATAATACAACCAATAATAAACATATAAACAGACACAGAAGCTCATGATTTTATTTCCAGCACATTCCCAACCACCACAAAGTTGGTGACAGATTCATTAGGCTCTATACATGCACATTGATCTCACGCTGACGCCATGGCACGCGTTACAATGGTTTGCCATCGCTAATCTGGCATTAGAAGCCAGGCAGCATATTCTGCAGTCCTGCAACGCAGCTTATGTTCTCTCAACAGGGAGTCGTAGGGTTCTGGCTGTGCTTCCTCTCTGCTTCTCTGTATCTTTTCCTCTCTGCGTCTCTGTCTCTCCCACTCTCTGAATCACACCAAAACAAACCAAGGCCAAAAAAAATGCTGCAGTCTTGCATTGTTCCTCCAACTAATTACAAGGCAATGCGTGCTCAACCTTCATTTATTAACGACAAAAATAACACCGAGATAGAGAATCACAGCACTCATTTGGAAAACATGGTGAGACAAAAGGGAGTTAATTAGGACATGAGAAAAAGGAATGGAGAAAAAGTGAATGAAATAAAAGGCACTCATCAAAACTATCCCTTCTCTTGACTGTGCAGCATGAAAAGGGCATGTCAACGAATGAAAGGTGGTGTGAAAAAGGGTGTTTTGATTGATTCTAAGATTTTGACAGTTTTGACTGGTTGATCAGCCTGTGCTAAATAGGAAAGTTGTTGGGTTTTTTTTTAAAATGGCTCATGATTTTCAAAAAATGACAATATGAAGAGTGAGCATATCATTAAGGACGCCTGTATTAACAAGAAAATGGCAGACAAGAATCTCATCTTCTCCTCCCTCACAAGCAGCAGTTAATTTGACTGGCTATCTCACTAATTTAATCTCCATTTGCTTGTATCTTCACTCATTTCTATACGTCTCATAATTGATTAGTTGGACTAATGGTACATGGGTCTGTGTTTTTAGATGTTAATCTGAATGAAACTGAATACATAATTCATAACATCACATGGAATTTCACATGAAAATTATGTTCGTAGAGCTCTGAAAAAGTGGGATATGCCTGCATATAAATGCGGACTAAAGTGCCAGCGTGTTTGCGAGTGTGACCATTCTCTGTATCAATTATTCAAACTGACAAATGGCCACAGGCCGCCTGGTGTTTTGGCCAATTACAAACGGGCATACTGCGGGGCTAAACAGGGCCAGTTTTTGCCTTGGGCTTTTCTCTTGACGCCTCTCGCAGTGTGACAAGTCAGGACCCAAAACAGAGTCATCGCCACAGGTGGGGTTGCCGCCTGAAGTCGACCAAAACAAACAATCCCCAAATGTCAAAAGTAGTGTGTGTGTGTGTATGTGTGCCTCTGTTTCTCTGTGTGTGCATGTGAATGTGTGCAAAAGCATGTGTTTATCACACTGCATGTTAAAAACACTATGAACCCGTTCCAGGTAATTAATTTTGTGTGCGTGTGTGCGCTCATATGTTTATGCTGGTGCTACAACAGACATAACTATTGCTTTCTTCTTTTCTTTCATAACTGATATTTTCGCCATAGTATGACATTTTCTTGAGCATACCTCAAGGCCTGTATTTATGTTCCAGAGCAGCTGCTTTGTATGGGTAACAGGTCACAAGCACATTGACATTCTAATACACAATAACAAAACAAAACTGGGCAAAGAGCTCAAGTTTCATCCTGAAGAGGGAAGGATATGTGCCTATTCTGGAGCCCATAGTCCCAGTCTAATCTGATTAGCTAGTCACGTTTGAAGCTGCTGTAAAACATCCAATAAACTCACACCTTTGACCGCAGTACAGTTGATTTAAATATTAATGCACTGACCAGAAATCATCTCATATACTGGTACTATAACTATATTGCTCTGCGGGATTATAATAGTTCATTTTCATACAAATATTACTGATCAAATATAAAAGATTATGTTCTTTTTTATTACAGTGAGTTACCTTTGTTACTTTTGTTTTATGAAAGCTGTATCCCACAAGAGGCTACGCATGAATTTTATTTTAGAGCTGCCTCTCACGGCTTATTACTTGATTTTGATGTAAACTCTTTACCAAGATAAAAAAAGGAGGGGGAGAAATCGTCCATTCTCTGTCACAGCATCTTCACTTAGTCTACATTAAGCACCTCTTTCTAGCCCACCAGCTCTGGTCAGGTTCTGCAATGGGGCCCTTCTATCCATAACACATGGATTTGCAAATGAGCCGAAGGGGGATGTGGGGTGGGAAGGGTGTGGCGGGATCACCGATCTCATTTGAATAAAGACCCCTTCTGTGCAGTGTCATTCTCATCACCTCGGACTCTGTGAGAGGAAGGGGGTGGAGAGAGGTAGAGGGAGGAATGGAGGGAGGAAAGGAGGAAAGGAGGGATGGGAAGACGAAAGAGAGGAATCCATCAGTCGTCCTGTGAGGCGTGGGAGTGGGAAAGCATGGCCTGTCATGAATCACCTCACATTCGGCATCACAATGGAATGATAGGCCCAAAACAGCTGGCCCTATGATCAGTATTGATTTTTCTGTCCCCCTCACTCTATGTGTGTGTTTATATATGTGTGTGACTGTGTCAAGGTTTATGCCAGATGAAATGTCTGATGTTTGTGTGTGTGTGTGTGTGTCAAGGGAGAGGGAAAAAGATAAGTGAGAGAGTGGGCGGGGAGGGGCGAGTGTGAATGATTTTCTTCCCTCTCACGTCTAGTGGTGTGTGATTGTGTAATTGGCTGGTATTACTCCACCTCCATATATGAGTGCACTGTACGTATGTGTGTTCATCACTCCACTATAATGTTTGCATAAGCCCTGGTGCTGGTGACGTCTATGGGAGGTTAGTTCTCGGAGCCAAACAGCCTGTTAGCCAATAACTCAAACGGACTAAGGCCACTGTGGACTTTTACCACAGGGGCGCTCAACCCCTGACCACCCACTAGCTCACACACATGGCTATGCATAAATGAGGGCAACAACTCTCAAACCTGTAGCACATGTTCTACTTTTTTCCCTCCATTTGTCCATTGTCTTTTGATTTGATTTAACTGTGGAGAAACATCCTGGGATTATTAAAAATAAACACCTATTCTGGGTTTATGAATATTTAAGCTCTTTTATGTCCTGCAGTGCCTCAAACTGTTGCAAATTCTTCCAAATATGCTTCATTTATATATACTTAATTTTTGTTCTTTTCTTTTTTTATTCTTATAGAATATGATTTAGCTAATCGGGATATCACTTGTATATTGTCTGACTGAACACTGTGGGTGTATGCACTGTAAATGATGAATGGCCATTTGCTAATTTCTTTCTCAGTCCACTCAATGGCCTTCAGTGGCTTATTGACTCAACTAGTCTCAGTCTGCTGGCTGTTAGGAAGACAATCCCTTCCTGACACAGTTCCACACACACACACACAGACACACAGACACAAACACATGCAGTAATGAGTAACCTCTGCTGGTCAAGGGATCAAGAACCCTGTGTGTGGAAGATAAACTCAACATGAGGGTTAATGACTGTTGGGAAGAACGACACGGAGAGGAAATGCAGGAAAGAAACACATGGACTCAGTGCTCAAAGTGGGCATAAGTACATAAGCCTTGGTGAATGAAAGCTGATAAGTCATCATACTCCTCTAAACTAATAAATTATGTCAGCTCCAGTAACCTCAAATCCCAGTTCTCCACAATCTTGATTGTGGGATTTTTAAACTTTACCAATAACCCATATAACCAATACCAATTTATTGTTTTGATTTTCTTTTCATGTTTGTCTGTCTTTACTGTTTTGCATCTGTGGACACTTTGGGTCTAGAAAAATGCTTTATAAATATAATTAATATTCCTGTTATTACATTTCGGTCTTTGGCATAACTTTTTCTTGTGTTCACACTTCTCACAAGCTGCCAATACTATGTTCTGCTTACTCTATCAGGATCAGGATCACTGGGCTCTTCATAATGGCTCTAATTAAACTACATTACCCAGGGCACAATGCCTCATATTTTCACTATGGAAATTCTGGGTTGGAGGCCACACATTACACAAGGAGGGGGGTGCCAATATATACAACTTTGATGAGAGGACGGGGCAGAATTGTCCTTCTGATCATGAAAGGAGAAAAAAACAACAAAAAAACAGAGTAAAGAGAGAGAGAGTAAATTGCAGAACAGCAAACAAAAAGTAATCTCTGATGTCAGTAGATAACTATTAAAGGTTCAGTTTGTGATGTGGGGACATGTGGGGGTTAAGTTTTAGTTTGCTACCAACAGAATACTCCTCCATTATCCACTACAGTGGCTGCAAAAAATGTGGAAGTCCCTTGTATGTAACACACTCAAATATACAGCTGTGGAAAAAATTAAGAGACCACTGGTTTTACTATTTACAGGTAGGTAACATTTCTCCCAAATTCCAAATAAAAACATTCTCATTTGAAGCATTTATTTGCAGAAAATAACAACTGCTCAAAGTAACAAAAATGAAGTGAAGTGAAGTAAATAATTAATTTTGAAACAACATAATAATGATTTAATTTAGCAAGAGTTCAAAAATCAATATTTGGTCAAATATTCTCGATTTCCAATGGACCTTTCCTTTTTTTCGCTTTGCTGTTTGTGTTTTATGTAGCTTAAAGCTCAGTTTCATTTCTGAGATTTTCACTTGGTTCAGGTCTGAAATGTGGAGTGGTCTCTTATTTTTTTCCACAGCTGTAAGTAACAGTAATGCACCTTAATGCTGGAGGCCGCCCACTATAAGATGGATAAAAAGAAGTCCATTCAGAGCTACTGTAGAAACATGGCAGTGCAACATGGCAAAATATAGCGGATCATGTTTACTCTGCCTTTAACTAGCTTAAGCTTTTTACAACCCATCTATTTTAGGAGTTGCAATAATTATTATATGATTGAGGAAATTGACAATTATCACATTAAACAGTAGGATAGCTGGTTTTACTGTTACTTCTACTAACACTTCTCCACCCTACAGTTTAGACAGACAGCAACATTTGTTGGAGGTCTTGAAGAAAAAAGGGATCAGAGTGGTAAACCTTTTGGCAACCGAGAAGAAAACTTAAAAGCCTGTTTTCTACACCAGTAATGTAATATTTCTATTTCTTCAAATTACAGTGAGCACAACGCTTGTTAGAAAATAGTGTTTTCCATGAAAACCCCCATCAGAGTTTTGTTGAGAGCTGGAGATGGCACAAAATTTGATGGAGGTGGCCACCTTGTACTTCTCTATGTAGGAAAAACCCTGATATTCCACACATTTTAAAACAAGGCAATGATTATCTAGTCTCTTAGTCGATGTTTAGTTATAGCTCTGGCCTGATGCAAGCTGGAAAGCACAGACTATTTGTAAAATACTCAATGTAAAATGTTGATTAGTGGGGTATAATGGGCAATATGGGTGTACAATAACCATCTACTATTCAACCAAACAATAGCATAAAGAGTATAAGGGTATATATATATGGAATCTGGAGAAGCTACTTTAAATGGGTCTGATACAGCTGATAAAATTAAGTAAAGAAGATGCTGGATCATTAGCCAGAGCAAGCACAGACTCAGCTGATCCACATCCAGCCTCAGCCAACACTAACACAGACCCCATACTGGTTTTTACCTCATTCAGTTCTGAATCTGTCCACTTATTCTTAGACTGACAGATGGAGTATACTGTTTTAAAATGGGAGGATTGTAGTGGGAGTACCGAGGTGTTAGGTGTGGTTACAAATGCAAATAGTTTACATGGCTCGTAAGTCAGGTAGGAGTTTGAAGAAAGGTCAGGTCTAGTTCTGGTTGAGAGAATAGAAAGTATCAAGGGATTTATATCAGGACTACAAAATAAATAAATAGGCCATCAGGCTGGAAATAAAGGGTTCCCAGCCTGATGTCTTCATTGCACCACATCCTAAAACTAGTGTACATAGTCATTTATTATCTACTCTAATAACTGAAATGGTTGTCCCCTTCATTGAATAGATTTATGCTGTAAAAAATCAGCAATAGTCTCCTAGTATCTTAAATTCACTGTAGAAATTCAGAATCTGATAGTAAGGATTTATAAAGTATGCTGTTCAATGACCCTCTTTGCGTATGTGCACATGTGAAAATAGTTGGCTTTACAGCTAGTTAAGAAAACAGTCTTGCTCTGTTTGTCTTTCAGTTCCTGATAAATAAATAAAAGAGACTAATTTATCATGATCTTCTCCAACAGAGGCTAGAACAAATTGAGTTTAGTCTGTTTTTTGTGAGACACTCACACACACAAGCATAAATAAATGTTTTGTCAGGCACCTGGAACATAGTAGGGCTGGTGTAAAAAAAATGGCTGTCTTAATTATAAAAGAAGTGCAATGTGACGTGTTTGTTTTGGCCAGGCTCTGGTGTTCTTTCAAGAAGCGGAGAGGTGGTGGTGATGGGGGAGGGGGGACGGACAGGTGAAGTGAGCCTCAAAACCAGAGCCCAGAAATAAGGCTGAGACCACCTGCCCTCCCTCAGGCAACAGATGAACTAACATTTTGAGGAAATGTCTCCCCTCTGCTCAGAAAACAGCTCCAGATTGTGCCTCAGCCTCTCGCTTCTTCATGGCGTTGCAGAATTATCAGTGTGATGCTGATGTGAAATTCTGCCCTTAAGTTCAAGCATATAAACCACATGTAATAGGATTACACTATGTAGGTTCTTAAATCATTCTCCATGCCCAAGCAGGAGGGTATACTGTACATTCCCTTAATACATCAAACAGAGGAATATGTATTCTTTGAGACTACAAAGAGAACAATTCTATCGCTGCCATTTCTAATAATAGCTCAATTACCATATCCTTCAGGGCTGTATCTATGGGGAGATGTGTGCTGGCATGTGCAGTGAGATATAGCATGAAGCATTGCTTAGCGTCATTTGAAAAGCAGTCATAAAAAAGAAAACAGCAGTGCAAATAGACCTGTGATACTTTAGCAGTCCCAGTACACACATCAGTGGCACATTCCCCTCCTGGCCTCCTCATACTGTTTGTGTGGTGCTTTTGTGACAATGGATGCGCTGTTAACGGGACCGCCTGACTAGAGGTTGAAACCAACGCAGTTGAGGCAGAAAAGCCTTTGATGTGACCGCCACCATGTTAGGGCAACGAATGGGTGGAGACAGAAGGAGAGGGGAGACAGAAAAAGCACCACTGTTTGTGAGTCTTGTCAACTTGGATTTGATGAGTTTGTCTTTGTTTTGCTCACTTGGAGCAAACTGTGCAGCGTTTATCGGATAAAATGGGCTCAATCTGAGCTTATCTGCTCGGCCGCTGAACAGCTTTGTCACATTTCAAGATGCTCCGTCCTGATGGAGTACTTTTCTCACCCGCTCCTCCATTTTTTCCCCTTCTTCAAACAAATCAATACCCCCATAGTTTAGCCTTTCATAGGAAAGATTACAGAGAAATGGCTATTAAGGGCTTAGCCTCTATCACTTCTCCCATCTCAAAGCCACTTAAAGACTCTGACAGTGTTGGGTTGGGATACAGGACCTGGTGCCCCGTCACACTGCAGGGGTATTGAGAAAGCCCAAGGATCACATTGACTTCAGAGATGTGTACACGGCCAACTTCACCCCAGGGAAAGAACTTTGATGAGGCATATTCTTTAGACAACAACGAGGACAGACAAAATGGACAAGGGCAAGAAAAGAAAGGGAATATTACAGAAATTGGCTTTTTACTGTTATTGAAGTTTTTTTACTGAGTCACTAGACACTTTTTATCCCTCTGAGACTGAGACCACTCCTTTAAAATGGCTTCCTAGTCTATCTGGGTGAGTGTGTGAGTGGAATGAGCAGCAGGTCGTCTGGCCTAAGCAGCCAGGGAATCAAAATAGCCACCGCAATCAGCACAAATATGAAAGGCAACTGCTGGCCTTTAAAAAGCCACCCCAGTTGATGAAAAACAACAGGCACTCGACGCACAGAGCTACAGAGCAAATGCTAATGAGCTACAGTAGCACTATTGCTAAATGTTGCTCGGGCCTGTAAATCCATGTGCTGAGTTTTATTTTATTTTTCAATACACAGCAATAGCCTCTGAGAGTTGCTCATGCATTGGCAGCACACGCTGTTGCTCACACAATTAGCCGTCCACAAAACGGCTACATCAGCTCTCGTTTTCTTGCAAAGTGATGAGAGAGAACATGAATAGCATATAATTAGGGATGTTGGCATTGCTTCCTTGTCTTCTGTGTTTGTTCTATAGTCTACTTTTTCACGAGCCTGAAAACCACAACGCTCATTTGAACAAAAAGAACAAGATTTGTGTTGTTTTGGAATAAATTGCTGTAGCTTATTTGCTCAGTATTTCTGGCACTTGTGATTGGAATAGCATTGTGCTCTCTCTTACTCCTTTTCTCTCTTGCTCTCAATCACTTACACACTTAATCCTCATGATTTAAAGTGAAGCAAATAGGTTTTTCTCCCTCTTTTTCTCATTTTCGCACATAGAAAATGTGTTGTCAGAAATGAAGCATAAATGATCACCACCAGAAAGCAGTGAGGGATAAAATGAAGCTACTGAACCATACTCATGGGCGGGATTAGCATGCAGTCAATCATTCACTGATATAGTCCAATGAGCACTCTTCAATCAATAAATGGCCCTGCTCTCTTCAGGTGAAAACTTCTAGGGCTACCTTCAGTGACCCTCAGCCCCCATTTCAATTACTAACCCACTGTGAAACCAGCAATTTGAGAAGTAACGTGTGAGTATTTGTGCTCAAAAAAAGGTTCAAGTATTTTGCACTTGACTTGGACCTTACTCTTACTTTGAATTTGTCTCACATAAGCAGACCTACCTCCACACTTTGTTAGTGCTGTGCACCATCCACTATCATTCTGGTATATGGGGGAAAAAAAACCCTCTGTTTCGCTAGTTTGTTTTTCTAAAGTCAACTCACACTTGTCTTGGGCGAAGCTGAGCACAGCATGCAGCAACAGTACTTTGCAAAATAGTGTTGTTGGAGACGTTGCTTTGGTGGAACATTTGCTCGTAGAGAAGTTAGCTGACATTAAAATGACTAAATCCCTGCAAAAGTAATTGCCACATAAGAAAGATGGATGTTTTTGTCAAAACTTACCATTTTCAGCATGTAGTTGCAGTTCGGAGGTTGTTGTTCTTTCACGTAGTGAGGGGGACTTTGAAAAGAACACGCCGACTGAAAGAGTCCCCAAATTGCAAGCTTATTCCAGCAGAGTAGATCCTGTGAGCCAGACTAAATTTGAAATGTTAACTGGAAATCTGTATTCCATCTGTACTGCTTTTAGCTCTTACCATGGTAACATGTTCAGTTACACTAATCAGCACAACCAACTGACAAAATGAGGGAAATGTAGTTCCTAATTTGTGGTTTGTTTGTGGTTTAATGATATTGTGGATCGTGAAGAAGACTGGACTATTGGCCTTGGCAGGAAGTCTGCACTTTCTGAGTGCCCTTGTAGTCTAATTTGATTTGGTCAGTAGTATTGTACATGGCACAACAGAGCACAAAAGCGATCTATTGAAAGTTCATATCATAAAACTTACATTAGCTAATGGGCAGAAATATGTACTGTAGCTTTTATTTTAAACTCATTGGTAGAGTGTTTGACTATGTGAGACAGCATTTGGCACACATACAGACTTGAGATGCAATTCTACATATTCAAGAAAGATATTATTGAAATCAAATTCAAATTAGATAGAAGAAGTAAGACAGTTTTCATCTTAAAGGATTCTGAAAATGATACTCCTGCATGCAGCTCTATATCCCACTTTAAATAACACTTTGGTTTGCGACCTTTTTTGGTAATCACATGCTAATCAGCTCATTGTCTTTCCAATCTTGTCATTGGCATTTCAGATACGGAAAAATATACACATGGAAGGTTTCTGCAGATGTGTGAGATTTAAGGCATAAATGTACAGACAGTGTGACATGAATACAATAGAGAGTTAAAACCAAACCCCTGCCTGCTATGATTATTTCTACAATAATATTCTGGCTGAAACCACACCATTTTGATCCAGCTCTCTCAGATGGCAATATAGAGCAAGTCTATGGAAAATTGTGCCCTAGAGCAGTACACCACACTAGTGTTATGGCACTCGCATTTAAGATTGGTGTTTGGGTGCGGGTGGGAGAGAGCTTTATGGGCAGTTTCGCACAGAAAGTGAAAAGATATCTTACTTTGGACAGCTTTTTGAGTGAGTGCAATGTCACAGAATGGTTGCAAGCTGGATCTGAGTTGTTGTGATCCATGATATTGCCAGATTTAACGCTCTTTCCAGGATGCTTAGGTCACTGTTTTTCTGGCATTTTGCAGTCCTTGCTCATCTCAGCCCTCAACTATGTGTATGTGTGTGTGAGGGGGGGGGGGGGGCAACTGAGAGTATGACTTTTCATGACTCAGTGTGGTTTCTCAACTGTATTCACACATACATTCACATCCACTAGCGCTTGGGAAGTAGGGCCTATAAATGTACGTACACAACAAATATCCAAACGCTTTCAGAGAGGTTTTCTTCTAAAAACCAATCCAGCGGGTTAGCTTGTTTCTTTCTATCCTTCTTGGCTCTCTCCCCTGTTCTCTCTCTCACTCTATATCCCTCTCTCTGGCTGCATGTGGCTCGCTCTGGCCGGGGGTAGCCAGGAACACGGGTGCTATAATATGGACAGCTGGTCGCTCCATCTCTGAGGGCCCCAGAAGGTGTGAAATCTGGGATACCTTTCATAGCACATTACCCTCATTTTGGCAAAAAGACACAGACAGCACAAAGCCAGGAGAGCAAAACAGAAGGGAGGAAGTTATTTATACTGGAGTGAAATCTTTTACTTCGTTAAAGGACCCTGGATCATGGACCTTCTCGTCAATACTCCCTCACTGACTAGTTCTTTTAATTGACTGAGGTAAAGGAGCGCTAATATTTGTCATTTTGACACTGTCATTATGGCTGAGTAGTCTTGTCCACTGGAGCTACAGACCTGTCAATAGATGGGAATGAATTACTTGTGATAGTGAGGTTTGAGGTGACAAGTGAGTACTGTTGAGTAAAAGGATCATAGTTTAAAATAGTAAAACTGATAATTGCTGCCTTCTCTATTGTTGCAAAATCAAATACGGCATTGCCAATGATACAATAAAATTATTATTTTACTCATATATAATAAAAATGTCAGCTGTGAACATCATCTTCGGCTGTACAGTGTGTCCAGCCCTGAGGATGTTAAAGTCAAAAATAATCACTTACCTTATGTCCTCATGTCAAAGTTGATGGAAAGGTGAAGTTATTTATTGGGTTGCTGCCCTTTTGAAGGCTGGTTTAGAAAGGTATTTGTGAAGTTCTAAGTCACAAATTCAACAAGTGCCCAGGTAAAAGAATTTCAAGCGCACTAAGATTGTGTACAGGGTTAGGAGTTCATTGGCTGTCATAGCTTTGTTGTACTGACAAATCTGTGCAATCTACTTGTGCCAATAGAAAACGTGCTTTTGTGATCTCTTGTTTTTATGTGTTCAGTATTTGCTTCCCTTTTTCACAATCAGGAAATTTGCTTCCTGATTGCTTCCGACCATGTTCAAATCCTTATTTCAACATTTGCCACTACAAGTGTCAACCTCCCCTACTGTGGGACAAAAAAATATATGGTCTCATACACCAGAGCCAGTGGAGAGGGAAAATACAATCCCATTCTGAGCAAATAGATGAAGATGACTTATCCCCCCAAACCCCCCCCCCCTTCAGCCCGTTCATTCCAAAAAAGATATCAGAGACAACATTGGTGGCAGAGAATGCCAAAAGGGGAAAGAAAAAAGGACCAAAGTTTGCTGATGTGTGAAAGCAGATAAAGTTGGGACTAGCGTTGCAACTTTCTTTTATCTGATGGCGGACCTTTCTAAATGTACCGGGGGCCTCCTTGGCTCAGTGGCCGCCCAGCTTGAGAGAAACTGCACTAAGATTCTCCTGTCGATACGGTCAGTCCTCATTCGATTAGCACACCCCTCATCCTCCTCCTGTATTTGGATTAGTGGCCGGACCAGAGCGAGTGTCGCACATATACCAGAGCTTCTGCGTGTTCCATCCGCAGCTTGTCAGTATGCGCAGGACAACGTGGATCAGTGTTTATTGAATCATTTTCCAAATAGGGGAAACGATAATTACAAGAAGTGGCGGCTCTGCACATTATGCAAGTGCTGTGCCATGACTTTGGAGCCAAACGGCCCTTCTTATTAAAGGCGGCTGGGCCAGCGAAGCTCCTAATCTATTTCCAGGATTTCCGAAGCTTCAGCAATCCAGGGATTAGACGTTTTCTCACAGATTTAGACCCCTCCCCACCGCTTCACCCCCACCTTTTTCTCTCCTCCACCCATTCTGCTCAGGGCCCCCCTCTCTTCCTCTCTCTCTCTCTCTCTCTTTGCTCTCTCACTCTTGTAGTGTTGGCGTCTGCAGTTTGTCAACTCCAACCCTTTCTATTCTAACACATTCACACACACACACAAACTCAGACATATCCTTTAAACATGGAACACACACTGTCACATGATGGTTTCAGTTTGTGTGTGGAGTCATGTGGGCAAACGAATATGGACTTGGTGATAGTAGTATCACAGTAAGTAAGTCACAGAATGCTAACCTTTCCCAGACACTGGCACGACAATAAATGGTGTGCTCTTACAGTCGAACACAGTATGTGTGCACATGGGAACATACCTTTCGTTCTTAACATGCACATATCAACACATACATTTATTTATGACTTAATAGTAGTAAAGCTAATGACAGTTCTATCAGCTTTAAATGTTTGCGTGCTTCATCGTAGAAAGAAATGGACGTAGCCACCACTGGTTTTTGGGCCACTGTTTTGAAGCCTTGAAAAAAAAAATCAAAGCATTAAAATGTCTTTTTGGAGCGTGATGAAGTGACCATATTTAGTCAAGAGATTGGAGCTGAAGAAGCGCAGGGGGTGATGAGTGAGCTAAAGACACCACTAACTTACAGACACAATAAAACCCTAACCTTCATGAAACATTTGTGTTGAGGGTCTTGTTAGTGTAATGTCTTAACCACAATTACAGTCTGTCAGGGGAAAGAAATGTTTCATTCACTAAACAGAAGCTCAGAACGTCAAGCTGCCAATCAGAGTAGAATCAAAGCCTTCTATTAGCCCTAAAATCTAACAGACGAATAATTTGAAAGACCACTGGTAATAGAGGTATTTGAGGATTCAAATAAGGCCAATGAGACCATATTGACTCCTAGAAAAAGAATATATTGAGTTAATATTTCTAAAAAGAAGTTCAGTTGATTGGAGCCAGTGGTATTACACTTTAAGGCTTTCCTTTCAAGCTGTCATCGCCCCCCCTTGGAAACCACTCTAAGAGGTAATGTGAAAGAATATGGTTAACAATATATGTGCACGTTAGAATGGAAATTCTGCCTTGTAAAGGTCATAAAATAAATAATTCAATCGTTTTCCGCCATTATGTAGAGGGTGGGAAATGCTCATCATTAAGTTATCACACTTTCCCTTTATTTTGTTGTTTTGTTTTGCTGACTAAACACTGGTATTAATTACAGAATGTATTTTAGAGTAAATTTCCAATATGCAGGATGAGATGATTCCCCAACAGCATCATTGTTGAATGTGGTTCACAAGGCAAACAGCTGTTGACCAGAGCCGAGAGTTCAAACCAGCAGGATCAGAGAATGTGACACATGGGGGCAACAGGCCTTATGTTGGTTGCTAAGGTGGTAAAAGGGTTTAGCACCGATTGCAATCAACTGCACTCATGCTATGGACCGGATGTCACAGAGACACAAGTGGATATAAATACAAACAAAGACATAAATATGAGCACACGTGCAAATTCACAGGCACACACATGCATGTCTGACAAAGATAGATATGTGAACACTGTAAAATATGCATAGTGGTACACATGTGCTACGGTGACGCACTGATGTAATGCAATACATAATGCATATAGAAGTTTTCAGTACACAAATTTTCATACGGTACATTTATCTTACCTGTCTCCTCCCCATTACTATCTCAGATCTCTCTACTTGCTATTTTGCCCACTTCTCTACTTTTTGCTCTAAACTTCCTCTCCTATTATGTGTGTTGTGCAAGCAAAACACACACATCAAGTCCCTCCCACTGCACAAGTCGAGATTCCTTGCTGATAAATGTTTCAGAGGCGCAGATTTCTTTTCCCCGGGGGATCTTGAGTCACCACTGTCAGCATGATCAGGGTGTTCAGGGTGCTCTCACGCCTTACGGGTTGAGCAATGTGGTGTTGCAGGGACGGACATTTCCACCACCTACTGCTCTCCAAGCTAATCATAGACCAGTTAATCAGCTAGCGCACGCTGCTACCCCCTTTACATCACACACACAGTGTCAGTGCTTTGGAGGACACCCAGAAATGGTCAAAATGAAAAATGCACTGTGTTAACGGCTTATAAATATTCTGCTTATGTTGATATATTCATATTCTAAGCTATAAAAAGGCTGAATGTTTCTAAATGGAGAAGGTACACAGTTTATTAAATGAACAGTCACATAACAATGTTAAATGAAGATGAGAAAATATGGAAATAGGAGGAATACAGGAAATTGAGCTGCAGCTGTTAGGCTTTGGGGTGATAAGCTTATCTTGGTTTGAACCATTTTAATTTAACAGTCAGAGCAAACAAAAGGAGTATTTGATAAAATATTGCAGAGTTAGGCTGACCAATTAAAAAGTATAGCGTTGGCAAAGGCAGTCTGCACATAACAAGCAACTCCAGGGATGCAAACTGAATGTGACCAGAAGAGACAGTTATACACACTCTTCCTCTTCGCCGAGTCCAACCCCCTGCATGGCACTCAGGTGGGACGTGGCCTAGGACGAGACATGTCAAGACTCGCCTGATGGAATCCACAGAGCGGAATAACCGGGTCCGACAAACAGTCCCCCACCTCCGCCTGCCAGTTTTCCTGTTCCCCCCTCTACTCTCCCAAGCAGCCCGGAGTTGACCAACTAAGGGACGTTGGGGAGGGGCAGGGGAGGGAGAAATTTGGATTAGACCTGATCCCTTCAGCTTTCAGCACGAGCTGGAGGAAGGCTGGAAAAAGAGGCATTCTATCAGCGAATTAAACTAAGATTCATCCAGGGCTTATGTGATTAAAAGGGGAAGAGGACAGCATCAATTAACAAAATCCCTCCCCAACATTTTCGCCAATATTTGTTTGAGGACGTGCTGTCTGCGATGTAAGCCCCTTTTGATGCCATGCACAAATATTTGGAGTTTATTTCACTGGGGCGTCTATAGAAAATGAGCCTGTGGCTTTTAATGGGCATGGGAATTGAAAAGAACATATTACTTCAACATGTTGAGAAACTGACATGTTTATGCCTAGATTATACTGACTTGAAATAGCAACAAACAGACATATTGTGTCACAAAACTTGACAATGCTATTTATCTATCAGAGTAACATTCAAAAATCTGTCTGTAGCATTTGCTTCAAAAGACAATCCTGGCTTATATTCCAGGTGGCAGGTTAACTCAGAAGACCTTCTCTTTGTGTGTCACCTCAATATGACCCTGCTGAAATGTCACAGTGAGAGAGCTGAGCCATCACAGAAAGGATTTTACAACACCTTTGTGTACAGTGTGTTGCCATCTCATTAGCCCTACAATGTGGTGATCTGACATCCCCGAGGGCTCTTGCTGCTCCCCGAGACGTTTGTAATCTCCGTTGACACCGCTCCCTCGTTCATTGTTTCTGGCACCATTGTTCTCCCGCCACATCATCGACTAGATAAACCATGGACATGTCAGTTACATTCGGCACCCCCTGATTAGCTGAGATGACAAACATGCAAATAATAACCAACATGAACACAGGCTTTAATAAAAAGAGCATGCAAACAAGTGT
The DNA here is from genome assembly GCA_037367275.1 of Coranthus polyacanthus. NCBI lineage: Eukaryota > Metazoa > Chordata > Actinopteri > Kurtiformes > Apogonidae > Coranthus > Coranthus polyacanthus. The sequence goes on from JAPQRN010000011.1 coordinate 9,873,370, forward strand.
CAGATCATAACTGTGGCCGTATTGTTGTACGAGTACATCCTTAAAAGTTGCTTCTTCAACTATTAAGCCTAATTAATGGGCCTGGTGTGGAGGGGCGATAACCGCTAAACAGTGATAATCGGCCAGTGTGACACTCAATAAAGAGCCACTCTGCACACAAAAAGCCTTGACTGCATTCAACAGCTTGTAGCAGAGACTACAGAGGAGAAAAGAAGAGAAGGGAGACGAAGAAGTGAGGAGAGAAGAAGCAATAAAGGAAGGAGTTAAAAATGACAGGGTGATGGAGGCAGGCAGTTGTTAAAACAGAGGTGGTTGGAAGGATGCCAATAAAGAAAGGGGGAGCCAAGGCAGGAGAGAAAAGGGTCCTTTATCCCTGATCCCCAGAGTATGGACTAGAGTGTGAGCAACCAGATCAGAGGGCTCTACCAGCCATCAGGGGGTTCACACCAGCATGGCTGCAAAGCACAGCCTGGAAGTGGCCCCTTCGTACATGCTGGAAATAAGATGTTACAAACAGGTTTTGGGAATGGCTGTGAAAGCCCCAAGCTGCAGTCAGTGACAGTTTTGTCAATCAGTGTTGTTTTCTGACACACCCCAGCTTCTGTTTCCTCCTTTGAGTATTACTGAACAGGCGGTTTCTATTTAATGATTCTCTTTTTATCTCTTTTTCTTTGCCCATATACACCCATCCATTCTAACTAGGGTACATTTTCAGTGACAAATCCCAAAGTGACTGCAGCAATTCCAAATTTCTGTGGGTTCAATCAGTCTGTCCATTTGCTGCAGGAAAAAAAAGGTGTCGATATCGACTGTTTTTAGCAGTGTTTGTGTTGAAAGAAATAAGAATGCACACTTTTTTTTCATATAAATGTTGTACTAGCTTGTGATCCTTGCTTGAATTCAGTTTGTGGTTCTTTCCAGTGCTCAGAAACTAAATAAATAAATTGCAGGTTTATGGTAAGATTAAAAGCATAGAATTAGGGTTAGGGATTATTAGCACACAATCCTTTCAGGAAAAAAGTGTGGTTTTAATGGTGGTTGTCTTTCTACAGGTACAAGTTATAAGACTGACCTGTCACATCCTGGAAATCCATGAGTCTTCAGGCTTATCAGAAGGCAAAATACAGCACAGTGGTTAAAGGCCTTATCCAGTTAATTAGCAATACACAGACACACTTCTCCATTTAGAAAATGTGGGTTTAATTGTTAAGAGTACACACAAAAATAACTGGACAATGTTGTAGAGCACCAATATGCTCTATCACATGATACCAACAGAAACATGGAGCCGAGCTGCAAATTGGAAATAAAAACGTATGAAACTGTTGCAACTGTCAATTACTTTCTCACATCTGATATGTAGTAACAATGAAAGCTGCATTGTTATAATATCACTGTAGAAAAAAAACGTGTCTAATCTATTTATAGAACTTAAAGATACACAGGTACTGTCAGTATGGTCACTTACAGATACCAAATGAAAGCCTGTTGTTCTGTCATTTGTAGCCGATTCACAAATCTCAACAGAACATCTCCTGCTTGTTTGTTGGGGATGTGGGAGTTGCTGTCAGTTCATTGATGTCAAAGAACTGGCAACATTGTTCTAAAGTAATCACTGGCAGATGCCATAGTCATTACCAGGGGTGTTACTGAAAGCAACAAAAACAAGAGTTTTAGACTGTCATGAATTGTAACAACATAGATACAAAACTCCTGGGGAAAAAAACAGTGTATTAGAGGTTTTATTTGAAATTCACTTTATTGATCATTGCTTAGAGCTCTTTCACTACCCAACCTGCCCACAAAACTATAGGAACATTTGATTATTATATACATTTGATAATATATTGCATTTTAGAAGAAAACAAATGCTCTTTAAAGCAGATAAATGTGAAAGTGCCAGTGTAGCAAAGTTATAGGAATGGGGAAAATGCTGATTCATAATTGTCATGTCATCTAGCGTGAAGCTGCTGCCTCAAGTGAAACATACTTACACCTTTCTAATGTTTTGGCATTTTAGTGTGGACAGCAAACTTTTTGGCAAATGACCACAAGATGCCTGTGTGGACAAATACATTGCGCAACACATAAATAAATCCACATTTACGTGCATGTGACATTTAGCTATCTAATGTGTGAAAACTGTGGGCAGGGGGTGACACTAGTGAGGGCAGGAGGTGACATTGCAAATGAGCTTGATGATAGGGACTAGTTTGCATATGAAATGGTCATTAGGAATAAAGAGATTTGTTCCTCACAGGATGTCACACTCAATCAACAGGCATGGCCAGGCATTGCTTTTTTCACAACACCTTCCTTAACCACATTCCCCCCACGAAGGTGTTTGTCTGGGACATATGGTTCCCTCATCACCCTATTCCCTCATTTTAGAGGATTTTCCACAGCTCAGAGGGAGACCACCTTGAAATCTGTTTGAGGAAAGAGGAAGCTGTTGTTTCAGGGTGTGCTGTTTGACGCAATAAATGGAAAAGAGATTATAAATTGGCACCATGTTATGAGCAGTCAAACCCGTACACTGTTGTGCGATGTACTGCTCATGTTTGAGCAGTCAACCGAGACTGACAGGTTTCTATGAATGAGAGATGTTCATTGATGTCAAGACAATACAAAAGCTAACCCATAATGCTAATAGAGCATAACACGAAGACTTGCTCATCTATTATTTAAAAAGAACATCTAGATGACATTTTGTGGCCATGGATGGAGGGGATGCATGAGAGTGTGGTTTTGCTGGTGTGTTGTAGGGCTTTATTGGAGTGATGTTGAACATGCCCAAAGACATACACTCAGTGCCTTAGCAGTCATATCCTAGTTTGCAATTACTGGCTTATGACAGACTAAAGCAACGCTAACTTGCACGTGATGCAGTCTTTGACTCTGGGTTACCACTTCAGCAGATACCTCTAGCCACAGTGTGCCAGGCAATGCCAGTTTCCCCCGGGCTTCATATTTATTAGCCTTGATGTGTGTGAGCTGGCGTGCAGCATGAGCAGCCGAGCGAAAGCGCAGCGGACGCAAACCATGCTTGACGTGGCCATCTCATGTGGAAGGCGAGAGTAAATAAGATTCCAGCAGGGAGGAAAATGCACAATCATTGCCTGGGAACCAGGGCCTCCCATCATGAGATTCATGCAAACCTAAGCAGTCTTCTGTTTAAACCCTTCACTAAGGCTGAGTTGAAGTCCTTGCCCAGTTAACCATTCTTTAGTGGTTAGGAATTGACTTAAAGAATGTTACTGGTCTCCTGCAGCAGCAGCTAGCTTAGACCATACCTATGTATGTTGGCTGAGACCACTGCAGGTTGTGCTTGACAAATCCTCCACTGTCCTCCCCCTCTATTTCTAAATGTCAATCTCCACAATATCTTCCCTATACGAAAATACTGCCTTTCAGCATGACTGAATTCTCTCAGGCAGAGATGTGAAAAGACACAAGGAAATTCACTGCTATCAATAGAAAAGTGTCCTGTGTTATTACAACACTGTGTACACTCAAGTACAGGCTATAACTTAATCTTCGTGAGGAAATGGTGTTTGGGGCCTGGGAAAGAAAGGTAATTTGCAAGTCAGAATAGTCGCTTTAATGCAGGACTTGAAACAAGGTTACTTGATATCGAACAAGTCTAAAAATCTGGTTTCCCAGCTATCCTGTATGAAGACCGCGCATGACTTAAAATAGCCAGCAGAAGGGCCAATCCTAATACTTTATTTTGAGAATGTAATTTTCTCATGCCATGCCAGTAATTAACCTCCACACAATAAGGCATTGGAAGCACCACAGACACAATTCCAGCCCCACAGTTTGTTTAAAAGACTAGGCTATATGATAGGTTGTGCGTAACAGGGGAATGGAGGAAGAGGGAAAAAAGGAGCCAAGATTCGACTTTATCTTCAGCGGGGAGCCTTTTCTTTTGCATTCTCTCCCTGGTTTTATTCAAAACTGCTGTTTCTTCACTTCTGCTGAATTGGGTTTTGTTCCTGGCTAATTCCAGCCCGTCTCAGTCCAGGGCTCGTGGGAACTGCCGCGATCGCTTACAATCACTTCAGTCAAACACCTGGGAGATAATTGACTGGGCTTCGGTCAAACTTGTTTTTTTTTTCTCTCCTCTCCCTCTCTTTCCCTGAGTCTTCACAATGGAGACAAAGACCATAGGCACAAAAAAAGATCAGAATCACTAAATCCATTCCCAGACAAGGCACTGTATAGATGGCCCAAGAGCCAAATTGCCTTGCCCTACTCTGGGCCAAGTGAATGCGAAAATGGTGAAGGAACAGTTGTGGTTTGAGGTTGGCAGTCCCTGAGGAGATGCCGTGTTGGAGAACATAACAGTAGAAAAAAGAAAAACAAAACGTGCAGCCCAATGTATTGTCTTTTTCATACCTTCACAAATGCTTCCAATTCCAAAACCCACAACCTGTAACATAGCAGGCTTGTATACAATAATTGCTCATTTTTGAAAAATGTTGTACACTGGCAAGACTACAGCTTGCCAAGATGAAAAAACATGAATGGCCTGCTATGTATGCTTTAAAGGCAGTAGGTTTCTTTTCTTTTGGAGCAGTAATAGTATGTGGATCCTCCTGCCAGTTAAACGCATGACATTCAGGAATTGAATTTTGTTTAGAGTGTGAGTTGCTGTGAACCATGGGCTGTGACGACGGGATGTCAGGAGTTCTGAAATCAGTGGGTAAATATATCTAAATCATTCAGTGCGACTGCTTTTCCCCCTACTTTTACAGGTGCTATAAGCTTCGTGAATATAAGACGTATCTGTTGTAATATCTATAATATCCAAAACACGCACAACACAAATTGGACACTTAAATGATCTCACAGCACTCTAAGATGTGACTGCACACATTTCTATTCAGGAAGTGCACCTGCTAATCATTTTTGAGTTAGTGTGTGGCGGCTGCAGCAGCGGCCATTAAAATCACAGTGCTATTAGTCATTATACAGTAGTTAGACTTTACAGTTTCACTGTTAAACATAATCATGTTCTAGTTTCATTATCCAAGGGAAGTATTTATGAAACAACTCTGCAGTGTGTTCTTATCAGTGAATGCAACTTAGTGGATTCATGTTATTGACTCGCTAATCTCATTCAAGGTCATGATTCACTATAAATAAAATCCATAAAAAACGAATCCTGTAAACAACAGTGGCCAGAGTTGACTTCTTATCTTACACTTGGCAGCGCTGTACTTCTCATATGCATATAGAAAATTATTTATCTTCCATACCATGTGGCCACCTCATGATGAGAAATCATATGGGGGTGGATATATCCTTGGCCTGTTTACCTCAGCTGCCTTTGGGCCAGAGGGTAATTATTATTAGGGTATGGAAATGTTGACAGCTTTACATAGCCATGCCTATGTACTCACAAAATGACACATAAAGCACACACACAGGGACACAGTAACTCACACCTGTTTATATGGGAGGCTCTCCAACATTGAGTGGAGTCTCTGGAGTGATTTCACTTTGTTTGGAGGAGCTGTCTTCCTGATACATCTGTTCCTTTTCCTCTTTAGACCATAATGCTACTTTATGGACGATCATCCTTTTATTATGTGTGACCTCATTATGCGTGTATATGTCTAATGTGGTTATCCCTTGTGATTTGGCACGCACAACATGAAAAATAAGCTTAGCAGTAGTCTGATATGACCAATTACAATAGCATAATTAGCCACAATTAGCCATATTCCTACAACAAAACTTTTACCATTCAATACAGACAAACTATAATGATATGATTTAAGAGTGTTTCTCCTAATCTGGGGTATATTCACATCTAAGGGAGGGATGAGGGATTCAAAAGCACAAATCCAAGAGTATTTACAGCATATATTGACTCCAGCAACCAGGGAGGAAGAGAGGGGAAAGTTGTTGCTATGGGACAGCGCATTGGGAGCTATTCTCTCTGGCCCTTTGAGCAATCATCAAAGTCTTAAAGCTTGTGCACATGTGATCTCCCAACGTTCTAACCTACTCAGGTTGCAGTTGAAAGCATGTTTTGATGGCTTGCATCTTAGCACTTCTCCTTGAACTCCCAGCTATAAGAAGTTCATACAGCAGCCATAATGATGTCATGACAGATGCAGTTATCAAATGTCCTCCACCTTGTACTCTGCCGACAAGTATGTTATGTACATAATACAGCACAAATAATCTAAAAGTACTTAAATGTATTATGTTGCAGGAATGCATGTTGAATCAGTTATTACTGCATTGGCATTTCCCCCTCCACATCAGTATAATGTTAGGTAAAAGATATGTTTCGACCGTGATATCCTCATACTTTTTTCTTTTCTATATTAGGATGACTGATGTCTTGAAATAAGAATGGATATATCAGATGATTATCTGCAACACTGTAGATAGAGCATTAACAGATTTTCCTTCCATTATCAGCTAGTGGTAAGATTTAATCATGTCATCTTCCAGTTTCATATCTATCTTACTGCTATGTACTATATACTGGCTCTTCTTGAATATTGCTTTGGCTGCTGGAGGAATTTTTCACATTTCGGGCCCATTACGCTCGACTGGGCCTTGATGAAGCCAAAAGTACCTGCTTTAATTGCTGTGTTTTATAGACTGTACACAAGGCTACCCTCGCTAAATACAGCATGCTTAGATTAATGGGAGCGTTCAGCGTTAGTGCATTTTTAATGAGGACTGGAGGCTGCCAGACTACTTTTCTATATGATGAGGCACACTTTCCCCTTCGTTTGTGACACTGGCACGATACGTTGTGGCGCCCCAATGCCCGCCAGCTGGTGTGCAGTGTGAAGCCAGGAGGAAACTGGTGTGTTTAGTAAAATATATCCCACCATCCGAAGACAAGAAAGAAACCATGCTCTGTGGTACAATTTGTTTTTAGTAAAGCAGTGCAGATTAAAATGTACTCTTGGAGATGTGAATACCCATATTTAAAGACACACCCACCCACACAGATAGACACGCATACAGAAAAAGAACAGTGCACATGGATGGTTTGGTATTTTTCCATGTTCGTACACAAGATTGCACCTGTTGTCACTGAAAACACACATACATACACGTATACACACACACACACACACACACTGATATATGGAGCTTATCAAAGAAAAACAAGAATTTACAGCCTGATATGTTACAGGATACAGGGTGTGACCCTGATTTACATTTGCATGCAGAGTGCAATGGAGTACAGAGAGTAGAAACGGCAGTCAGCAGAGAAGATAACCCCAAACATTCACTCTAAATTTATGCCAGTATCCTATTCCCTCTCACTGAATTAATGCTTTAATCTCTCCCTCTTTGTTGCATGTGTACTTGGGCTCAGTGTGTGTGTGTTTGTGTGTGTTTGTGTGTGTGTGTTGGGAGGTTGGGGGTGGGGGATTATATTTCTCAGCAGCCACTGTTTTAGTAGTGTTTTTGGAATGAAAGAATTTACCACAGAAAGTCCAGAGCTTGAGAAATTGCACCTTTTGCCATTTCAGTCTTTCTCCTATTCAAAGTCACACCAATAGTCCCCATCAGTTCTGCTGTCTTTGCATTTCTCCTCCACAAAGAAATAGCTAGTATTCTTTAATGGAAGATTACCTTCAAATGCAAGCTTAAAAGATTATGCGCTTTCATATATGTCTTTGAGGTCCATTATTCGATGTCATTTCTTGAACAGTCAGTTCTCTCCCTCGCTCCTCCAGCTCTCATTCTCTTTTTGTTGTCCATTCATTTATCTGTGTATCTTTAATTCACCACTCTATCTATTCAAATAATACTCAACTTCACCCTGCTCATATTGGGCACCAAAACTTTCTCTCAACACCTCAAATATCAAAATCTGTGACTTAACACGCAGCATGTTTGATCCTACGGCTTACTCTGCATGCGCTACCATGAACGAGTCTGCTGAAAGACCGTATCCATAATTTATTCCATCTTAAAATGAAAAATCAAACGTATGCTAGGGAATATTCATTTTTCCCACTGCCGTCGTGCCACCTGACTCATCGCTTTATGAATTATTTTGACTATTGGTAATGATGTCCTGTGTTGGTAGGCCATTACAGGAGCGGAACTTAATTCGCCCATTGTTAATTAATTGCTTCATTCTTAGCGGGAGTAATAAAAATGCTATTAAGTAAAATACCTCTATCATTAACCTAACTTTGTTAATATGGGTATCAGTGGGGCTCAATAAACAAAAGCTGTAGTGCCTACCGCCACACAGGGGTAATTAAAAATGCACTGTCATTAATTATATTGGATGGAAGATTGTCCAATGAGTTGGAGTCTTGTTGGCTGTTCCCTTCCCAAGCAAGAGCTCCATCAGGTGCTCGGTGAGAATTGTCAGCTCAGCCTCCTGCTGTTTGTCTGCAGTGTACGATATATCCTGTAGGTACACAAAATTAAGAACTTTTTTACATTCTAGCAGAACTTGTACTGCATTAATGCATTCTTAACTTCTACTCAGAGTTTGGAGAGATCTTAAATGTGCTATCAGTTGATGTTTTACTGGCGAGTCATAATGCTTCGTAAAACTCAATTTCCTCCTCTCCTCTCAATTTCTAACAGATGAAAGAAGGGAATTATGCAGACTGCTATAAAATCTGTTTGGTCAAGAAACCATAAAGCAATTGTCAGGTTAAATATCTGCTATCTCAGGTTGTATAAACAGACATGTTTGCACCTGATAAAACCTGGTGGCAAACGCAATACCATTTGGAATTTAGTGGACTTTTTGTGGAGTGGGTACTGCTGCATCCAAGAATGTAATAGCATGCAGTTGTCGTCAATGATTATCAGTAGGAAAATACTTCAGTGGTAGAAGTTTAAAAGGTAATCAGGTGCAGTGACATTAATTAGAAAGAAACAAAACTAACAACAATCAGTGTATCTGTTAAACTGTAATAAAAAGATGAGTAAGTTTAACTTCCCAAGTGTACATTCCAAACCCCTTGACTTCCTTAAATCCTCTGTGAACAAACCAAAAAGACTAAATCAAATTGCTGGAAGAACACCCATATTGCATCAGTAAATTGTAAAGTTGGTGTGCAATATTGTCATTTAAGATATCAGCTTTGAAGATATTCTTTGTTTTTTTCATGAGACAGCTATGACAGCAACCACTCGACCAGGAACAGGCCTTGAGATTAACTTTGCTCATTGTTTTGTCCCTCCATTCATTCCCACTATCTCCTTCATCCCCCCCCCCCCCTACTCTATCGTTTTCTTCCTGTCTCCATCTTGTCACATTTCTGAAAAACTGGCAGCACAGGCGTGAAATTGATGTGATGAAAAACAACTGGGATATCTCTATGAGCCATTTGCTTTGCCGTTATAGCCACCCTCTCTTCCCTCAGCATGGCTCTAGGCTTTCTGTTGCGATTGGGGGCATACTGCAAATTAGCCAGCAGCTATCTGAGGTTACCAGCCAAGTGCACCGCTGGCCTTGCTCTCTGCCAAGCTCACCCCTCTTGGAACCAACTCACTGCCTAACTTTGTTTCAGTGATGTGGGCTTTCTTTTTGCTTTGCTTGGTGTTAAAAATTCTCTCTGAAACATGTGCTGTATGAACTACAATAGTCATTTGTTTTGGCAAATGTTTAATATTCCTGAATCAATTGAATTTATAGAGAAGAAGCAGTACAGGTTTGGCATACCTAATATTGCTTCTTAAGATAATATAATTGAAAATTGCATTTGCCCTGACAAATGGGCCCAGATACTCTATCTGAGTGAGTATGAAATAATAATAAATAGGTATGTGTCTACGCTACATCTCAAGAGCTTAGATAAAGCATCAGCTTGCCGGTGAAATTCTTTTGTATTACTGAGTTCCCTAACAGCCGAGGAAATATAAGGTGCAAGGGCAAATAAGAAAACTCACCCCTCAGTTATGTTCATCCTAACATCTCCCACATGAGCCATGAAATCGGGCTCTGACTTATCCCGGAGCTTCACGTTTACAAGGAGAGATAAGGGCAGTTCAGACCTATTGTTGCAGCCAGCATGACCCTAAACATGAAAGGGCATCTTGGCCATCTCCCATTGTGTGCAGCTACAGTATATATTGAGCTCTATAAACCCATTCTTTGTGTGAAGTGAAAAGAGAAAGAGCCTCTTAATTAAGCAAACAGGAATGTAAGTGACTTTCTACTTGCATAAATGAATACTCAAGAAAGTAACTGTGTCATCCTGGATGTGGATAAATGAATAAGTTGCTGAATGCAAGCGGCAGTAAGTGGGTTAGCATGTAAATAAATGAATAAGGTAGCAAATTAGTGTTTAAGTGTGTTAGCATGTAAATAAATGAATAAGCGAGTGAATTACAATATGAGCGAGTTTGCAGGGTGAATAAAGACGTCAAGGAACTCAAAGTGTCAGCAGTGAAAAGGTGTTATCTCTCCGCAAAAGCCGCTGAGGACACAGTTGTTGAAGCGCTGCTTGTTTCGGGGCGGCAGTACATCTGGCTCGCGCATGTCATATTTTCTCATGTATAGATGACATGCCAATTACTCCTTAATTACACGCGTCATCTGGACCAAAGTGCCCAATGCCAGCACTGATTAATCCTGTTTATTGTGGCGGTGATGACAGTCCCAGTGGACACAGAGCACCACAAAAACACACAACAAGGGATTATGGAAAGGACTTGGAGAAGGCTGTAGAGACAGGATAGCCAGGGCAGAGGTTGACTGATTGAGTGACTTGCTTGACAGTTAATTTTACTCTTGATTTCTACCACAGATGATCTGATGGTATCCTGAAATATGGGTGATGGGATTCCAGACCATGGAAATGGCTTTAGGCAGAGCAAAATGTATCAAGAAAAAAAAAAAATAGAAAAGCTTTAGGTGCCAAAAGCCCTTAGGTTGACTACTCACATGGAAACGCCAACATTGTTACTCAGCACTATCTGCAATATGCTTACACACACTTTCATGTTTATGGATGGCTGCCAAGTCATTTGAGTAGCATGTCCAGTTAAAAGTATGATTTTACACACATCAAAACTAATTACTTCTGTCATCTTCAAATCCGCACCTCATTATTTCTTCCAATTTGATATTGCTAACAAGGAAGAGAGTGCATTTGCAACACAATTTCATTTCCAAAATGTGACTGTCATAAGGGGCAATGAGGTCATGTTGGCAGTGGAAGAACCTCTGTGTATGTATGTGTGCATGTGTGTGTGTGTGTGTGTGTGTGAAAATCTAGACCTTCCTGTAAATGAATACGTAGCACATGTGAGCCAGATATCCATCGTAAGCAGGAAGATCTCAGACCATGACCGGAATGGTGAGGGGAGGGGAAGGTGGTAACCGTGTATTTAGATAAACGCTCAGATAGTGGACATGGTTGGACCGGCATCGGGGGACCGGCATCGGGAGACCAGCGGGGACTGGGGGTCAGTCCGAGCGAAGGTGACAGTGGAGTGGTTTATCTGCAGATGAGTTATTGAACAGCTTCAGAGCATGCGGCGAGCTCGTTGCTAGCCTCTCTCCATTCTGACCCTTTGTTAAAATCCTCACTTCCTGTCCCCAATCACTCCTTTTTGTATTTAGCTTCCATCTTACTTCCCCTCCTTCCATATCTCCCTCTAATTCATGCCCTGTCTTTGTCCAACTCTTTCTATCACTCACAGTGGCTCACTCCCTCTTGCTTTTGTTACTCCCTGTCACACTCGCTTTCAGCATTAGCTCCATCTCCATCCATCTGCTCCTTTTGTCTCTTTGCTCTTTTTCACTAGGATGCCTTGGCAAAAAATGGTTATTGACTGTGCCTTCTCTGCCCTCTTATCCCTGCACCACTTTCCCCTTTTTTTTCCCATCGCTGTATACTCCAGCAGTACATGCTCCTTTTAGGAGGTGATGAGAAGAGTAGTAGAAATGCACCCTGTAAGGGGAAAAAAGGTGATGATACAATCAGTTTTATTGTGCCGTAAGGATTTTTTCAGGCTTGTGGTTATACACCCCGTATGCAGGCTGTATGAAAGAATTGCAATTCACATGCATTTTTCCTCTCTCATTCCCCTTTTTCCTTCCCTTTTCATTGCTCAAAATAATTAGGCTGCAGTCTGGACTCAGGGGTGTAACGTTTCTGCTCACGTTTCCATGATACAAGAGTAAAAGAAAAAAACAGGTTGTGCTGCTCCAGAAATTTCTACCTGTGTGTCACCACCCCTCCCCTCCCTCCTCTATCCCCTGATGCTGTTTTAACGTGGACTTCCACAAGGCACAATGCACTTCATCTGACCTAATTCTTCCCTGGCACTCTTCCAGTGCTAAGAGTACATAAGGACTGCGCTGTCAAGGTATTCAGCTCTGCCTCTCTATTATTTTAGAAATCAAGCAACATCTGTTGTGCTTTGGGCCTCCTCGTGACTCACAGGAGTTTTTTGCAGTTTGCAGAAAGATGCACCTAAATTCGCCTGTAGCCAGTGATGAGATCTCATTAATGTATTTTTCAGAATCCAGAGTTCATTTTCCTGCTGCTGTTGTTGTGTTTTTTATATAAAACACTCATTTTGTTAGATATTTAAACATGCAGTTCAGAAACCAAAACACTGTTTTAACTAAGACTACAGAAGGCCTGTCAGGAACGAGGTAGTTCTTCTAATTACCTAGATTGCTCTGCTTTTACAGGCCATTGCTTTTGACTGAATAAGTTTAAAGTTAAGATTAAACTTCAAAAAGTGCATTACTGGATGTTCAGCATGGCAACAAACACAATTTTCATGTGCCTTTTCAGTAGAAAAAGATTTAACTGCATCTTCTCCACACAAGCACATCGCATTTCCTCCAGTTACATTGCCGGGCATGTGGCATCTGTTGGAATTTTACAGCAATTTCAAAGTTTGGGTTTCTAGCATTTAAGCACAGGGGTGTGCAAGTTTTGTTTATGTGTGTGTGTGTATGTGTGTTTGCAACCCAAACCCTCATGGTCCATAAATTTTAATATTCCTTGTGAGTGCTATACCCAAGCAAAACACAAAGTGCCTCACAAGTCCCTGCCCAGAGCGCTAGTTTAGCACAGTTCTCCACCAAGACGCATTACACACCAGGCCTGTGCTCACAGCTCACCCTCTTTCTGCCACCACTTTCCACATGCATCTTGCATGACTCGCTGGTGATTTTAAACCAGCCCAATAACAGCCTTACAACGCTGGGCTCCGGCGGGACACTCGCATCACCATGTGACCGTGATATTATTCGTCTGTGGCGGGGGGCAATGCTGCTGCTTTTCTCCCGCTCCTCTAAAACAGAGCGAGAGAGCGAAAGGGAGGATGGAGCCATCCTGTGCTGTGCCCCAGGCTCCTTTTTGTGTTTACCAGCCCCTGCATGGGACTGATGCTATTTTCAATTCAAAGACCCAACCAGGGCTAACTAGCCCTAGCCTCTTCATGCCATTCGCCTTAATAATGTGGGCCGGACTCTCTGCAGGGAAAGCAGCCGCCATCCTGAGAGCGGCTAAATGACACAGTGGAGTTCATTGATGGAAAGGATTACATGCTAGCACGTAGGACGGCAAGGCGACGGGATTTCTGAAGGGCACTACAAAGAGAGGCGAATGTAGTAGCGTACTATATGTCAAAGGCCAAGCGCTGGCATAATTTGTGGCGTCACACTGTTTATCTTGCTGTGTGTAATGCACAACTTAAACAGGAGCAGCTGCATTTATAATAACTTTATTTATATAGCACCTTTAAAAAGCACTTGACAGACAAAGCAAAAAATAGGAAACTCAAAAGGTGATGTAACATAAAGTTAAAAACAAGAAAAAGATGCAAGATGCACAAGAGTAGATGTTAAAACAACAATATAGAGATGCAAAAATGCAAATTGCAAATTTTTAATATGAATAAATAAATATGAACCTTAGAAAGCTGTTTTATTATCTCATTTGGTTTATCAAATGATACTTTATATTAAAGTGGTCCTGTGTGATCATTTGACACCACTTAAGAATCTTATATTTGCACTGTGTATCCGTTTACACTTCCTGTAGCCAGATTTGTATGGCATTACATCCTATGTTATTGTAGAGCATTCGAGAATTGTGAAATATGACCACTTCCTCCTCTTTCACCGTGCCCTAATAAAGAAAAAACAATATGACTTATCAAGAAGAAAACTGACCCGAGAGCAAACGAGCTGAACGCACACGAAACAACAGCCAGCAGAGTGAAGCATAAGCTGTCTTATAACCGTCCTGAACATTACTCTGTTTTACCTCCGCCCTCAATTAATTCTGAATCCATCCACCCTGTATTAAAATGGCCAGATGCTAGGATAGATTCTGTTGGGAGCAATGGCATGCAACAAAGTGATATGAATCATCCCCCACACTGTGTGCAGCAGCGCACACTCTCTGAGGGCTGGTGACACAATTTATGGAAAAGGAAAACAAGACACAGCCACTTATGTATACAGATGGACTGTCAAGAGCACCCCGTCAAAAAAAAGAGAGAGAATTTAAGAAAGTGTCACGATTACATTTCCACTGCATGGGTCCATTCTAATTAAGCTCTTTTTGGATTATTATTAAGAGAAACTGAAAAAAAGGTAATTGTTTATTTTTACAGTGTGCCAGTACAGTTGTACCAGTACAAGTAGGCACTGGGGAACATGATGTGAAGTCGGAATAAAGGGGTAAGAATTCCGGATTTTAAAAAGAGCTACTGGGTACATATTCTGCAGGAGATGTGTGCCCGTAAAACTGAGGAAAAATCTGGATGCCAGGATGGAGTGATGACTTCTGCATCACCTGATAAATCTGATGTTATGTTTTTTCAGCATTACCTTATTAGCAACAAACAGCAAACTGCATTGTTATTTGCTCATTTTTGGGTACTTAAAATAACTACAATAACAGTGTAATGTCATGTATACTCTTGCCGGCCGTGTACCTCAGCTGTTAACTTCGGTACTTGACACTTTGGTGTCTTGGTGACTTCCACTCACTGATTTTACAGTTTTAACCACATGTTGACAATTTTAAAGTCCTTAAAATGTCGCGAAATCCAGTATTACAGCTCCTCGATCTGCAAGCATACCTTTTTTTTTTTCCTTCCAGCTCCGTGCACAGCCTCCTTTCATCCAAGGAAAAAACTACAAATATAGTGAGATAAAACACAAGGCACTATGAATCACAGTGCATATGGACAGTATACTCCTCTGACAGCAAACCGTGCAGTTAATTTAGTTTCTCCTTCCATGTTTTGAGGCAAGTAAAATTGAAACAAACTTCTCATATTGTTCTCAGAGTAAGTTAGATAAATATGCCACAGTAGTTCCCCACATGCTACATTCAGCTACAGGGTATCTACAGGGTGTCCGGGTTGTAATGGTAAGCTTTGTTAGTTCCCCTTCTTGTTACATTTAGTTACAGGGTATAAGGTTGACACATTCCTAGAAATTTTAATATCAGATTCTGTCTGAAACCAGAAATACAAATAGCACACTCAGTACCATGAGCCAGGTTGAATATTCAAACAAAGATAATTATCTGTGGATTAGCCCCATTTTGGCTTTGAGAGTACCACTTGTCAGCTGACTCCTGGGAGAAATTGTTTAATAATTAAGACCCTTTGCTTTCTGAGAACTGCCAGCAGCACTGTTCTGGTGCAAATAAGTCAGATAATATTTTGTCTTTGTGTGGAAATGTCTGCGTTCCTTACCTTGCAGATACAAAAAGAAAAGCTGTCACAACACGTTATTTTATAGTTTTGACCTATTCAAAAATTAGCCAAGAGTCCCGTAAAGGATTGTGTCGTAATTAATTTTTTTTTTAAATGATATTTTTTCTGCAAGGTTATGCCCTGCAAGCTGCAGTACTAAAGCCTGTGAGAGGTTTGGAGAAGTCAGGTCCATCATATGTCAACATGTTGTCCATCAAAGGGTGTGAGCAACTTTTCACACTCCATCCTATAGGTTCACCTCCCTTGAGACGTGATATCTATAAGAGCGGCTAAACGCAAAGACAGTGTGAAAGCAAGACCCAAGGCCATTCTTCGGAGCAGAATGATCGAATATGCAGTGATGTAGACCGTGTAGCTGGCGCTGCTCTGGCCCAAATATCTCCTCTGATGTAGGCTACTAAACATTACCTCTTTTTCATTCTGCACCAGTCTGTGACAATCTGCCCATACTTACCCATTCATTATCAGCTCTGTGCAAGTGAAACAAAAGCTTTGGCATTTCAAAGATTACCTGTACTTTGAGTAGGGCTGTAGAACCCCTTTTTTGAAATAACTCCTGTATCTACAAATCTCTGCCACTGCATACATAAATATCCAGCCTCTAGCAAGAATGTGTTTGCAGAAAAAAGAATCAAAGGCCATTGAGGAAAGGAAATCATAACATTATATCTATATTTAGTTTCCGTTGTCTTAATTGGCATGAAGAGTACAATCAGATAAGCCTTTTGAGTGTGACTCACATGCTGCTTCAGAGAAAAGAGAAGTATCATTTACCAGAAAATATCTGCTGCCAAGAGTTTTTTGTGTTTTTCTTTCTTTTCTTTTTTTTTTGGTGTTCAGTATGTTACTCCACTGGGTTTAGTTCTGAGGGATCCATGTGATCATTCTCTGCGCCTACATCTGTTGGGCAAACACCTTATAGAAACTGAGAGGTTATTTGATTTTTTTTTTCATCACAGAAGGACTTAAATCCCTGTTGTCTGAGTATTTTATCTCTCGTGGAGTCGCAGAGCCAGCTAACATTGAGCTCCGTGTCACTCCCATGTTGCCCCTATATTACGATCTGTGTGGTACTGGTCCATCTGGGCTCTGTGAGGTCACTGCACACACCACCTGCTCCGATCGGGTATTCGCTGTGGCTTCTGGGTAGCATCTCTGGGCACGAGTGGAAAGGCAGATGTATAGATTTAGTGGTACAAATGCCCTCGGATACCCATAAGCATGAAACACACACACATATAATGTCTTACTGTCACACAGGGCTTATACTGGCATGGATACACGCAATCTGCACAATTTACATTTCTAGTCCCACAACCTTTTTACAGGTTTCTGTGCAATTTTGTGTTTAATGAGACTTACTGTATGTGGTTCACTAATTTAGAGAGACAATTGCTCCTTGCATGCTTAGGTGGATTTAATAGCCTTACAAGACTAAAAATTGGATTGGGTTCGCATATTCCATGGAGTGAGTCTATTACATAAATATATTGTAAGAAGTTTGAAAGCTTGCTTCTTTACAGAAAATACCGTCTAAACAGAAAAAAAATAACTGTTACTAACACCCTGTGTTCATACTGTTTTCTTAAAAAGGTCACGCAGCAGCATATTTATATATGTAATTAATTTTAAAAAGTTGTTGTAATTTATTGGTTAAAAGTATGCTCAGAGGAAGGTAATAAAGTCAAGACAGTTTCTCCTACCAGTCTGCCAACAGAAAACCCACTTTGTTTGAAATGTCCACAAAGCTTTTGTTTTTATTTTACTGAGGTACTGTTGCCTATACACGTCTTGTTGACACTGTATACACTGTTGATACTGCCACCTGTCCTTTTATTGCCTCTCAATGAACAAAGAAATACTTTCCGAAAGACTAAATTTCCGTCTTTGATATTCTACACGCCAAGCACACGCATTTTAGGTTACAGCCTTTCATAATGGGTAAACAATAATAAACAGTCCCTTTTGAATAATAATAAAAAAAGCTTAAATAGATCGTCGGTGTCTGTTTACATTCGCGTTAAAGTTTATTTGTTTTTGGTTGACGTGTGGCGCTTTTCATATTCATGATGTTCATTCATTTGAACATCTTCGGTTACAGCGCGTCTGGATGGAGGGATCCAGATATGCCCAGTGACATGTTCATAGGGGCAGCTTTGTGAAATCTTTGCTCTGTAGTATATTGGGTAACTGAAAGGACCAGATGCGTTATTTCACTAAACTGCGAGATTTAGGTGAAGTCCCGTCTGCTTTTAGGAAATCGAAAACATGAGGGGAAATGACTGGTGATGGACAGTCAGTCTTCATCACGAATGAAGTCGCCAAAAAGAAAATACCCTCTGAATGCTTAAAATACTTAATAAATGGTTATTTTTTCAAATTAGATCTCATTCTGATATTTTAATGGTTAGAACGCTGCAATGTGCACCAAAGCGACTAAATATACGCTGCAAAAAACTCTAGCTTATTTAAATTGTTTCTTAAACCATTTTTAAACAAACCTGTCATCTGATCTGAGGCTGACTTCTACTCAATTTCATTCTCTTTCATTTATCTACAGATATTTAGCGATATATGCTGCTATCAATGAGATCCCAGTATGGTCGTTTCTCTGAATGTATCCTATCCTGCAGGCAGTAGTTGCTGCTAATTTCGCAAGAAATACAGTGAACATAAAAATCACGCTGTGGCTTAAAGATGGATATTTTTTGCAGCGCACGGAGGGGTTTTTACTATGTGCGCAGCCAGACCCCGCCTGCTCATTGCGCGTCACTGGCGAGTAGTGGACGCGGAGTCACTCCCCTGCCTACTTTTAATAGCTTTGTCATGTGATGGAAAGCAGTTGTAAGACAGGTGCCCTCGGTTCATTCTCGGCGAGGGGCAGCAGTTGCCTGTGTGAGAGCGAGTGGGAAGCGTGTGTGGATTTCTTTTTTACTTGATTTCTTTCTTTTTTCTTTTTTTTCTTTTTTTTTCTTTTTCGGACCGTCATTCAGTGTCTGGATGGCGTGGGACAGGTGTAACCAGGACTCGGTGTGGAGAGAATTAGAGGTGAGCGCATCTAAAAAAAAAAAAAAATCCGACTTCTTTCATCTCTCTAGCCCTCTGGACTGTCTTTTTCTCTGGAACGATGGGCAACACTGACTATCCGAGACAGTGATTTTCTCATAAGTCTACGCTCTCTTCTCCTTTTCTGTTGGTGCTGGCCGTGACGTGCCGGTGTAGTGCGCGTGTGGACACAGTTGAGGATGCGGGGGATATACAACACGGGAATATACGTGTGACAAGTGGAGGGGATGTGCGGAATCTCTCTTTTCTCCTCAGTTAAAGATGTAGTTGTATTATTCCGTGCACGGGCTCGGGACCATTGCTTTCTTCATAGGATCTCTGTTCAGTCGGAGCGAGTGCTTGCAAGCTGGCGGATATCTTTCCAGCCGCGGACTGTACGCGCTCCGGTGCCGAGAAGGTTTTCGTGCCAAAATGACTGAAATGTCTCAAAGTCAGGTATTTCGCTGACGCATGAAATCCACTGACGATAACAATCCCTTTGATGTGCTGTGTCGGGATAGCGCATGCTATTTTTCAAAGACAAGAGCAAAGGTTGTCCATATTGAGGGACCGCTATTTGGCATTGCGCAGGAGCATCATAATACTAACCGTACCGGGCACGTCTGTGTGCCAACATCCCGGCCGGAGGAGTGTTGCACTGGCTGTAGAGCAATATCGCATCTAGCCAGATTGATTTATACAAAAATTTACCTTTTGCATATTTAGTTCTTTTTCATCAAAGTTATAAGCTTCCCATCTCTTCCGTCGCCTTTACCTAACCTTTTTCTAACCGTCATGATTTAATAAGCACATACAGATAATAACGCACATCAAAAGGATACTTATTCGTCTCTTCCCTGATAGTTCTTACTGAGTCTGTCCAGCTTTTATGGACGGCAGTCTACCTGGCTATACTTGGGTATTTGTCTGCATACATGAGCTTTGTAATGCTTCAGCTTAAGGTTTTCACAGTAACTCCACGCTGTGACTGCAGTCTGGCTGCATTTTTGTCATTATCTACGCTGCGTGATGAGAATAAGATAGAAAGCAAACTGCTTTTACTAATTAAAAGTAAGAATGTGTCACTTAGGACCGATTATAGCGATTGTTTTCATTCAGATGTATTCCTGTGCACTTTAATCACGAAGGCAGATGCATACTCTTCACTTTAGCCAGGTAGGCTGTAGGAGCGAGTCGTTAGGTCCGGAATAGCGTCGAGTTTTCTGCCACTGTCAATAAAATAAATGCGTTTTCGTAAAGCTCCCGTCATTTTTCGCCTCAGTCTTTAAAAATATGTAATGCACTAAGATTCGTTATAAATCATTGAACTTACGATATCTGAATTGCCTACCAGGAGCACAGTCTTTTTCATATGAATCTTTTCCTAGCAGGTGCTTGTATGTGCCAGGCGTGCGTAAATCACTGGAGCGCTGTGGTGCGCCCTGATTGTCTGTCTGGCGGCGCTATTTCATTAGTTCAAGAAGTCCATAAGATAATTGGGCATAGGACACCCAGCCTCTGAATATCCTAACATCTTTGTTACAGTTTTTTTTTCATGCCGTGCCTTGTCATACTGGATCATCTCAGGGGGAAGCCTAAGACGCAGTGAATCTGTCCCCTTCGCTGTGCGGTTGCAACATAACGGATTTGTCTCATCATAGTCTAAGTCATCGTGTGTTCGTATTTGTGCAATTCCGAGGACAGATGAACTGTGACACCAGTGTCTGGGCGGTTTTGCCTACTTGGCACAGCATACGTCTCCCAGCTTTGCCCTGAGCCGAACCTGAGTCTCATCCCTCCTGGCTTTATGGGCCAAATACCTCCCGGCGTTGCCAGGGGATATCTATCCTGTATCTGTCTTAAGGTTACCCCGTAGCTCCAATACACGGCCGAACGTGTTGTCAACGAAATTAGGAGAGAGAGGCATATTATACAGCAGTCAAAAGCTGTTTTCTCAGGCTTGAATTTGCATGTGCACAGTCGCAAAGTGTAAACACTGGTGTGTTTTTCTGCCTTTTAATGGCTTTAAAGCTCAAACTTTCCCAACTTGAGTGGAGCACAGAGAAAAGTCTGTGACAGTCGTTCATTTCAGCTGTCATTTTCCTACCTGGGTTTTAACAAGCTGAAATGACTGCAGTGACGGCTATAATATTGCGCTTAAAAACTGTGCAACATCAAGAAATGGGAAATCAACATAATGTTTGATGTCTGTCTTAATTGTATTTAAAATGAACCTGTTAAAAACAACTGAACCATGTCAACTTGTTGCCCCCTCCCTCTCATTTTGCTATCACCAAGGCCCTGCTTGATTTCCAGTCTGAAGCTCTTCATTTGCAGCATGAACAGAGCTGATGATTTGTGTAGGGAGGAAGCAGTAGCAGCTGCTACATAAAGTACACATTGGCTAGATTACATAAAAGTGACTGGTGAATAACAAAATGTCAACAGGCAGTATTTAGTAGCACAGAGGCAGGCACCATTCTGTGCTCAGAGAATGATGTAGGAGGACACTGTGCACTGCAGGTTGGAGAGAACCAGAATGGAAAACTGTTTCAAGTCTCTGTGTTATTTGTGCAAAACGAGCCAATCTGCAGTCAGTCGAAAAACTTGTGACAATTAACTAAATGTATAGTTTGCAAATAATTTTCCTCTGACCATCCGTGTTTTTGTTTTCTTTCTACAGTGTGCTGCCTTGGTTGGTGAAGACCAGCCCCTCTGCCCAGACCTCCCTGAGCTTGACCTCTCAGAGCTGGATGTCAGTGACTTAGATGCAGACAGTTTTTTGGGTGGCCTCAAATGGTACAGTGACCAATCAGAGATCATTTCCTCTCAGTATGGCAACGAGGCATCCAATCTTTTTGAGGTAAGGTTCAAGAACATTTTTAATCACTTTATTTATTTATCTTATTTATTCATTCATTTTTTTTCTGCATTTCACATGATAATTTTCAACATAGCGCACATCATAATGGTTTCTAAGCACTATGGTGCTGTAGAACATCTTTGCAAATGCACTGATTTCATTACCTGCTCTCCCAGGGGTCAGGAGTGAGCTGGATTAATAACATACCCCAGCAAACATAACATGCTATCGCATTCTTGAATGCTAGCCAAACAAAATGTACAACTGTAACCAGTTTACAAACACGCTTTTACATTGCTCCGAAGTACAAAAGGAGAGATAACGTGAAGCCTGATAAGCCCAGGAGGACCTTTGTCCCCTTGTTTGGATCCTGGCCGCGACGGTAGGCTGCCTTATCAAAACTCGGAGCATTTATTTCAGCCCAGAGTAAGTAATGCGGCAAACATCTGAAAGAAGCAAGTACGCTCCGGTAGTAAACTCTGGACTATATATTGCAAAACACTTCTCAAAGGTTGGGGTGTAAAACTTTAATCTTTCATTCCTCCTTTCTCTCCCTCTTTTTCTCTTTGTCTCCTCCTATCCCTTTCTTTCCATCGGACTCTTTCTTTCTTTTCTCACCCGCTGACAAACGAAGTCCACAGAGGGTGATGATCTGGCCAGGGCCATAAAGCCATCGGTCTTGGGACTGAGTTCCAGTCCCCAGTTCATTATAAGCCTTTATCAGTGCCAGAGATAGACAAGAAAGACTGAGATTGGATGCTTTAGCCTCGCCTCAGGAGGAAAAACCCTGTCTGAGAAGGCTCTGTGTGTGTGTGTGCATGCTTCTGGTCCTGTCATGTTTTCACATTTTCATGGTCTCTGCTGTGTTTCTGTTTGTGCCTCCTCAGTGGTCTTGCAGGCAACAGTTGATAACACACTAAATTCTTTCCACTTTTGACCTCCACGCCACCACCCCCACCATCAACTACCACCTTTTCCAGATTCCCTTTATACCACCACACATACGACTTCTGTGGACCACCCCAACACACACACACACACACACACAAGGACGAGGCCTTAAGTACTTGCTGGTGTGACTGTGTCTCCTCTGTCGTCTGAGAGTGATATGGCTTGCAGCCACCGAGTGGCTCTGGGGATGGATAAAAATACCAATGAGGGTGTATGTATGTGCATGTGTGTGTGTGTGAGAGAGAAAGAGAGCAACAGTGTCATTTTAAAACACAATGGAACATAACTCCCACTGAGGACCCCGATGTGGGAAGTGGCTCAGAGAAAGAAGTCAGGTGTGACTTCCCATGTTGGAAAGAGCAAGTATTTGTGCTTGCATGTGCACTTGCACACTAGTGCACGTTTGCTTCCACATAAATATTGTACATTAAGCAGGAGATGTTCTCTTACACTCAGTCAGAAGCTATTGTATTATGCTAAGGATATGGAAAGGCTTCTAATCAAGCAGTGAAAAGTGGGGTTTCAAAGCAAGCTTCATAGCTGTAATACGTTTCCCTGACCAGGGAATTTTTTCTCCATCTTTGGAAAGTTTCAAGTCACCATATGAAGTGCTCAGTTCATCATACGGCAGGACTGAGCTAATCCTACTTAATCTGACAGGGGAAAGTTTGCCGCTCGGCAAGGATCAGAAGGCTGGGGCTGCAGCTGTACTTTCTGCGCCCCCCCTGATTGGCCTCTACACAGGGAAGAGAAGCATCCAATCAAACGTTTAAGATTAGAGTGCATAGTAATAACTAACTAGATTTAAACCATGTCAGCATATTCTTTGTTTTCCTCACTTTTTCCATTGCTTTCATGTATGGCACATATCCTCTGTGGCTTTATTTATTTATTGTTTTATCAAACTACTGTGTTTTATTTGAGAATAACAGGTAGCGAGTTAGCAAAGCTGCCCTCAGTAACATGTGTAACAGCTGGGTGCAGCTGTCACAGTGGGGCTCCTCCTTTAAATGTCCCCATCTAACAACATGCTCTCAGGAAGGTTGAACCAGCTTTCATTAGTTCAAGTAAGTCAGCTGTGGAAATTATTTGCAGCTCAGAAAGAAAAACAAACACCTACTGTTCCCTTGCACTGGGGCTTTGATTCAGACTAGGGAGCCATGTGACAGGTAACAGTAAATGAGTAAATGGGGTTTGACTTGGTTACACAGTTGAGACCGGAAACTTAGTAGGCAAGATGAGTTTGATGAGTAAGGGAACAATGGAAATAGTATATGTTATGTAAAAGCCGTGCAAGAATGTGTAAGGATGCAAGTAAGTCTGTGTTTCTATCTGTGTGTATGTGTGTTCCATTCCGTAAGCAGCATACGCTCTTAGATCACAAGCTGTCCCTTGGCTGGCCTTTTGCTCTGTTCCCTGCCACTGTCCCAACTGTCCCTGACACGAAATGTGGAGAATGATACACCGAACCCCCTCTTGTAACACACACACATAAGCACGGCCCCCCAGACACACACACCTAACAGCTAACGCTCCTGGCGCAGCATGTTTGACACCTCTTCAAAACGGGCCGACCGTGAAAGTCCACAGTCTATTTTGGGCTGCAGTTGTTAAGGGGTGGTTACTCCAATAAGTTCCCAGTGTACTGCCAAAGATAACAGCATAGAAGCGTGACCCAATGTCTTTTAACCACAGGTGCTCAGATTTCATGTTAAGCTTCTATCATATGACCAGTGGAAACGTGACTGGTTGTGTTTTGGCTTTTATTGGATTCCAATGTGGACGTCCTGGTTGCCACCACACTGGGATGCTGCATGGCCACTCCACACGTATACAGATGAAGCCATTTACAGTTGTTGTAGGGATGGGAGTCAGTTTTCCTAAAAAATTGGCACTTTGTTTACCACCTCATGTGATCTCTGATTTACCTGTGGTGTTGTGAGATACACTGTTGACAGATGGCCAGGTACAACAAATGGACAGATAGAGAAAAGTGAAAGAAAGGGAGGCGGAGATGGAAAGGAAAGGCCAACAGATGACAAGACAGACAGACATGGGGACAGATGTGTACTAAAAAAGAGATTCTATAGTCTGGGGGGAAGTGTGGATGTATGCCAGCCCAAATCAAAGCCCGTGGATTCAAAGTAAAAGGTTATGGGCTTTGCAGATAGTAAAATAAAATATCAAGGCTTAAGGCAGATAATGTACATGGACATGCTGTAAGTGTACACATCACATGTGAGTGCACATGTGTGTGCTATGTCAGTCATGTTTGTAAAAACACTCTTAAGCAGGATGCAGTGCGTGATGGCATGACTTGGAAAGGCATTATGTTCTTTGTCTTCCTTGTTTGCGCCTTTTGGACAGATGCTCAGGCATTCAATCATAAGTAAAGGCAGATTAGACTGATTGGGTCATCTTTAGCAGGCTTTGATAAAACATGTTACCATAAATTGTTGTTGTTTTTTTCAAGCCGCCCTTCCGTTTCCATAAGCATAGTTTAGCTCACACACTTGTTGGCGATAGGCACTCCTGTGAGCTAAAACAGGAGTGTGCCGAAAGTCATAGACCCTCTGAGAGGAACTGTCACGCCCACACACACAAACACACACACAGACAACAGAGACCCTTATTGTCCCTGTTCATACTCCCTGCTGAATGCTGGTTGTGTTTATTTTGCAAATTTATGCTGACATTTGAGAGTACACCACCCGCACCAGTTCACCGCTCCAGCAAAGGGTGTATGAATTATCATATTGCACTGTATAATATGATTTTCTCAAGTGAGTCTTATTAGAATACACCATGCTTTCCTCATCTTGACTTCTCTTCAGTTTTTAGTGTGCTGATACATTGTTTGCACTGTCTGATGGAAGAGATTCTCCATCGCTGTTGAACTGAAGGCAAACCACACTTTCAGACCCGCGGCTGTGCTGTTTCAAGATACACAAATGAGACGGAGCGCAGACAAGTAGACGCAGACATATAGTAGAGAGATGCAGACTTAGGCTGTCCAAGCTTGTGTCATCTTGGAGCGTCTGTCAGATCTACTTCACAACAAGAGCTCTCAACCCAGCCCTGTAACACTGTGGGCTCTGCTTCCTGCCATCCCTTCCTCCCTCTCTGTCTTTTTCGCTCCCAAGGCAAAGCATTTGTTCTTGGCTGATGGGAAGTTGAAGCTGCAGTGGCTAAACAAATATATTCTGGCCTCCAACAGTCACTGCTGGAAAGAAAGGCTGGAAGGAGGGAGGGGGAAATAACAGGATAGCGAGTTGGGGGGGGGGGTATGCCAAAAAAAAAAAAAAAAAAAAAATCCCCTCAGGGAATGTTTGGGGAAACAGTAAGGGAACATCTTTTGGTGGTGGTGGCTGCTTGGCTGCCTGGCTCGTTTTCTCTGTCTCTCTCTCTCTCTGTCGCTGTCTCTCTCTCTCTCTGTCGCTGTCTCTCTCTCTCTCTCTCGTTCTCTGTCCCTCTAACACACACACAACCTCAACCTCCCAGTGGGCCGCTGCTGCTGATTGAGGCATGGTTTGGTGTTCCTGCCCCAGCTGATCCCCTGCCCCCCAGTGGATACCCATCTCTCTCATCACAACTGGAGCCGCTGACATGCCATGTACATGTGCATGTGTGTGTCGTCGGGTAATTGAGACGCCCTCTGCAAAGATCAGATAGTAGTCTTTTCCAGCCAGACATAACACTTTCATTGCTTTTGTGTGTTTGTGTATTAGGTGGGAATGACTATTTTTAGTACCTGGGGTAATCTCCACTAAGAGCCTTTCAGGGCCGTTTCACTTTAACCTGGCCAAAACACTAAGCCAATAATCCAACCCCCCCAGACTCTCACACACGTGGCAACATGTTGCAAAGATGCCACACGATAAGAC
Source organism: Coranthus polyacanthus (assembly GCA_037367275.1). Taxonomy (NCBI): domain Eukaryota; kingdom Metazoa; phylum Chordata; class Actinopteri; order Kurtiformes; family Apogonidae; genus Coranthus; species Coranthus polyacanthus. Next base: position 9,899,836 of record JAPQRN010000011.1, read on the forward strand.
CAATGTTCCTTGTATTATTTCACAGTGTACACTTTGGAGTGGGAGGAAGACAGTGGAATCATGCAATGCTTTCATACTTGTCTCCTAACGCAGTGAAAAGAGTCAGTGGAAGTGAGAAAAAGTGTTTGCGCAGAGATGAAAAGAACTGATCAAAGAGTGACAGTGAGTGAGGTACAAAATAAAAGTGTGAAAGTGATAGCCAACAGTGAGAGAACACAATGAATAACAGAGGAAAAGGGGGAAACCTCGACAGACAGACAGAGAGAGGGAGGAGAATGGAGAAAGGCCTTCAATCAGTGAGTGCTGTGATTCATGGTGAAGCGCTATCAGTCTTGGGCGATAGGCTGCTTCCCCTCTCCAGGAAAGGCCAATCGATCCCAGGTGTGTGTGTGTGTGTGTGTGTGTGTGTGTGTGTGTGTGTGTGAATATGCCGTGCCAGCTTGCCCGGCAGGGGCAGTTGCTTTAGCCAGCCTTTGCGCTCTGGTAGTTTGCCACGTTCTGTCAATCCTTGTGTGTGTAATACAGCTTCTAAGGGACTCTGGTGTTTCTGAAAAATAATTAATAATTAAGAGGACAAATGATCTCTTTTGGCGGCATTTTAAAACACTAAGTAATACAGTAATGATAGGAGCTGACAGATTTTAAAGACGAACTTAACACCACAGAAAAGCAATTCATTGGCCTGTGTGGTTTAGTTTTAAGTGTGCTATACTTTAATTGATAGGTGTGGCTGGGTGTGGTTTCACTTCACTGCAACAAGGTAAGAAGGTAAACCACTAGAGGTCAGCAAAAACAAGCTAGTGTTAGCTTCCTTTTGTTGTAATAAGGTCTGTTAGTCTTTTGCAAAAAACACATTAATGAGTAAATGTTTTAGCCAAGTGTTTCCCCCACAGACAGTGAGAAATCATGTAGAATTGAGGTAATCTCTTCTTAACACATCTTTGCACTACAATCTTGTACTGTACATGTGAAGGACTAGTTTTCCCGGGTTGAGAGTCTATTTTTAAGAGCTTTGTCATCCATGCAGAAAAAACCTCTCCATTCTAACTAAGCTTTATGATGTGCACTGCATGCTTATAGCTTCAGCTTATTTCCCCCTTGAAGCATTTAAGTCTGCACAGGCCTCAAATAGTTCAAGAGGCTCTCCGAGGCTCTGCTGATGCATGAGTGACTGGATGCTTGGATGACTCACTTGCTGCCCAATCAGTGGCTTCTGAGTCTAAACTGAAAGCAGAAGCTTTTACAGGCGTTTTGGTCATTGCAGATAGAAAACATTTCCTTCCTTCTACTTGTTGTTAAAGAAAAACCTGAACGTAAAAACACAGAATAAGGCTAGAAGGAAACTCACTATCAAGCACTGAGTACCGAGAATGTGGGATTGAAGTAAAAGTAAATACCTGATAAGACTCAACAGATTTTAAACCATGGATGTCGAGTGATGTTCAAATAAGACGTCTGTAATATATTACTTGGCCCAAGTAAAAGCAAGCTTGGCAGTATTTTTTCATGTGAATTGTAAAAAAAAAGTGTAATATGAAACAGTAAAGCGGTGCTTCTGGGATAAATCTGTTGTATGCATCTGCCATGATAGAGCTGTTGACCTCAGGAAGTCAACAGCTCTAAAATAGTCTGCTAATAAGCTCTCACCAGAAGAACATTTTCAGGTAGACTGTGGCCTGCCAAATCTCTTTTCATATGGCTGTGGTATTTGTTGTATAATAACCTGATGGGCAGATAGGGAAAGGCTTTTGAGTGTTGGACGCTTGTCATCAAGTGGTCAATGGCCATTGATCACTCTGCATTTGGCAGGTATTGCACAGTCTAGCGCTGTGTGCAGGTGTGGTCAGCTAAATGTAAGCCATGAGAAGCGAGGGTATCTAAACTAAAAGCAACATGACAGGTATTCCACAGAGAATAGATCATAGATTAAGATGAAATGCAGCTCAACATTCGATATTGATGCTACAAAGAACATCTTAGCTTTCATGCCCCCCTCTTCTCCCTCATACTATCCCTGCCTCATTTTGAAGACATGGGGTTTCATTGATACACATGCACAATTCCTTTGATGTGTTTTCATTTCTTTACTTGTAAAGATAAGCGCATCCCCCTCTCAAACTACACGCTTCAAACTCAAACTACAAGGCTTCTGAAGTCCTAAGCATTCAACCACGTGCGGACCATACGCTTAAGAATGTACAAGAAAAAAACAGATAACATGCTCACAAAGTCATGACATGGATAAGAGGCATACGTACTGTAGTGGCAGCCTTCTACCTGAATCCAGCAGCGACAAGGCACTCACTCGCTCACACAGAAGTCAAGGTAAAAGATAATGCGTTTATTTAGTAATCAGCAAATAGCTTTTATGCTGTGGGTAAGTGGTGAAGCCTGTGAGGCCTTGATAAGATCGTTTGCTTTCAGGTGTTTCCCTGTCGCACCACATAAGGCACTGAGTGCAAATTGAATAGGGTGACCTTTTTTGCTGCAGAATCAAATTGACTGCATTTTCCCCAAAAGATTCTGCCATTTCAATTACCATAAATTTGTGATATTGCACCCCCCCCCTCATATGCACAAACACATGCACACAATGATGTAGAATAGTATAGTGATACAGGAACATGCATTGTTTGAAACACCATAAACCACTGTATCTTGTCCACTGTATCCTGGCCATACTCCTGTTGGCATCTTTCCGAGGAAGACATTACTGTGACAAATGAAACGCCACAAACCGTGGATGGGCTTGGCAGGGCCTGAAAGGTCAGTAGCCGCATTTGTGGCCAGGAATATGTGTGTGAAGGTGGTGGCAGCAGTGGATAATAACATTGAGTCTTATGTGAAAAACAAGAAGTTGGGATCCATTCTGTTTCCCTCACAGATGTATGTAAATGTCAAAATGAAAGCAACACGCCTTCTGTCTGTGCGTATTTTTTTTTTTATAGACAGGTACACTTGACTGCTGATGGCAGACTTGCATTCCAGCCAGGAGAAAAGGCAGTGTCCATTGAGCAAGTTGGACATAGGAAGCAGTCTATTTTCCTCTTTTCTGTTTCTTTATATTTGCTCTGCCCCCCTCCCTCTGTTCCTCCAACACATTATCAACAGTGTAACAGTATGTTCAAAGGCCCCTTGCTTAGTGGTGCACATTCAGAGCTGCCGACTTAAGCAAATAGCTATTTGCATGCCATTAGGCGAAAAAAAGCAGAGGAAGCACCATTTCTCATCCCATCTCTGCATCTAGCTGAATATTCCTTATATGAGGCTCCAAATCTCTCTTTTTCTCCCCCTCCTGCTGTGACCGTCAGAGTGAGTCGGAGTCAGAGCAATCACAGCAATCAGTGTTTTCTCGTGCCAAGCCGATTGGAAAGTAGCTGCCAAAACAAAAGAATGAGTGTCCAATCATTATGATGGTGGGTGATTCTGTGGTGTTAGCAAACGGTTGCTCGGACCATCTGCTGGGCGGCTGGAGTAAGAAAACAACAGCAGCTTGGAGCAGGACTGTAGATGGGGAGGTTCCACCAGGATACATGAAACCTCCCTGCGATCCTATCAGCTGTTTAGATAGCTGTGTAAAAATGTGTGTGACTTTATTAGGGACAGGTTATGCATGCATTCTAAGCTGTGTTTGAACAGAAGTTGATGCTAGGAATATAGGAATATGTTTCAGTCTTAGCTGTTAAGCAAGCCTTAAAAAAAAAAAAGTAAAAAAAAAGGGAATTCGGTGCATTCTATCAACTAATTTGGAGAAAATATTATTATTTTTTCAAGGAATAGGGTTTCCTCGTCCGCACACATGTACCTGTTGCTACTACCAGCCATGTTTTTGTGCTTCCTTCTTCTTCCTCCTCTCTAGCGGCAGGAGCAGTTGATCAGTGACAAATGTTTGCTACATCAGAACTTACCAGAAAAGGTGTTTCCATCTTCCGTTAAGTGCATTAACTCTTCAAAAAAGACAGAAATCACCTCAAGTGAGCAATTTCTCAACTATATTGTGAAATTTATTACGTTTATTTCTTCTTCTTCTTTATTATGTCCTAATGCAATACTTCATAATGTGCAGAAAAATATGTTGATGGAAGCATGGCTATTGTTTAAGGTTGTCTCTCTAGTTACTGTTTGATCTCTCCACCGGAAAGCTTTCGTGTGCTTTCGTGGAAAGGTACTAAACCCTGTGCGTGATTTTTGACCCAAAGTTAGACAGAGAGAGTCAAGCGTGTGAAAGCATGTGACAGCCTCAGCTGATGTCAGCACATGTGTGACAGAGTTCAGGAGATTGGTTTTACCAACAGCAGGGTTACCAGTCAAAAGACTTTTCTGCAGAGAACTAAAAAGAGCAGTGCCGCTAACATCCCTTGGGTAGGTGTCTCAATCGGATCTGGCCTGTGTCAGGATGTGTAACAACAGTTCTTTTTCTCTCTTTAGCTTGCATGCACACACTCCCTGAGATATATCGTCTTCTCACTTTCTCTTTTCCTCTCTGCGTTTCCATCAGCTCATCTGATAGTGCTCTAACTGTCTCAAATGGTTCCCAGGAGATGCATCATCTCCGCACACACACATCCTGGTCCTCACTGATGGGTCGAACCGTTTCCTCACTGATATGTAACTCACATAGCCTTCTAAACTGAGACAGACATCTAGCATGTAAACAGTCAGAATCCTTCTTCTTCATTCACAGTGCTGCCATTTTACTTAAATGGAAGGCAAAAGTAGTAGATTTGTTCCAGGACGAAGGGATTATCTCAAGGCCTGTTGTGGTATTATGGTTAAGAAGAGGCAGAGGTCTGAAACAGCTGCCTGGTGCTTGGACTGGACATTCTTGTTAGCATTTAGAGGGCACATCTTACAGCTCCATCCACCGTGATAAAGAACATGGACAGACACGGAATGACTGACAATAGAAGAGCAGCAGAGAGGTGTAACATCCTGTTGATGAAATACACGACTGGCTGCCAGTACTGAGGTTTCTGTGTCCAAAATATGTAGATCCTCAATATCTAGTCCATAGGATCATTTGGTTGGGAAATTGTTTCTGAATAACGAGACGCACTGTTGACTCTGTAGTCAGATGGAAAACGACAAGAACCTTCACTATAATGCTATGTGTTACGGAGCCAATCGCAGTCCTGAACACAATGGAGATTTTACATTTAGTTTTATGATTTGGAACACCTTCAGACTGTGCCACTGCCACCACACAGACAGACACACAGAGGGACTTAACAGTGTTATGTATGGTTTCATCGCTCTGTATAGGCCATAATCACCCTCTCTCCATCTCAGTAAGCTCATACTAAATGACCAGACGTCTCTGGCGGCTGCCATGATTTGTCTCTCCGCCGTGCATCGTGCCGTACCTTACCCTCCCCTTCTCCCTCCTTCTCTGCTGCCATATGTTGTGCCTGTGTGACCAGCCAACGTGTCAGGCCTGACTAACGCCTTAACGGCAAGGCTGACTTTGATTTATTTCCTCTGAAATCTGGGGGCCAGGGGTAATAACACAGAATGACATTATTTGTTTATCAAATCCAAGGCTGCTTTTCTTGGCAGAGTCGAGATGTGACGACTTGATACCACCCCCTCAACCCTCACACATACACACATACCCCCCACGATTTCTGATTGTGCCGTGATTAGACTTTGTGGCTAGTCGCTTAACCTCATGCAAGGGAATGCTTCTGAAATCTGACAGAGTAGAGAGTGTGAAAAAAGTAAAGATTGAGATGAAGCAATGCAATTAAATTGTTAAAGCACAGATTTAGCCCAGCCGCATAACATCAAATTTCTGTCTGAACCAGCTGTTTAGTGTATTTGCAGGAAAAGAGAGGCAAAAAGAGAGGGAGGAAAAGAGCAAAAAGAGACTGTGAATAAACAGTACTTTAAATACCAGATGACCCATTTAATGGGAGATATTTTATCTTCCCACATCCAGAGTGTGTGTCACATGTTCTGCCTCTCATTTTTAAGATAACGGCGGGCCTGTTTATTCTATTGGAACTTCATCTCGGTGTTATTCAGTGATCAGGTCTATCATTCTGGCACTTTTCACAACACATTTGGTTCCTTTTAACATGTAAATGATGCAGTGCCCTGAAAAAAGCTCGTTAAAATTTGATCCTTGGCAAATTTGTTTTGGAGCTTGGAATCCTTAAGAAGCAATTAGCAGATTTAATTTGGCTATTTGCCCCAGTGTTCAGAAGTGTGTGTTTGTTTAAAACAGCACCTTCACCTTCCGTTATCAGCTGTGTGAATAGTATCTCCTGGAACACAATGCTGTGGTGTGGAACTCAATAAAAGAGTTAAAGGCAAGGACAATCTCAAAGACAGCCTGGCTGATAACAGAAAGGCTTCACCTAATAATGAACAACTGGAGTTAGCTTTCTTTTCTCCAATGTGGGGAAACTGGGGTGAAGGAGGGGGGAGAGAAGCTCTGCCAGCACTTGCCAGCATGTTTTATGGCTAATTGAAGCATTTGGAATAAAACAGCCACAAAATGGCACCCTTTAGAATTGGAGCGGGGTTAATATATTGTGATCCCACAATTAGCCCAGGATTGTTAAGATCTCTTTAATTCGGTGAGGTCCATTAAGCGGGATGGGCGAGAAAGTGCTCCCTCCGAGACAATTTTTCTCTTCTCTCTTTGTTCTTCGTGCTCTCTTTTCCTCTCAGCAGCTGCTGTAGTAATCAATATAAATGGACATGGCCGTCAGCAGGTTGCCAGGTTATCCTGGCATCAAACCCTCTGGGTGCCATAGCTCCTGAAGTCCACCTACACAGAGATTTTGTTTATAAATATACAAAGGGCAGATGAGTCAGGGGTAGTAGATTGACTTTAGTGTCGACACTCTGCAAGGTGTGGTCCTTAAATTGGAATAGAAAAGCTTGCCTCCTGGACAGGGGTATTAGATCATGCTCTCTCCAGGGTAGAAATGATCACTGAGGTTTGCTCTTTACCCCAGTTTCTCAAATCCCCACTTGGCCTATGAGTGCCTCCACCAGAGCCACAGCAGCGGCTGCAGCATGATCGTCACGACTCAGGCTTTTACAAGTGTCTCTTTCAGAATACGAGAGTCCCTTCAGGTTATCTTCTGTGATACAGTGTGCCTGTGGGAACTTGCCAATTGGTGGCGGTTTTGAAACTGGATTGGAATCACTACATTTGAGTCTGCACAGCCTCAGAAACTCCCCAATCCTTTCCTTACCATGACATAATGAAGCTTGCCTTGCCTTATCAACTTTAAATGTAACTTGTGCCACATAAAGGCATAAACTGCAGCAATTTCTACAGAATATATAGCCCTGAATAAAACCCCACCCAGATTCAGCATTGCTTGGGTGGTTGGTGTGGTTGGACCTAGACAGATGGCTGACTCATTAAAGACTCATTTGTGATAATCTAAAATGATCCTACTTTCAATTTCTCCTGCAAGGATGTATATTTGGGTTAAGAAAAGGCCAAGGCTTTATCGGCGGTTAATACCTACCCGCTTAGTGCTCAGGTAATAACTTGGGATGCTGAAAAACGGTGAACATTTCAGTAGAACAGGCTTTCAGCACAGTGGATTTGAAGCTCCACAAGTAATTAAACAGCATGCCACCTCATACAGAGCAATTTCCTGCAAGGCATTTGCTTGCCAATGCAGCATGGCCCCAGTCTACGTCGTGTTATCTCTATGAAATATGTCCCCTTTATCATTTTTTAATAATGACTGAGTGCTCATGTTGTTAGGAGAAAATCTACTCAATGAACATCAGATTAACGTATTCCTCACTGTTAGCAAACTAACTGAACGTCCAAGATATCTGTGTTATCTATAAATGAAAATTGGAGGGAGGAAAGCATTAAAATGTCTGTTTTCTCTTTGGTGAATCCAGAACAGCTCCAAAAGTGCCATCCATGGTGGGTGTGTAATTGTGTAAACTCAGTGGGGTAGACAGAAACAAGTGGGTGGGTAAATTTTGTAGATGCGGGATTCTGAGTCTTAGAGGTGCAGTGCTGGTATCTGTGAGTTTGGTGCCCCCTCAGCATAATGATGGCCACACGCCGTTGCCGAGCGATGCTAATCCTGCCGTGTGCATAAAGGGATTTGTTCTTGTTGGGCTGGCCACAGAATGTCCCGGGGTGACGATGCTGTTTATCTTTCCGCTGTCTTAAAGTCCCCTGGGCTTTTATGGCCCTGGAACTTATAGTTCCTGTTGTCACTTGTCACTGCGCAAAGATACAGTCATGCAAACACAAAAACACACACCTCTTTGTCAAGCAAGCTGCGCTCCTCTTACTATTAATTCCTATATATGCATTTTCTAATTTTTAGTTTTTTCTGTGCAGTTATTATTCCCTGTAAAGCTCTCGTTTTGATACTTTTGGCAGCTCACACCTTCCTCTCATCCCCTCATTCTCACTATCCATCTCTGTACATTCATTTCTATGATTCTGTTTTTCTCACAGTTACTTTATAATCTCAGCCATTAACCAGCCAGCTGCAGCAAGCACACAACCGCACTGGCACATCAAAGAGGAACTGAGTGGGAAGAACAAGACTTATTTTTCACAAAATGTTGATGATAACTTCTCGTCTGTCATAAACATCAGCTGTCATAGCAAAATTTTAAATACATTTAGCATTAACTGGTGGTAATTTGCCTTATCTGAGGATTGCTTGCAAACATGTTGTCAACACACTCATCGTCTGTCATTTCTGTGGCAGGGAAGAGAGGAAAGTCAACTTCTGCTCATTGTTTCCTTTAGCCTGCAAACCCCACTCTCGACCACAGCCCACCCCAACTCATTCCTCTCTTCCCTAGATACTCGCTACTTGTCAGCCTTGGTAATGGGTTTCTTGGGGTAGATATTATTTTGGTTCAGTAAGCTGCGTGCTTAAAATATGAGTGACAGGCTTGACTCACTTGCACAAGAGGAGAATTTTGTTTTTAAAAACGCTGCCAGAATAGAGCCAGTTCTACCACTGCAAAAAATTGAGAAAAAAAAAAATCTTCCCACTCTATTAACAATGAAAGGCTGGATGCACCACCCACCATCCTCACTTCTATGGAAGAAAACAAAAGAGACATGCAACTTCTCCTGACTAAAATGTCCTATTTTTTCTGTCTCTCCATTTGTCACTCTCTGTCTTCCCCCCTTTTCCCCCTCCTAAGAAGATAGATGAAGAAAATGAGGCCAACTTGCTGGCAGTGCTTACAGAGACCCTGGACAGCATCCCGGTGGATGAGGACTTATTGCCTTCGTTTGAGGCCTTGGCAGATGGGGACGTGACCAATGCCAGTGACCGGAGCTGTCCCTCCTCCCCTGACGGCTCGCCGCGCACCCCAGAGCCGGAGGAGCCTTCCCTGGTAAGACCAAGAGCTCTTTTTTCTCATAATTATTTCTTCACCGTTCCAAGAGCCAAACATATGTTATTCCTCAGACATGACCTCCAACCCTGCGCACACTGTTGCTTCTCTGCCAGTCTATGGCAGACACTAGATAAGACTCTCCTACAAAGCTGGGCACCAGAAGTGGCCATTCTTTTTCTTTTAGACTTCTGTATCTGGAAATAACCGAGCCATACGCTGCCACATTTTCCAGAATGTGTTAACTCTATGCGTGCACACTGATGCAAATGCAGGGCGGAGAGAAGTAAATGAAATGGATCAGTGTGTTTGCAGCTCAGCAGTAATTACATAACAGTGTTATTGTGGCTCCAATTCAGTGATATGAACACTGTGGTGGGGCCAACTATGGTTGACACAGTGCCACAGGTCCTGAAATCAAACCAGCACATGATCAAAGTTGGGAAAAGGGGAAAAAAAGAAATCTTATCTCATCTCGTCTGCCCTCAGTGGGTCTTGACTAATCCTAAGTTTTCTTTTTTGGCAAAAAGACAGGCCTCTCAATGAGAATTCAGCTTACCTTTGTGGTATTATTTCTACACATAACCATATCACCTGGGGATTTCTCTAGTTTAAAGGATTTGACATAAAATGTTATGTGCAATTATAGCACCTTTTCATTCCATACCGGTTCTGTCTAAATGACCTTTAGCCACATGGGTGAGTGTGTTTATTCAATCACATTACAGAAGCTTGCTTTTGTGTACACAGAAACACCAGCACAGGGAAAAGAAATGTGACTTGTGCAGTCACATGCAGTAAACTGCTGAAAAAAAATCTGTGATCTTTCAAATATGCTGGTAAATTTATCTCCTCTAACTGCAGTATCCATGCGTTTTTGGTGTAGATTTACAAAGCACAGGCTGTGTAATTGAAAGAAAATGGCAATTTGAATAACCCATGCCCCCCCCCCCCCCTTTCCCCCACTTCTTCTTGTTCTGTTTGGGTCCATTCGCAGCTGAAGAAGCTCCTTCTGGCACCCGCAAACTCCCAGCTCAGCTATAATCAATACACAGGTGGCAAGGCACAGAACCATGCAGCCAGCAGCAACCACCGGATCAGACCACCACCTGCCGTCGTCAAGGTAGGGACACACAATATCACAAATGTACACGCATACAAATACATGCACTGCCTTGCTGCTTATTTCACTCCTGTACGCACATTTTTTTTGTTAGTGTTTATTTATCTCTCTGTTCTTGCTCTGTCGTCTTTTCTGCTCTTTCTCTCTCCCTCCCTCACACTTCTCTTGTTTTGGTGGCCGCCTTTAGAAGATGTTAGACTACTGCTCTAGCCTACTATCCCAGGGGGCCATCTCGTAATGAAAACAGGCTGATTGCTGTTGGGCTTTCCAGGCGAGGCATCGGCACCGTTGTCTCATTAGCTCCACCACTTATCCGCCTTGGTATGGTGCCTGTTGAAAAAAAAAGAAAAAAACAGCGACAGGCACTCTTGTGGCGAGATTGATGCCTTGAGACGACAAGATCAAAATATCAGACTTGATGTTCTCATTAGATGGCTCTCAAAAGAGTTTTTTTTCTAAAGGGGTGGGGTTGATTAAGATTAATGCTAGTCAGTTTAAATATCATAGGTTTATGAATGTGAATAAATGAAGTATGTGATTTCAGTAAACTCTTTCCATTTGGCATCAGAACATGACACACTGTATGTTCAGTGTCATATTTAGCTCACAGCACATGATCATTTGCTCTTGTTTGGGAAAAATGTCTGAAATCTCTATTTGTTATGCTTTCCCTAGTGCTTAAAATCCTCTGAATATAAAAAGCATCTGTATATGATCATATTGTGTGGTAAACACAGCACAGACAGAGATTTGTGTGTGCAGTGCGTACTATGTTTGCACATGCAGTGTGTCAACCTTCCTCACAGAGTCTATTTTCATACTGTGCCTTTGAGTCATCCATTTCTGGAGCACAGCGAATGAGGACTCCCGGAGGACATGGTGTGCGTACAGAGTGGTATGGTGCTGCTCGAAGGGCCACACAATTAAGATGATGGGCGGACTGCACTCCCACCATTGCCTCCCAGACAGTTGGGCAACCACTGTGCTCAGGCTGTCTGAATCACTTTTAGTCTCTCCCTGGCTCTGTCTCTTTCTTCTTTTATTTCTGTGCACAAAATAAAGAACTTAAATATTCTTGAAATTGGATCAACAGCACTGCAATAAAGTGAAAACTTTTTATTAAATCAAACTAAATAATTCTTTTTCTACTCTCTTTCCTCCTGTTTTGCACAGACGGAGAGCCCCTGGAATGGCAAAGCAAGAGGGGGCTCCAGCCAACAGAACCGTCCGGTGAGGCGGCCTTGCACTGAGCTGCTGAAATACCTAACAGCCACCGATGACATCCTGCTCCACACCAAAGCCAGTGAAGCCAAGGGCCCCTGGGGGGGTGCCAGTAGCAGGGACAAGAGTGGCCTGGGTCTTGGCGCCTCGTCTTCCTCCTCTTCGCCATCCTCGTCATCCACCTCTTCGTTCTCCTCCCTTTCCTCCACCTCTTCTTCCTCTTCCTGTACCGCCTCCAAGAAGAAGTCAGCTGTGCCATCTCAACAGCAGCAGCAGCAGCAGCAGCAGCAGCAGCCGCCGCAGCAGCATCACCAGCGAGGTGAGAGCCGGGCTGCAGGCGAGTGTAGTGTGGCTGGTGTTGGGGCTGGGAAGTGGCAGCGTTGCACTCACGATGACGGGGTTCAGGAGTTGGAGGGTGCTTCTATCCCTGTCGGCCACAGAACCTCCACCTGCGGCCATGCCCGCCCCAAACTGGAGCACAGGCCGCCCTGTGAAGAAGGAAGGCCGCCAGGCGATGTGGGCCGCCTGGCCGCCGCTAGGTTTATTAGGTATATGCATTCTTATTCCCTCCCTCCCAGAGAGGTGAGTCACAGCTGTGAGCATTGCCGAGAGGCTGCGGGCGCCACTCAGGCTAGTGAGGGCTTTGGCAGGCAAGGCCGTAGTAATGGTAGTGGTGCCAGCCGTGCATCACATAGGCACATCACAGTGACTATTAAGAAAAGAGATGAGAAGCCGGGGCACCCTTTACTTAGCCAGCTGCTCACCTCCAAACAAAGGCCTGCTCAGTACCAGGCCCACCTATACCCACCTAAGACCACTCCTTTACCTAACACTCAGAGAAAATTAGCAGGTAAGAGGTCTAAGAGCCCCGTCCAGGCTGTTTCAAAGGTGGAGAAGGAAGAGCTCAAAGGGATCATAGATCTTAGAAACCAGGAGGCAAGTCAGGCTGAAGAGCCAGACTCAAGGCCCTTGTTGTCACCTCTTGCCTTTGACTTAGAGAGCTGGGTTACCCAGCCAGATCCAGGGCTAAATATGGGCTTTGGACTAGAGCTGGGGTGGCCAAGCCAGGGGGGCTATGGGGAGGATGTTGACCATGATGATGATGATGATGGTGTTGATGTTGATGATGACCTTGTGATGGGCAGCCCCACAACGGTGCTCTCACAGGGCCCACCAAGCCCACTCTTCCCAGATACTAGAATTGCAGAGCCCGCCCCTCCCTGCATCATACAAGGGCAAGGGCACCCACACAGGCAGGCACTCAGCGAGCACCCCGACGACCAGGGCCACCCATTGTTAGGTAATCATGACTGCATCCCCCCCCCACTGGCCTTATCTCTGCTCTCTCTTCTCCCTCTCCTGCTCTAACCACTTCCCAGTTTGACTTCACAACTAACCCTATTCTAATTCGAATCTAACAGTCATTCTGAGGGCATAAACAACAATGACAACAAACAGCCTGCTAGCCAATGCTTTTTGCTAGTCCCAGAGGCAATTCAAATATTGTAGCGTTAAATATAAAAAGGAGGGGGTGGGAAAAGGGGCGAGCCATGTCTTGCTACTGTACGTCTTGTATTCATAAAGTTGACCCTTGAACCATCTTTGGCTGATTGAGCTGAGTGTGCTGAATATGTACATTTAGTCTCAGAGCCCGGGCGCTGCACTTCAGCGTTGTGCTACTAAAGCCACGTTCCCTTAGCTGGAGCACAAGCCGGCCAGAGCCTCGGGCAACTGCACAAGCTTCCTTGACTCTCCTTTCTTCCTTCTTTTTTCCCCCTCCTCTGCTGTTGGTGCATGCGATTATGACTTTACTGTCCAGAGAGGGGCTCACCCACTGTCATGTGTCTTGTTTGTGGCATCGTCTCTGTATGTCCTTATTCCATTTCGATCTGCTTGTTGTTTTAAGCGGGTTATGTCTGTGTCTAGGCCCTGTGAAACACATACCATCACTTCATCCTGCCTCACAGAGTGAACAGTCTATCCTAAGAGATTAAGATGTTAAAACGGGGTCAATCACAAAGGATATAGTGTCCATAGAAATACTTTCTAACCAGGGATGGGTGTTTTTGTAGTGATAATTGCTTTTTTGAGCCAATTTGAGATTAATTGTTGCAGAATGTGGACCTGTTCTCTTCTGCCATGAGTGTCATACCTAGATCAATAATTACCCATGCTCCTTTGTGTTCTGCAGCCAAACCAACCACCTTGCCACTTCCTTTGACCCCAGAGTCTCCAAAGTAAGTGTGAGAAGTTTTTCCACATTCTTCTTGGCAAAAAGCAACAACAAACTACAGAAAGAAAGACAAAGCCAAAGAAAACTATGCAGACTAGAATCCAAGTTGAGGCATTTTTGTGACTCTCATTTCCATTTCTTAGATCACACAAACTTTAAAGTCTTATTTTCACCTGAGAAGTGAAAATGTTACACTTTTTTTGTCTTCCAGTGACCACAAGGGATCACCGTTTGAGAACAAAACCATTGAACGCACATTAAGTGTGGAGATTGCTGGAACCCCAGGTAAGCACATATTTCTGGTTATTTAAAGAAAACTTTTTTTTCCTTTTATTATATACAGTATCTAATCTGTATAGTAATAGACCAGGCATTGAGATTCCCAGGTCTATGTTGAAGCTATTAATGGGTTAATTCCACTTCCATCACAGTTCAAAGTTCAAGGTGAAGGCATAGGAGAACATTTTATGTGCCTGAGTATTGATTAGGGTTTCCAATCTCCTCAGGGTTTATTAGCAAACCCCTCCCACCACCTCTGCTCCCCTGTTACTGAGTTAATATGCTGCTCCTATACCTCTGTCAGATCCTAATGCTCCTTGACTGACAGCTTACTTAGCCTACACATCAAAGGAAAATTGAATTGGCAGTGTTATTGTTTTAATTGGTAATTCAGTTTTGCCTGTATGATCTGTGCCTTCCTTCCTTGACTATATGTCCCCAGACATACAGGCAATTAGATCAACCAACATGAGAGTCATGTTCCACTGTTAGGGCTTCTGTGCAAAGCGTACTGTTTTGTAAATCAGTTTCAGGTTTTTTAGCATTGATTGGCTTTCCAGTTTGAATTTGTACCAACTCTTGTCTGCCAATCAAATCACTTGCCCAGTTTGAAACAATTTAATTTGTTAATTTGAAATGTAAGGAGTTGTATTATTATTATTATTATTATTATTATTATTCATTAAAATAGTTACATTATTTCTTACACATTTAACTAGTAATCTGTAACCTGTTATATCTCAAAAGTAACCCTCCCAACACTGGTTATAATTAAATTCATCAGAAGAAATGTATACGAAAACCTGAACAGAACATCAGCCAACATTTTAGTAATAAAAACTAAATTCTTCTCATAGTGTGCTATTGCATTGCCCCCTTTGGCTATTCATTTACTAAATTGTCCTCTGTGTATATACCTAATGTCTTCCCCCAACTGACTTTATTTGTGGCACATCAAACCCCAAGAGAAGCCCTTTCAACCTTCTGACCTTGGTTAAAGTACTGTTTAACCCTTTTGTGTAGATAAGCTTTCAGGGTCAAAGGGGATGCCCGGTGAGACTTAAAGAAGGGCTGCTTAAGCTCTGGGGCAATCAAGCGCAGTTAATATTTCTTCTGTTTTACTACACATGGGTGAGTTTACTGACCTGTCCAAATCTGGCTGCCCATTCTGTTCCACCGTGTCCATTTTACAAGAACGCTCAAATAAAGCCCTTCACCTGACTTCATAATTTTGCTGAGATTTAGGATTGAATATTAGCCAGAAAGTCATTAGTCCAGAACGCTCCAGGTTACTGAGCCCCTTCTCTACTTATGGATAAGCTTTTTAGTCTTGTGTTGTGTGACACAGATGAATATAGATCCCAGTAAGTGGAAGGGAAAGCTTTTTGATCTGGAGTTAGAGGTCCTTTGCAGATTAGGAGTAACATTCTATGACAATAGAGATTATGGTGGTGTAACTGATAACCACATGGAGGTTAGCCAGGTGTATTGTTCCACCATTCACCTTCAAGACAAGCCAGCAACTCACTGATGGAACTTTCCATGGATCATTGCCAGTACCAGATGATTTTATTATTTTATGCTTTTATGAGCTGTTGTAGTAATAGTGGTTACTGTTTCATAGAAAGATAAAATCTGAACATTGTGTACTGAGCCAGACATGTTGAAAACAAAATCATGGAAATGTTTGGACTGTTGGCTGTGTGTTTTCTTGACTCTTCTAAAAGAGGTACAGTAAAGCTGCAACAGGCAGCGCAGCCCCCTAGGATTTGACTGTTCAGGCCTAATCTCTGCCAAGCTAATAGATTTACCCTGTGCTGCCGTGTTGTCTTTAATTACTGTATCTCATGACACTGGGGTGGTCTGTGTGTTGCTATTTGCATGGCTTACCGCCGGATCAACTCTTTAAGCCCGGAGTTGTTCTCCGCTCCAAGCTGGACGAGAAAAATGATTTCAAAACCCTCCTTTCTCTCTGTCTTGCCCACTTGCTCCATTGTTTTCTCTCTGGCAGCTACATGATTGGTGTTTGCATCTGCGGATCATCCATCATGAGCAAGTTTGACTGAGAGGCACATATTTATCTAATTCTGATTTATTTCACCCCCATCACTAATGGCTTCTAGTTTATGACCCCACGCGCACATTGTTTTGGACAGATGGCGCTTCATTGTGTTGCCCCCCTCCCTCTCTCCTTTCTCATTTTCATAGCTCTTTTCATTGGAATAATGCACATATATATGTCTCTATCGCAATCAAAAGTAAGAGAAGGAAGGGGGAAAAAGGGGGAGTGGGATTTGCAGCCCCACATACAGACATATCCAGATAATAACTAGAATGATAAGCCATTGGATCAGGCATTCCAAACACAGCAAGTGGTTTCAGAAACTCGAATATTTATGTATCACGCTCCCTCACTCTGTCTTTGCCAAGCTGTCTTCCCAGTGCATGCTCTAACACTGGATTTGATACTAATAGCTGTCATTTGGTGCTATTCGCCAGCAAGGGAAGAATGATGTGCATTATAAGAAAGGCAAAGAAGAGGGGAGAGCGTAGGTGTTTCAAAGTGGCTGAGTTTGACTCCAGTGAGAGACTGTTAGTGACGAGCATGTGTGTGTGTGTGGGCATATTTGTTCTGCGCGAGACAGAAACAGGAAAAGATGGCGAAAGACAAAACGGGAGAGATTGATTCGGGAAGGAAAGCAGACAGGTAGAGAGAAGAAGGGAGAATACAAGACTTGGGGAGTAGGGAGGGAAGAGAGAATGAGAGTAATGGTGGCGGCTGTTTGTGTGAGTGCATTAACAATGCTATAAAGTGGGCTCATCTCAGGACTTCCCATATAACTGCCATCTGTCTGGTTGTAAATCTGTAGGAGGTGGGGGAAAAGATGAGGGGGGGGGGGCACAAGCACTAGGGGCATGCCATCTGAGAAGAATGACAACCCATTTGCCAGTAGTTTCTGTGCTTCCTTTACATTGCAGACGTCTCACCATGGCAACACCACGTGTACATTAAAAGTAATGCCATATCTTTCTACATTGTTTCACAGAGGAGGTAATGGAGCTGGATCATCTTGAAACATGTATGGCGTCATGCCATTGATCATCTTTGAGAACGATAAAAAGCCCTTTAGTTTTATTCAGATGAATTGGCTGCTGTCCAGTGCGGACATTTTCGTGCAGCAGGCAGAGATACTGTGATACGTGTGCTGTAATTTTTTTCATTGGATACATTACGTTTGTCCTCTAAAGGGTTTTGTGTTATATTTTTTTTCCTTTTTTTTTCATAAAACGGGATCTTTCCAAGGTCAGAGAGGAAGCGCATGGCAAGTCATCTGTATTACAGCTCCACCATATTAAGTTACACCAAGCATTACATTAATCTGTCAAGATTGCAATAAAATAGAGATCAGGATTAGGCCAAGTGAAAGTGAATATTTTAATCAGGCATGTATCTGTGTCCACTGTCCATAAACCGACCGGGGAGTTTATAGATGAGTAGGGGGAGGAGTTAAAGGGGGATATTTGGTGAGGTTTGGATTATGACTCCATTTTCAATTTATTGTCCCCACACCCCCACCAACCTCTTTCTCTCCCTCCTTCTCTAGGTCTGACACCACCTACCACGCCCCCACACAAAGCCAGTCAAGAGAATCCTTTCAAAGCATCGCTCAAAACCAAGTTGTCTTCATGTTCCTCCTCGGCATTGGCATGCAAAAGAGCCAGGCTGAGCGAGTTGGGCCCCGGCGCTCTGGCTCCGGCCCCAGGTGCCTCAGGCGGGGGCCCCACCAGGAAGGGTCCCGAACAGACTGAGCTTTATGCCCAGCTGAGCAAAGCGTCCACCGCCCTCCCTTACTCCCAGCACATAGCAGGGGGCGGCGTTGAGGAGCAGCGCAGCACTAGCAACAATAAGCGGGTGCCGCGTGGCTACAGCGACCATGACTATTGCCAGGCATCAGCTAGCACAAAGAAGGATGGCAGCACAGCCACTGTTACCACAACTACAGCAGCAGACATGACAGCCACTTCAGGTGCCACTGCTGCACCCATGCCTGCTACAGGAAAAGCAGAGGACAGGCATGTAGAATGTAAAGACTCAACCATGCCGCCATCCTCTTCTTCATTTCCATCTTCTTGTTCTCCATTATCAACTTCATCTGGTTCTTTGGCTAAGCAGCAAAATTTCACCTCAGTGGATGGAGAAGCAGCCCAGGTCCAGGGTTTAAGGAAGCAGGCCCTTTCACAAGTCACCCAGATCCCCTCACAAGAGGCCACTACTGACAGGGACCAACAACACCCTTCTGCCACCAGCCGGAAGCTCCTGTGTGACCAGGAAATCAGAGCAGAACTCAATAAGCACTTTGGAAACCCCTTACAAGCCCTCTACAGCCAGGGAGGCCAGGAGAGAGAAGCAGGCAGCAAACCAAATAAAGCTGCAGCCCCTCAGTCCCTCGAGAAGGGAAAGGATGATGACGACTACTCCCAGAGGCTGCCTGGCTCCGGCTACCTGCACCCAGGGTTCCTGCCCTTCCACGACGACCTAGATCTGGGTGAGGGCCGTGAAAGTCGCTTCCTCTATCCTTGGGAGGGAACCCCTCTGGACCTACTCTTTGACTGTCCCCCCTGCTCTCCCTCCTGTTCCCCACCATCCAGCTGCTCCCCTTCACGAGGATCTGTCTCCCCACCTTCCTCCCTCCTTCTCTCACCCAGCAGGCCTTTCTGCTGGACCAGCAGCGGGTCCCGCTCCCGTTCTCGTTCCCACTCTGGCTCCCGCAGCTCCTCCTCACACTACCGGAGGCGCTCCCTCTCCAGCTCACCGGACAGATGCCCCTCCTCCTGGTAAGTTACAAATACCTTGTACTTCCTTGGATTGAACCTTTACTGTTACACCCATTTAAACAGGGCTTGGACTTTGTGGGGGGTCTGGCTTAGGAGTGTAAAACAGGCCTGATTAATCATCAGAGCTGCTGTCAGACAGGATAGACCCTGGAGACTCTTGGCATGGGTTCCTGACCTCCTGCTAGTCTATGCCTGAATACAGGATGGATTCACCGTTTTTTAGACAAAATTAACAGGTGAAAGAGTGACATGGCTTTCAGGATGATTTTAGCTGACAATTAATTGCCAGTTGTGATTAATGGTTTCATTGTCTTTTTCCGTTCATTTTATGCCACGAGTATAGTATAAGCCCAACAATACTTTATTTATACACAGTATAAACAGTACACCCAATGAA
>JAPQRN010000011.1:9924616-9935289 GCA_037367275.1 Coranthus polyacanthus
TGAACTTGAGGGACGATGGGTAAGGCCCCAGGACTTTAATGTGTGTGTGTGTGTGTGTGTGTGTGTGTGTGTGTGTGCGTGCATCTATATAGAGCATTCCTACCCTCTGGATTTCATGTAAAACCCAAAATCTTCTGTTGTAACTGAACTTGGAGCAAAGGAGAGTGTTTAAGGTCTCAGACAAAGAGGGCTTTTGTAGTCTCAGAGTGACTCACGATCCATCTTTTTCTAGGCCTACAGAGCCCCAAAGATACACTTTTATTGATTCTCTTTTGCATATAAATAGCGTCATCGTCATCTAAGACAAGGCCCCTGTTCAGTTATTGTTGCCTCACAGCCCCACTCTGACGTATCATTTTCTGTTCCCGACCAGGGACAATTTTGGCTTCATCACGTACCGCTACACTTGTGACGCCTTTGCCGCCCTTGAGAACGGACACACCTTACGCAGGTCAAATGAGCCTCAGTTCGAGCTGTGCTTTGGCGGACAGAAGCAGTTCTGCAAATCACATTACACAGACTTGGGTAAGTGCTGTGCTTTTGTTGTTGTCTCCATCAGCCCCCTGCAGTCATGCAGTATATTTGCATGGCTGGAAAGGACTGTCAGCAAAAAAATGGGAAAGGGGGAAATGGGGGGAAAAAAGACAGCAAAAAAAAAAGTCAGAGTGATGTTACCAGATCAAAAGAGACCATCTTTGTGCTAGAAACAATTCCTAAAGCCCCGAATATGTCCACTGGGCATCTGTGGATATAAAGGGCAAAAAAAGTTCGGAGGTCAGCCTGTGAACATGCCAAGAATAGAACTCTATTTTCCCCCTTCTAGTATCTGTAGTATCTTCAGGAAAAAGAAAGGCAGACTCCATTACTCATGTGGACACAAGATGCTTGTTTCTACTTTGTTGTTATGAAAAGCAAGTTATTTAAGTAGAAGGATAGTGCTTAAAAGCATGTGCGCAGCTGTGCTCCTTTTTGTTTCTGAATACAAGATGTGTTTTCATGTTCTGTTTACTGTGTACACTGCATGTGTGTGGGTGTGGGAATCACAAGAGTATTAAGAAGTAAGGAAGGAGGAGAGGTGAAATTACAAGGACAAAGACATGTTAGACGAAAGACGAGAGGAGATGAGGTGAGGTGAGGAAGACGAAGGTGTGAGCAAGGTTAAGTCCCAGCAAACCACCCCCCCCCCATCTTGATTGAGGTTCCATCTGGTGCCAGCTGTTGCGGCACTGAAACAAGGTGGAGTCTTGATGGTGGCATGTAGCGGCCAGTCATTTACATAGAGGGAGGGGATACCTACTTATGCATACTTATGCATTGCCTTTGTGGTAATTCTGGGGGTCGTGACAGACTGCAATAGAAAAGCTTGTGATTCCTTAGAGTAAAGACACCGATAGCCTGGAAATATAAAGGCTTCTGTATTGGCCAGAAAGAGAAATCTGTACTCGAATAGATGCAGCCGAAGGTTGTATTTGATAAATAATGCAAGCTATCAATGAAATCAAGGCCTTTTCCTTTTGCATGATGCCCAACTTTTGACATGTGAAGAAAAAAGTACTTTTTCTTCTTGCTCTTAGTAGAAAAAAAAAAAAAATATATATATATACATATATAAGTGGTAAGAAATGAGCAACTGCATTCAAAATGAGCTCTACGTTGTTAAACGCTGCACAGCCACAAAGAAAATCTTCTGTTTTTAGATGACATGTCTGATAAGTATTGACACATCTGCAGCCACTCTTCTCCTTTTGACATGTATTTACCATCAATGTGTGAGGTCAGAAATGTCTAATGCACTCCTTCAAGCGGGTCAATAGGTCACATGGGGGAAAAAAGAACATTTTCTTCAGTAAATGAAGCTGTTACTATACATTTTCAAAGCACATGCTCTAAGCCATCAGCTTCTTAAGTGAGGCCATGATGAAAAATTGGCACACAGAGAAACAGTTGCTAATCCCAAAGCCTTGAGGATAGACATTATACCGAGCTCGACTAATCAGTCTACTGAAATGGAAAGGCCTTCATTCGACCGCCTCTTTGTCAGGAACAGGCTATTTTGGTCGTCCCCATACTGATAGCGCAGGATAAAGAGATAGAGAGGAAGGCAGTCTGTTATAATAGTGTGGTCTCCAACCTCACCCTCTCTTCTCAGTCTTGTTGGCTCTTCTTTTTTTGTTTTCGGAGACACCGTCCATTAGTTTTAAGTAGAGCACCGGGGTATCTTTCATCCCTCAAGGTGCGCAGTGTGACACAATCCAGCCCTCGGCCACTGCATTAGATCACAACCGGCGTCTCTTAGCTGCCATGGTCATTCCCATTTCTCAAAGCTCTGGGAGCGAGCTGCTGGGCCCTTTGGGGGCCCCATTTGTGAAGCTGTCTGTTGCTAGAGATAAGACACTCTTTATGTATTATCAGGTTCATCAGGAAAAATGGGACATGTGAGCGATAGATAGACAGCATCTGCTTTTACCTCTGTGTAAAAAAATGGCACTTTTTAAAATTCTGTTGCAATCGTTAATAAGGTGCTAGAAATCATGTGTGGATAAAGACATTTTCCAACTATTTAATTTGACTTTATAGACTGACAAGTGTTTTACCCCAGTTTAATTATTTGCTTCTGCTGTTTTGTCTGATTGTCTGTTTTCTCCCTCTCTCTCACTTTCCCTGCCTCCTACAAAATGTTTTCGAGCACTTGTCAGGCTTTCATTGTAAATAAGAAATAGTTCCTAATAGGGCTGCACAATATTGAGGGAAAAAACAGACATTGCAATTTTTTCTGCAGTATATATAGCTGCATTAAAAATACAGGATTTTTTTGCAAGATGATGTGAACAGCTCTATTTGGAAAGAACTGATTATTCTAGAATGATTAATATGATTTGTAGCCGAGTGCATCTGCACAGAAAATAAAAATGTTCATTTATAAAAAGGTGAAAAATGACTTTTTTTGTGCAAACTATGCTTTCTTGAACTTGAATGCTATATAACTGGTTTCAAAACAAAAGCAGGTGAATGTTGTGACTACTCTTCAGAAGTGATTTTGGAGGGCTCTTTAATACACTACTTTACTCATGGTGAAAGCACTGTGGACAAAGTATCAGTTTTTGGTCAACATCATTGTTTTGTAGCTGAGCTTTGACATTGCACGCCCTGCAATGTATATGTATTACGCAGCCCTTGTTAGTTAATGTCTTACCTGGTAAAATAAAGGTTAATTTAGGATTTTGCATCTTTTTAAAATATATTTGTCATGTTTTTTACTATTTTTTACTATCAAAGAAACACTTAGCCAGCGGTTCAGCTTGGACAGGGAATATTAACATATTAGCATAGAAACTATCAGATTAACACTGGAGCTACACATGACTGAACAATAATGATGAAAATTGAAATTCTCTGAGCTCTGTCCTCTCTGGGTTTCCTCAGAATACAAAGGCGAACCTCTGTGTTTTATGTGTGTTTTCAAAGACGCCCTGCTTTGCTCAACACTGACCACAGCCCTGTTTGTCCCTTTCAGACTCCCATTCAGATGACTTTGATCCAGCCTCCACAAAAAGCAAGTATGACTCCATGGATTTTGACAGCTTGCTGAGGGAGGCCCAGCGCAGCCTGAGAAGGTAACCAGTTCAGTGGCACCTGCTGTCTGTCACACAGAGGGACTTCTGATACCTCACTGTTGTTTCTCGCTCCTTTGATGACGAGACTACAAGAAGTTTTACACTCTATGTCATAGAGTATATAAAAATAAGTCTATAGACCTATATCAATATAAATGAATATATCAAAAATGAAGTTTACATGAACATAGCTGCTGAAGAGCTGGGAAGAGACAATGCATTCTGGGAAAGCCAGTGAACCCTCAGAACCTGTACCAGGTTTGGTGCACTCTACTGCTGTTCAACCATCAGTGAAAGAAGAAAAGAAAAAAAAAAACTTTCATATTTTTTTTTTCTCCAAGCACTACAATACCCACCATTCTTTGGGGGGTGATAACAAGCAGCTTGTTCAGCCAGATTTGTTTTCTTTTGCTGTTAATTTTCTTTCTTCTTTTTTGGAAATCTGGTGTTTGGATCTGGTGTTACATTTCAAACAAGAGTATAGGGAATTGTATCTTGGAGGTAAAATTCTCAAGGTAACATTGTTGTCTACATTTTAAAGAGAAATGTAGCCGTGTATTTACAAATACTATAAAAAGGAATATTTTTATTTTATGTACATATCAGATGAAGTTCTTTATTTGTTACAGCTATGCACTGTAAAACGCAGCCTTTTTTTAAAATGAGGAGAAAATTTCTTAATTCAGAATGTCAATCTGTAGTAATTACAATACTGTAAAACATTGTACACCTACATGATGTTTAGAAGACATGATATGATTGTAAAAAAGAAAAAAAACTATGTGTCAGATTGCTCATTTTGAGGGAGCATGTGAACAAACGTCCTTTTTTAAGTTATTTTGTTGGGGAAAAAAAAGTCAACCATGTATAGTTTTCTCTGTTTATAAAGTTTCTCAATCAGTGTTTTTTCGCTTATACAACCAGTGTAAAATGCATTTTTAACGTGTTTTTCATGATTGTAAAAAAAAGTACCCCATTTTTATTAATTAATTCTGAAGCAATCAGTATATATACAGTATATAAAAGTCGGTTTGATTTTGTTGCTTTGTATGGTTTTGATTACCTTCAGTGCGAGTGAATACTACATTCAGATCTTTTTAATCACTACAAACACATATTTATGTATTTATTTTAATATTTGAATCAAAAAATATTTATGAGCTCCATTTTACATGGCGTACCTCATAAAATGTATTTTCTATTTATGTTGTCTTTTTCGATTTGTGTTATTTAACTTACAATCACTAGACAGGGTGTACAATAAATGCTTTGGTGGGGTTAATATTACCTTCTATGCCTTTCCAAAACAATCACAGCATTCAGCTAATCACTCCAGCCCCTCTTCAGATGTGCTGCTCATGATTTAAGTGATTTCTGTCTCCACTACAGTGGTTCACATGTCTAAGTTGCAGCATGTCGCTTTTTGTTTGTTTTTTGTTGGGTTTTTTTTCTTTTTCTTTTTTCTTTTTCTTTCCACACAGAAGCAGAACATGAAGCAATAAAATGATTTAGCAGGAATTTTGTTGTACCACTGGAAACACTTGTGACATCGCTCCACTCACGCTTGATTATGTGAATGCCAAACAAAAGTTTACAATTTCCTTTCCTGAATTTTTTAACAATCTTGTATTTGATGTACAAAATATACATATACAATGATGATACTACTAATATTATTCACAATAATTACAAGATGATTAATAATAATGATGATAATAATATAAATGAAAGAAAAAAAAATATATAAAAAGCAATAAATTATTTTTCAGAGTTGTATTTTAGCTCTTATTGTTGTGTGATTTTTGGGCTTGACCCATTACCCAGTCGCTGGAAGCTAAGATGACTCCATTCCAATATCTTGGCATTTCATTACTTGTGCAGTAAACACTGCTGCCACCTGCTCTTCCCTTTAAGATGTAATTGAGTCTATGTGATTGTAATGCACGCATTACTTTGTCGCATCTGTGCAAACGTGACTGACTCTAACTCCACCGTGTGTGTAAAATGTGTCGAGTTGAAACTGTTTGTTGTGTAGTGCATGGCTATTACAGGATGACAGTCGGTACAGTATATACCACTTTGGATATCTGCCTCTCAGCTGTCTAACTGGCGGATTTTAAATGACATTCTATAAGCCTAGAGAAAAACTACTCAACAATGTATCGCATGCCGCACCACTTTCCGTCACCACCCGCCCCCACTCACAGTCCAGATATCACAGCGCTGTCGACATGACATAAAAGGTAACCTTGCGGTTTCTGGTTCAATTAATATCCCGTTTCTAGCACAAGCCAAGTAATGAGAGAACCGGCTTCCATCACAGGAAGGAAAAATCTTTTGTATGAAAGCTTTGCTGATCACAGGCTTCCTTTCATGGAGTTTGACTGTGGAGACAAGAAACAGCTAATTTTTATGATGCAAAGAGGCAAAAATTGTCCAAAGAAGGAAAAAAGAACCCTTTACCTGTGTTTTATGACATGGTTTTTCTTTTTTGTTGTCTGTATAGCATTTGGGTAATGGTGTCGTGTCCCATTTGATTGATGTGGCTTTAATCATTGTAATAAAAATGCTTTGTAAATTGCCTAGAGTAGCAATATATAATAACACCTTATGGTTCAAATTTCAACTGTGGCGGACTTTTTAATAATGTGACCTATTGAGGACTTTGCCACTGCTTAAACGTTTGTTGGGTAATCATGTTTCTTTTGGAAGGACATTATGTGTATGAACAGATGTATGTATGTGTGTGATTTTAGGCAGGTGTGTGTGTGTTTCTGGCAGTGTATGTGTGTGTTGGGGGGAGGGAGAGGGAGGGGGGTCGCTATGGGTTGTTACCTGTTTGTGTCCTATCCACGTTGCCTTCTGCCAAGTCCTTACCAATGCCTTTGTGGTTCTACCTATTGTACGACTTTCTTGTGAATTTTATTTTTTATGTGCAATTCTCATCAGCCTCACCATGCCAATAAAGGGAAATGTGTTTGAAAAAAGTGGCTCCCCTATTATCTTCCTTTTTCGTGTGATGAATATCCCTTCATCAAGCAATGTTGTACCACTTTCATTGAGCGCTGTGGTATGATTATGATTTGCGCTCTCTCTGATTACTATCAAGGAGATATCCTTGAAGTTTTTAAATGGAAGATTAAAAAATACAAAAAAAGACAACACATGTTTTAAATGTGGATTCACAATAAATTCATCATCCTTCCCCTTTCTGTGCTCACATATCAAAGTGGAGAATGAAAGCTGATGGACGCAAGAGAAATGACACAAGCCCATCCTCAGCACATCTGTCTCTCTCTGAAGTTTCTCTCCTAATAAAGAAACTCAGCTTAATTCACAGTAACTTCCCTCTTTGATATTCATATCACCTGGGAGAGAACATTGTAGTCTTTGTCTGTGTCCACAACTTGACTCCACACCATGAGTCTGCAAGTTAATTAAAAAGTTGGGGGGAACAATTTCATTAACACGATGGAGTGCTATAGTGAGTTGATGGTGTGCTTGATACTCAATGGGGCTTCATTATGACTAAAACTACCCCCCCCCACCCTCCTCGTTTCCTTCACACACATCTTAGACTGGGAGCTGGAATCACACCAGGAGCTTCCACCATGTTTTTTTTACTGGTGCAAAGAGAAATATGGGAAGAATGTGCATTAAACTTTAAGGTTGGGGGTCTGATTGTGTTTTTTATTAAGGCCGCTGTTTAGCCCCGGAGAAGAGAGTGGCTGGCTTTCATTTCGGAATGGCTGCCGCATTACAGCGGGAGGTCTCCCTCTGCTTGCCCTTTCCACAGAATGAAACTGTCCCTGGAAATCTCTCTGCTCCCTGTCCCCACCCCCCCACCCCCCTCCAACTCTCTCTTTCCATCATGATAGGATGGCTTTTTTTATCTGTTATGTGTCTTTTTTATTATTAACCAGTAGATAAGCAGCTATCTCTACTCCAGTTGGAAGTAAGTGGTAGCCTTGGAGATAATGGGGTTTGATGGGGCTGGGCTCTCTGTGGGACAAACACTGCGATGTTGCTGCTGAGCTGTGTACCTCTGTATATTATTTGGCATCTCGCTGAGGCTGCTGTGTCAGATGCTGTTGAAATCCTGAAAAATGGCACTGACTATTCCATCTTTGTTTCCAGCAATGTGACAAGAATGTGTAAATGGTTAGGATTTTGTACATTTTGGTTGGCTAGGCTGTGGGAAAGCAACTTGAAAATAGGACCCTTCACAGTGATGACAGCTCGTTTGTGAGGATATCACCTCTCCGCTGGAGTTTTCTTATGTTCTGGGCTCTCTCAGTGTCATGTAAGCAGGTTAGTGTGTGGAAAAAGCGGTCTTCGATAATAAGATTAGACTACCTGAGACTGGTTAATTAAAGCCTGTGGGGTGGAACATGAGCAATTCTACTACTAATTTACCATCAAGAAGTTTTTTTTTCCTCCTCAGCATAACACAAGATACAAAATTTCCACATTGGTCTGTAGTCTTGCGGTCATAATGGTGCCCATCATGAATCACGACAGCCCTGGTTTAATTCCTAGTCCGGGTTACAGTTGTAGTGCGTTCCCCTCTGTGTCTGCTATTAAATAAAGACAGAAGAAAATAGGAGCATCTGACATTGAAGCAACTCCGATTCTATCATAATAATTAGGTAACACTGAGTATTTTTACAAACCTGGCAAAGAGAATAAAAACAAGATTACAGTGCGCCAAAGATGTTGGATTAGGGAGCTGTTGGTGATGACAGAATAACAGAAGAAGCAGAGCCAAGATGTGATGTGAGTTCTTGCCTCCAGTGTCCCTTAAAGGTTTCTCTTTGCTCAATCCCCAAACTCCTCTTTCCTCTGTCTCTTCCTTACCCTCTTTCTCTCAGTCCCTCTTGTTGCTTTTTATTTTTATAGGATTTCACATAATCACATAAATAAGTGTGTAATACTAATCTGTTGCCAGGCAGAACCTAACGCTTCTGAAATGCTCTAGTGAAGTAAAATCAACAAGACTTTGCAAAACCGGAGTAAGTAAGCTACATCTCGAAACCTCCATGATATCATGACTGTCGCAGCTGCAGGCAAGCACTGTTATCCCATTAAACTGCCTGTACAGACTGAGGATGATTGGTCAAGGCATATGGCCACTAGTGTCTTGCAATAGTCATGTGACCTGATGGTTGATCATATGAAAAATAAACATTGCCTTTAGCAGGTTCTGTACCCATCATCTTGAGTAAAACTTTGCACTCAGTCCCTATCATCTTTAAAAGTGCTCTTTGTTGAATCAGAACCACTAAATGTTGCATGGCATCCATTTATTTAAACGCTTCTTTGTTAGCGCCATTTTTTTCCCAGACAAGCCTTCTATCGTATGCCACCTTATGGGCAAAGATAATGACAGTGCTATTAAAATCGCAATCTCCCTATCCGGCATTCTAGTTTCAGCAGTTTCTGCTGTTAAAGAGTAATGAGGAACAGAAGGACAGTATTCTTCTTCCCCTCAAACTATCAACTTTGGGGACTGAATGTATTCTTCGCTAGATAATTAATGGCTACAGACAAATGGTGGTTGATTGAGCGACTCATCCCTCTATTTTCAATCACCATCTGCTGTGTGTTGCTGGCAAAAAACAATGTTAATTACCTCGAGTGTGCCCAAGACGTGGCGTATTAATTAGAACAACAGAAAAGGGAAACCTAAAGATTCCAGTGTTTTAGTGTCAGTAATGATGTGTGTGCTCTGTTCATTTAGATGTTGTTGATGGATTAGAATAGGAATCAGATCCAGACAGCAACCATTTGGTAATTTGGTTTTGTTATTATTTACAGGTCAGTGTTGCCCTGATGGACTTATGTTGCGCATTTGCCTTACCTTTACCTGCTTCCTGTGCCTCAAGGCTATGGCAGGCCTTTACGAATGCTGGAGCTGGCAACTCTCTGCCACACAGAAGGGACGTCAGCAAAAAGATGAATCTCCGCAATGACCGCAGGGACAGCCAGCTGACAGAGAGCGTTAGGGCTCCGGATGCAGACGTCCGGCCCTTTTTCTGCGTGTGCATCACCTGACTGAGAAAGGAAGACGACAGAGGGGAAGAGACGGAGAACGGACTGACTTGACGTGACAAGGCTGCGACGGCGCTCTTTGGGCCGAAGCTGTGACGGCACCCCACAGACACTCCATCCCCTCAGCACAACAAGATTCCAAGTGTGCAGGTGGTGAGAGTGGATCCTGATGCTAACAAGCTCATATGAAGAGCAACATGTAAATGTGATGATGTGAGAAGCATATCATCATAATTATTTGGTAATCATGGAGTAGCATCAATAACAATTAGCATAATTTTTATGACTTCAGTACTTAATGACTTCATTGAAAATACTGACAAATCAAATATGCTTATTTACTTCATACAAATCGGTCATTTACAGTCTGCTACAGCTGGATACAAGCATCAAATACTGCAAATACAAAAGTAGCATGAGACATGAATTATGACTTATGGCCTTTCGTGAGCAGAAGTACAGCTTTTTGTTTTTTTCTTACCAACCTTTTTTGATTGTGATGTCTTAGAGTAATGTTGTTCCCGCTGTACAGTGACCTTTCTGTCTCTGTGATTTACTTTCTCTAAAATGAGTCAGATTTTTGGAACAAATCACTTAAGCAGAGAAAATAGACACTAAAATATATATTTTTTCATAGTTTACACACTTTTTATTCATATATTCATTCTACTTTACCATGTCCTCAGTGCAAGGTAAGTACAACAACCCACTCAGGATAAGAGTAGTGCACTCAGGTACGTTAGTGCTGAAACTTCAGTGATTTTAACAGCCAGTGCTACTATTGAATCTGAAATTCCACAAGAACCATAAGCCATGAAATGATTAAACCGCAAAATATTCTTTGATTATGTTATGGCAGGCTAAACTGCCTCTAATCATCCGTTCTCTTACAACTTTCTTAGTTTACTGTGTCTGTGTGTGTGTCTCACCTTCCAAAAAGACTACAACTCCATTGAGCTCAAGTTCAGGAAGTGACATCAGTGGAGTTCCACCATGCAAAATGAAGCA
>JAPQRN010000011.1:9935389-9970618 GCA_037367275.1 Coranthus polyacanthus
AAGTTTCAACAGTAACTCCTACTTTTGTTTATTGAAAAGTTTTCCTGATTGTTACACCCTGTTAGGCTGTGTTTTGACAAATGTTTTCTGGTCAATGTCTGGCAGTTATTAAAGTTATCTTTATCTATGGAAGGTTAGCTAGCAAAAGTCACTCAAAGAGCTATGGCTAATTTAACGCAAAATGTCCCTCCCTGTTCAAGTCCACACTGTAAGGTTAGACCAAATAAGATTTTTAATTCTAATAGAATAATTCTTAACAGACTGCTTTATTTAAGATATTTCATGGCCTAGAAGATACTATACAGTATTTCATAAGTGCAAGTTTTGATTAATGAAGCACATTTGTATTTCTGTATTTCCTCACCCAGTATTAATATTAAAAATTAATTGGGAACCCCTGCTTCCAAAAAATGTAAAGCTAAGTGGATAGATGTTTATTCTTATGTTCTTATGATGTTTATTTAAAATGTACCATACCAGTTGGATCTGGGTTTCATAATGGCTCTATTCAAGCATTCTTGACAAGATGGCATGGAAAGAGAGAAAAGCTGAGTGCTCATTCCTTCTCTGTGTATTCTCCCACATGTCTCTCTCTCTCTCTCTCTCTCTCTCTCTCTCTCTCTCTCTCTCTCTCTCTCTTATCTGCTCCATGTATTTTTTTGAAGAGTGGTCCTGGCGGATCGTGGAGTTGTGTCTAAATCCAGTTCCCAGCTACTTAGCCCCCACCCATGCCACTCACTCTGACACAAGGGTACAAGAGAGCATCTCTCTCTCTCTCTCTCTCTCTCTCAGACCCCATCTTGAACCCATGTATCACACAGCGAGCCATCACAATACAGTAGAATGGGCACATGGACAGTTATTGTTTGTTTGCACTATTTATGTCAGTGTACAGTCTGGAGCAAATGGCACCATAATGCAATCATTCATCCCTGCCATCCTGTGCTCCTGTCCATTAGGCTAATGATATTCTGTAACTGCCCTGGCTTCCCTGGCTGTTGAAGTTCGAAGTGTGAGAAGTAGGAGGAAGTAGGGAGACCACCGGTTAATTGGAAAATCTGAGATCAGCCAAATCAGAGATAACTTGATGACATGACTGTGCCACCGCCTTTTTTATTAAAAAAAAAAAATGCTGTAGTGCCTCTTTAAAGACATCCTTTTCCATCAAAATACCTTAATCATAGTCATATCTGCAACAAAAGAGGTTCAGTCTAGCAATTGAAAAAGCAGATCAGGCAATTATTATTGTGTTTTTGTAATTCAGCAGTGTTATCATTACCATCCATCTGTCCGTCTCAGCAGGATTATGCAAAAACTACTGCACCGATTTTTGAAACTTGGTGGAAGGGTACGGCACGGGCCAAGGAAATGTACGTAAGAATATAAGAAGTGGATGGAGCTACCGTGACATATTTTGACAACAATCACTTGAGCTTTTCACCCCGAGCATGATGTCAGAAGAAAATGGCCGCTGTGTGAATATGGTCTAAGGTAACAGTTAAATAAACTAACCACCAACTAATGAATTAGAACTAAGACCTTTATGGTAAGAGTCAGTTAAGCTAACCAGAGACACCAACTGCAAAAAGGAGGAAAAACATACTCCGGTGGTTTGTTCTGTGGTTTAATAATATTATGTTACAAAAAGAAGAGTTGGACTACTAGCCTTTGTGGAGGGCTCTCTGAGTGCACTTCTAGTTTATCATTTGTGCTTGAACTCACATTTGACTGCTGTTTTTAAATATCTGCATAGTTTTTATTGATGAACCAGAGGGAAGTGGTAAAGCTGGAAAAACTAAACGCTGCAGAGTTTCTTCAGTATGGCTATCATCCAAACAGGAGATGGAAAAGTGACCACAGAATATTTATCCTCTCTCATTCAGGCTCTCTGATACATAAATAGCATCAAATGAAAGTCTTTTCTTGTCAAATTAATTACTGATTATCACCATATATCCCTTTAATCCTTGTTTTGTGGGCACATTTACAGCCGAAATGCCATTCCTATCCAAAAGCATTACAGATACATTTTGTAATGGAACTTCCCAGTGTGTTTGGACTGTCAAAAATTTCAGCCCAAATCGTCCAGACTAAAGTGCATTAAAATGCATGGACAGTCAAGCTATAATTACTGGGCAAAAATACCCCATGCCTTAATCCACATGGTAATAACGCAATTAAAGTGGTGTTTCTCCAACTTGGTAATCTTCTGTGACAAGGCTTACAATTCAATTAACCCCGTTTTAACACTTTGTTTCAACTTCCTGTGAGGCTAATTTGCTTTAAACTTACTTCAGTTGCTATAATTATGCCTTAAGAAATATCCAATTTCCGAATTATCAGTTGTTTATGTCAGCAAAGCACTGAATTTCAGTGGGTGGGATCCACTCTTATCCAGCACGATGCCTGGAAGAGTCCGACTCCTTTGCCATGTATTTTAATGATGGCTTTGTTGATCACTACTGATTGAGACTTGTTGCTTGTGCTGTCACCTCCTTGATTGAAAAGGTACATTTTTCTGGAATCCCTTTTTTTTTGGTTTGTTTTCCTGCTCTAAAGAGTTGAATACGTCCATGATGGGAGATTTTCAGCCTTCACGGTTTCCGATAATCTCACAGTACAACCAGAGCTGCACTCTTCCTGACATCCACCAAAGCTAGCCACTGATCTAACCCATTTAATCACTCCTTTCTTGTTCTCTTCCTAAGCTCATGCTGGCTGTGACATATTGAGCCGGCAAACTTTCCATGTTCTCCCAGAGAAGGTCATTGGGCCAGGCCCAATCGAGCCTCTGAAACTGAGCCAAGATTTTTCACTGCTGTCGTTCAGATTAGTATTAGACGTGAGCGCCTTTCCTAAGCAAATCAGACAGTGTGAAGGACAGAACTGTTCTTCCATTCAAGCACGCCTGCTTCTTGTTAAAGAGAGACAGGGCAATAAGTTGTAGGACAAAGGGAAGTTTGTGGGAAGTCTTCCCATTTCACGAATGCTTATTTTTAAATGTGACAAGCTGTTTAGTCATGTTAGATGAACAACAATTGAATTAGAGCTATAGAGCTGTCTGTGGGCATTATGTATGACAGATCAGCATGTGAACAGTAGCAATAAGTAGGCAATTTTCCTATTGTTTTGATTAATTTGTCATCTTTGAATCTAAAGTAAAAAGAAGAAAGCTTTTAATGTTTAACAGTTTTGGAAAATTCTTCTCATATGCCTGTGACGGCGTGTCTTTAAAACTGCAGATTTAGTAATTTACTTTTAGTTCAGAATCTCTTTTTCTACATACTATAACAGATTCAGGATTCTTTCTGGGTAACACTGGTGCAGGCACACACTGCAACGAACGACACACGATACAAGGACAACAGGATCTAACATTGGCCGCTAAAGGACACAGCACACACAGTGCTCTGAACAGATATGTGAGCACACTATATCTGAATTTGACACCATTTATATAAATCCTGACATACTGTAATTTAAGAGTTTTGTTGTGAATAAATTTGGTGGGTGAATTGGTATCGATTCAGCTCTGCAGCACTTGGAAGGACAAACTTGCACCTGGACTCAATCAACAGTGATTGGAGAGTGGCAACATGCCCACATACACACAACGCAGCTGATACGACACACCATCCAGCTCTGTGTAAAAGTTAAGAATAAGAATAAGCTCTTGGAAAATGTAGATGGTAACTAACTCTCATGTATCTACCTCCACATAACACTTTCTGGTGCTGGAGATAGGTCTGGTACCATCCACCATCATTCTGAACTAGGGCTAAAAGCTCTCTGCGTTGTTTGACTAGTTCTTTAATAAATCACACTCGTCTTGGGTAGTTGCAGCTTGGAGGTTGTTGTTCTTTCACATAGCGAGGGTTACTTTTAAAACGGAAACATGCAGATAGCAGAAGGAAGGAGAATGACAATCCTGACACTGCACAACTGCAATAGTTGCACTTATTCCAGCAGAGTACATAATGTGAGCCAGACTAGATGGTAACATGTTTTCTTCATAGTTAAATATCCAAGCAAATGATATTCTTTAATGATTATCTCACACAACTGTTGAACAAGAAACCACCAGACCTGTAAGTAAGTTCTGTAATATATTTTTTTTCTTCCACAGTGTGTACCCTCACAGAGAACCAGATGCTACTTTTACAGATCTGTGTGGCTTAATTGGAAATCTTCTGTCAGTTTTTCAAATCCCCTGTTGCTTGTTTGGTCTTGATTTACTGCCTTCTTCTGATTTCACTGAGGAGTTGAATCCAGTTCCAGTTCCAGTTTTTTCTTTCTTTATTATTTTTACAAAACACTGCTTCTGCACTTGCTTTTGCATTATTATCCCCCTAGTTTGTCAATATTAAACACCTACAAGAGCAAAGCATGCAGTGTTTCAGCATGACAGCTGTGTTAATCCCTGTTAACGATAAAGTAAGTAAATATGATTCAGAATGGCTTTATTGTCAATATGCCAATACTATGAGACTAAATATATATAGCTTCTGACAAACTGATATTGAAATATTCACCCTCTTTGTTTCTCCTATTTTAGATCCCTTGACAGCAGACTTGTTGGCATGGCGACCGGATGGCTCAGTTTTGGGATTATGTCGACGCCTTCAGCAGATGCTATCGCGTTACATAAAGAGATCTGCCATGCTGGAGAGTTTCCACTCACTCCTAATGTGTGCATTCTGGCCATGGGCAACAACTTCACATCCAGTCCCATCACTGAGATGGCAACCAAGAATTCTGGGAGTCTTCCCAAAGCTCTTTTTTGCATGTCTTGTCAAAGGTAAATTCTGACTGAATTACTTGAAGTTGTATTAAGTGATGTTTGACAACTGGGGGCAGAAAGACATGTAAACAAGGGAACAAAATGTAATATACAGCACCTTATCAGGTGCTTAAGGCTAACTTGTAACCAAGCACATCTTCAATGTTGTTATTGCATGTCAACTTTTCATCAAGTTTCTATTCTGGAGTAAAGCTCTGTTACTCAGTTTGCTTTTACTGCAGATCCAGTCAACCCACATATCTGCAGCTTTAGGTTTGAGTTCAGTTGGATTTGTCTGTTGCCAAACCAACAGTTCTCTAAAAGTTGTAGGACTATAGGATGAGGCACTGTTTTACAATTATGCATATTAGCACTGGAATCGTGCCATCAGTCACACATCACAGTGTTAAAACAGAAGTTCACAGATTAAAACATCTACTTCAGTACACTCACATGCATATGTATACATCGAGAGATTTAATACACTTATTTAATACACTCACAAATAGTAGCACAAGTAGGGAGTCTTGTGTGTAAATATTGTTTTAAGAAATACTTTTAATTATGACCCTTTTTAGGGTCTCTTTTTCCAAAACATTAGGTCTGACTGAAATCAAAACATTTGATCATATTTTTTACATAATTTGTGTTACCTTATGTTCAATTAGGTTGTAATAAGGTTAAAATAAAAATGCCAATCCTGATGCATGCACACACAAAAATGTCTAGTGCATTTTTTAAAACTTTTTTTTTTTTCCCTCTTCACAGCCTTTCACTCAATAAAATCAATTTCTTCCAGGTCTGATATCCCACTGGAGGCACGGCAGGTTGTGTGACGGCAGAGAGGAACAGGGTGGAGCAGCTATTTTTACCTGAAGCCCAGGAGTGAGCGCAAACACAGAAGGTGAAGCGGGAGGAGAGTGGAATTTGGGCAGCGTTTGGGAGTGGGAATCGGGTAACGTTAATCATCTGGACAGCAGAGACATTAACTGTGCATGAAGTTCGGTCTCTGGACATTGCATGTACTGTTCAAATACTCACAAAGGGTTTGTGTGTGTATGCGTGTGTGTGTGTGAGAGAGAGAGAGAAGTGGAGGTAAAGGTAGGAAGGGCATGCTGTGTGTTTGTGTGTGAATCTAGGAGTAAGGGAGGACATACTGTGCGTGTGTGTTCATGTTTGTGTGAGGACAGTGTGCCTGTGTTGAGGTGATATACAGAGCCCTGACTTACTCTTGTAGATGAAGTGCTACACACCCCCCAAAGGAATAGACTGTGTTTTCCAACTCACTTTTCGGGTTGGGAAAACACACTGATGAAAAAGGATGAGGCTATAGCAGCACACCCGGTCTTCGCGGCAGCCCCCGTCACACACTAACATCATTACAATTTCAGCTCCAGTGCCTTCTAACAAAACTCTGCATATTTACAATGTGTGTGTGTATTCACTATTGTCTTGTTAAACTTTTACAATGGCTGCAGAGCGCCTTCGCATACTGAATGCTATATTGTGCCTTAATATGCCCTAGTATAATGCCTACAGATTTGGAGAGTGCTGATACGGCACATTTCGCTGTGGAAGCATCTGAGTAGCACGAAAGCAGAGCATTCACCCCTGAGAGAGCAAGGGGGCTCACCTTTTGTTATTATTTTCGGAGGCGCCGATTCGCTCTGACCTACTTTGGGAGCAGGATTGTTGAGGCACCAATGCAAATGAAATCTGTTGCTTCCTGCCTGTTGGATTTCCAGGCACATGATGCAACTGGGAAAATGACTAGATGTCATGTATTTACTACATTTTGGTGGAGGCTGTCATCTCACCTTTCCTAGCTTTTGTGTTTTTAAGCTTATCTAGACTCATTATTATTCTACATTTCCTGTGGTTGTTTTCTTGCCATGATTATTGAATCAGTGGCCTTGCATCAGTTAGAATTCTTGACAGCAGCATGCTTGGTTTACATACAAAACCTTACATAAACCTGTTCAGCATTGCAAATGACAGTGATCACACTGTGACTTGAGTGTGACACTCCACCTGTTTGACAGGTAGCTGTCAAAAATACCTGTCATTCTGTCAGCCACACAGCCTAGCCACTACCATCAGCTCCATGTTTTTGACTTTGAATTTTGGTCTTGCACACCCAGTTGTATTGCAGCAAAGGAAACGGTTACTGTTTCCTGTAACATTATTTGTCATTTGCAATGTGCAAGTAACATCATGTAGTTTAGCTGCAGCACTGCCTGATGAACTGAGCTGATTGTGGCCTCAAACTGTTCAAAAAAGTATTTGTGTTTCAGTAAAACACTTGAAATTAAATTGGCTACAAACAAAATGCATCCAAAAACAGTTGTCACCATGCTGAATGAATCACAAACGCTTTGTTGCACTAAATAGTATTCTGATAATGCATTTATAGTTTGATGTGGTTGAATAAAGTGAAGGGGTTGTTTCCAATATTTTATTAAAAACTTAATTTAGATTTAAAGTCATAGATTTCTTGCTTACCACCTGTTCATGGTAGATGAGTGTTTCCTAGTGACTGATTTACAGCTGGTTTTAAGGTAAACTTGTTACTATCATAATTGTTTGTAGAATACTTTGCTGATTATTTGTTGTTGATAGAGTTACATTTTGGCTATTGTCAAACCCTCCACTCATACATCCCATCCAGAAACCTCTGCACCTCAGACACTGGTTTTCTGTCCGTCCCCGACTCCAGACTCCAATACTTTTGGTGATCGAGCTTTCAGTGTTGCTGCCCCTACACCTCATCCCTGGTCTTGTTCAAAAGACACCTCAAACACCATCTGTTCATCACAGCCTCCAACCTCTGTTAGCTCTGTTCCCCCAGCTGCCTCCTTCCTCATCCTCTGTCTGTCTGTTCTTGTTTTGTGCAATGTCTACTTTGTCTGTCCCGGTCTGCCCATTGATTATGTAAAGCATCCTTGGGTTTCATGAAAGGTGCTATATAAATCAAAACCATTATTATTATTATAAAGAAAATGTTGTGTGTTTGCTGTGAAACTGACACCACAATGCAATGAATAAATACATAATTCTTGTTTTTTTTTTACCTTTTTAATAGTATTTTAGAGGTATTATCATGATGTAAATAATTATCTTGCAACTGATGTATCATGATACCATTGTTATCTTGAGAAACGTATCGTAATTGCATTGTATCAATTCCTATCCCTATTATTAAATAAAGGAAATTGGACAAGATTATATATTCAGTTTTGTTAAACTCTTGACCATTTTATGAATTTGTCCTGTAGAGATGGTATAATCTTTGTTCTACAAAGGCACAAGTTCTGGTTGGTTTATTTTTCATTATACACAGGCTAGACTGACTTTAAACACCTTCTTCTATCACTTTTATATACATGCAAATGTACTTCCTTTTGAATCATTGTCAAGATACAAGTATTTTTCCATGAGGATTCTGTCACTATCTTTTATTACACACTGTAAATGTAGGCAGACGCTTAGGAAGTGGCCATTTTTTGCAGGAAAGAGAATCAGAACCCAGATTTCTGTTGCCATCCCTGCAGGGGATGAGTGCTCTAAATGTGGTGTGGCCTTTGTAGCCACGTGTGAAATATGATTTGGTGAAGGATGTCAATTGAAGGGGCCCGGTTCTGCAGTTATGACAGCCCCCGAGCACTCTCTTACAGTCTCACTGTTTTTCCGTCTGCCTCTGAATCACTGTATCTCTCCGCTATCTATCTATCCTTCACACATTCTCTCACACCTTTTCTCTCGCTCACTCCTCGCCTCCCAGAGGCTCTTTTATTGGGCTGCTTTAAAGCCAGATGTTCCTGTGCTGTGAGGATGAGGAAAGGGGGGGGGGGGACAGCGGCGAAGGGGAGGGGCAGCCAAATGACTTGTAGCCTCAGAGTAGCTCATTCTCCACACAATAGACTCACTTCTCTGCAACCGCCTGCCTATTTTTCTCTCCATATTTCATATCCTCCTTTTTTTTTTTACCTCATTTTATTTTCCTATTTCTTTCCCAGAATCTTGCGCACATTGTACACTTACAACACAGCCATACACAAACTAACTCCCCCCCCTTCTGCCTGTCATGTAATGCAAGCGACCTAGTTCTAAGTTGAACCAACAGTTTGATTTGAATTGGGAAAGAGGCTGTAGCTGTAATTCAGGTTGTCTTCAATAGCGCCGCACCGCACGCAGGAGATAAGAGGTG
Organism: Coranthus polyacanthus; assembly: GCA_037367275.1. Classification (NCBI taxonomy): domain Eukaryota; kingdom Metazoa; phylum Chordata; class Actinopteri; order Kurtiformes; family Apogonidae; genus Coranthus; species Coranthus polyacanthus. Next base: position 9,944,377 of record JAPQRN010000011.1, read on the forward strand.
TGATCTCAGTGGCCTGGCCCTGTTTTCAAACCCAGATAATACTCTCTCAAAATCAGATTCCTACAACGGCACACTGGCCCCTGTAATTGTCTGCACTTGAGCTGCAGTGGATTTCTCCCATACTGAACTTTTGCACAGTGTAGGGGAATGAATAATTCTTTTCTTATAACTGAAAACTATCTGTGCCTTTTTTTTATTCACCAGAATTTCCAAGTTGGAAATGTGAATTTGCCCTGTCCTTTCTCTCCCCTCGACTATAATCAACGACAGCTTCTGTTTTTGCAGATTATACAGACATAGGTGTAAAGAGAGGAATAAAAATTGCCGCCATGCTGAGTTTACGCCTGACAAACAACATCCACGCGGAGATCTGACACTGCAATTTGCACTTACACACAGAGGCAAATCCTATCCTTATTCAGATACATTTCCAGTACAGGCCTATTTTGCAAATCAATCATGCAGCACAAAATAGTGGCGCAGAGGCTTATATTTTCCAACTGCCCAGAGTCTGAAAGCAGCAAAAAAAGCTGAGATGTGGCAGGGTGTTTATGGAGAATATGAATGAAGGTAGCATGCAGCTTTTATGCCTCCTAATAAGCCCCCAAGGCTGGGGAACATTACGACTCTACAGTTTTACAACCACTGCTCAGAGATGTACATTGTGCCTCTCTTGGGTGTGTGTGTGTGACTGTGCATGCATGGTACGTGGGTTGTGTGGCTCAGACCCATAGCTGTCGACTAAAACGATCCCCATTAATATCTGGCCATGAATCAGACTGCCAGACTTCCTCTCACATGTTACTCCTCACAGACGATTTGCTTGATAAATACAGAAAAGTGTGTTCATACATGAGAGTGTGCGTGCTTTGTGGGGTTCATCATCACAAATGGATCGGGATCTGACAGGCATTTCAATGAGCCGCTATGATGGCATGATGAAATCATTACCCCTTGCTAAATTTTGCCACGTCCACTTTAAAAGGATGCTGTGTGGTTGTTGTGTTTGCAGGGTTCAGTGCAAATGTGCACCTTAATCGTGTCATGTCCGAGTGTTGCATGATGTTTGTTGCGCCTCCACAAGTATGCGTGTCTGGCATGGTGAGGGTGCAGTCCATCAGCAAACCAACGAGGGAGAACTGACGCAAGTGCATGAGAAAAGGCAAGAAGTGATTTGGTCTGAAAGGAGATGAGGTTTGCAGCCATAACCAGGCTACGCTGTAGGAGCTAATTTTGTGTTATTGATAATGCATACCCTGTATCTATTTACCACCTTTGTACATAGCATTCAGCTCTGTTCATTTTTAGACCTGTTGCTGTTAGGAATTAAACTTCCAGTCCAGTGGCATCTAGACGTGAGGTTGCAAATTGCACCAAATGAATACCCCTTCACTTCACCTTCCCTTACAGTGGCTGCTCTATCATTCATCTGTTTTGGTCTTTTTGGTTAAGAGGATAATAACTCTGGTCCACACTCAAATGTACAAGGTGATATTAATGCACTTTAATACTGGATGCCACCTGCTATAAAATGGAAAAAAAGGAGAAGAAAAGTAACATGACATTGCAACCTGCTCCCTCTGTTGAACCAAATGGCTCATTCTAAGATAACACAAACTCTTATTTTCAGGTGATTAAACACTAATTATGAATATTATATTCCAGTCTGCTAAATCCCCAAAATCTTACACACTGAACTTTTAAGATGTGGGGTTTGTTTGTGCATTGGTGCTACATAAAAATGAAAAGGCCTGTTACATTTAGATTTCTGCATTTCTGCATTCTCTAACTGTAAAATTAATATGTGTTGGCTCCACAGTCAGTGGATTTTGTGGTGCTTAATAAACTGGATGAAGACTGTGTCTGCACTGTCAAATATACCATTTTTATTGGCTTACAACTTCACAATGTAAGGACCACATTATCTTATTGGTATATTGATGGAGCAGTGAGGCTGTGGAGAAGGAGCAGCAAAGAATGAATTAGAAATACTCCTGGACTTAAGGAAAAATCCTTATCTAACCCGCTTTTTGTGTAGCTCGGGCACTTCAAAGATGCTGAATACATTAGTTTTAGGGGATGTTATTCAAATTTGTTGATCCCTTTTGGCCCTTCATAAGCATATTAATAGCATTTTGTCACACAAATGGCTTGTGGTCATTGAGGCATAATCAAACAATGAACTGCCGTGTGCCACCATAAACGGTTTAAAGCCAGGACACATTGTAATATTTATGCTTTAGAGCCATTTTTCTGTGTTGCATTATACTATATGTCTGTTTTTATACTCTTTCTATCTTATAAATACACAGTTCTGGCTGTTAATGACAGACTGAAGTCCTTAATTTCGCATTATGTATCACAGAAAGAAAAGTGTTTTATGCTTTTGTATTAACACTTGGCCCATAAGCTTTATATAAGTGTTCCAGAAGCCTGGTGATAAAAAAGAGCTCTCATGTTTTGTTCCTTTAAAGTAAATACTTTGATGTTTTAAGACTCATTGAAAATGAGCCACTTTGATTTGAGGTACAAAACACGCCTGCAGTACGATTAGGCGTGAGAATGCATATCTGAGGATATCAGCTAAATCGGCACCCAGCAATTTTCCACAAAGATTACACACAGCACATGCTATGCTATCAGTTAAATCTGTGCAATTAGAATCTGAGCATTACCTCTTTGGGAAATTCTTGAAGTGAATCCATTATTTATGCATTTTAATGTTGGGTAGTGCTAATTTGCAGTAGTTTCATTAAAAAGGCAACAATACATTAACGGCACAGAAAGATCAATTTCTTAATGCTTCCATTTGCACTATTTAGAAATGTGTGTATGCGTTCTATTACGTGTGCACGCTTTTGTGTGTGAATACCATAAATGTGAAAGAGATGGTATAAACCTGCTGGTTGTAGGCACTTTCACTGTGTTGAAAAGCCCTTGTGGGGTGTAGAAATATGTACGCAATGTGTGTCGTTACTCTGATTTGGCATGCGACTGTGACACTGCCTATAGGCCTCTTCCATTGATACAAACAAATTTTAGGAGAAAACACTGAGCGCCACTGACGGCACTGCCAGTAGGAAGACGTAGGGACTTGCAGATGCACTTAAAACTTGTGAATTGTGCAGGCATAGGTGTAGATATTGTGAAGATCTGATAAGAATTCATACACAAAGGCAGATCAAGCACTCCGAAATAGAGCTATAATTCTGAAATCAAAGCTTCTTGTTTGTCATCTTGCTGCTCTGACACACAGGCATTAATTGTGCATCTTCTATAAACACTCATACAGTCACATTTGTCTGTTAATGCTTCCCAGAACATACTGACCAATATAATCAATAGCTTTCTAAAAATATTTAGACTAGAAAGGATCGATGTGAGAGATCATTCCCGTTCTACTCAGATACAGTATGTATACACAAATAGACCATTGATGGTATTGAGTGGCCTTAGTGCACTATGGTTATGTTGCCTTGCAGTCAAAGTGATGGCACTGCCGAGTCTGTGTGTATAGACACTACTACTATATCTGTCTCCTCTTTCCTCATGCACACAGAGCATTTTACATCTCATAATGCAAGGTTTAGCTTGTCTCACATAATATAAAACCTCAGGCTTAGAATAATGCCAGCGAAAGGCAGCACGTGCCCCGTCAGAGACACTTTTCTTTGGAATGTGATTATGTTGGGAGGTTTTTTTCGCCACCACAACTTCCAAGAGAGGACGTGCTTTTGTGTCAAACCTTCTCACCCAGGTGTTGTCAAGTCTTTTCCATTAGACTTTCTAGTGAAGCCATTTGATTGCTATCTGACTGTTGCTAGATGCAGGGATGTTAAAGCAGTGTGGGAGTGTCAACAGTAGTCTGTTGGTAGCACAGCAAATGACCTGATTTCCACTTGCACTGTTAGTGAAAGATCTGTTGGTGCTGCCTCTGTGGTTTCAACTCCTTGAGAAAAGTTAAGTGTTTCTTTATATTTAGTAGGATAATGGCGAGCTTAGCCTTGCCTCCTTTTTCTATCTCCAATTATGCTTACAAGCACAAAATATTCTAGTTTTTGGCCTTATTTTAAAAAAGACAATTCTAAGCTGTTTGCATGGCTAATGATTATTCCAGTAATATACTTGTTTACAAGCAGCCGTGCATACTCAATTAATGATGCACTAATATGTCATTTATCATGTCAAAATATGGACCGTTAGGAGCTGCTTGTGCTATTGTGCTTCTTTGTGTCAAAATAGGATTTTTTCATAGTTGCACAGCCTCCTTATTTCATCCTTCAACTACCTTCATGGAAAGGTCAGCATTGTGCACATCCAAAAACCTGTTGATATCCATGTCTTTCATAATGCTTAAAAGTACCTGATCTTTTTGCCATGTTGTCTAACCTTGTTGAGTAGTAGGTTTGTGTACACCGAGCTGACCATAAACAGGCAAGAGGCTGTGTGTCAAAAACCTCAGTAAAAACCCCACCATATTGCGAATGTCCAAAGAATACTCCTAAAGAATACGTAGAAATACCCATATTGTAAAAATAATATTGGCATATCCCACATTTTAAATAGAAAATGCTGAATTTTTAAAGAGGCTTAATTCTGAGTATCCAAACGGAATATGCAGTTCACATGACTCATATCAAATACAGAATACTGTCATATTCCAAGTATAGTGGAATATTAGTGCGCATGTAAATGTAGTGACTGTCAAACACATTGCACAGTCGCTGTCTTTGTAACATATTACAGCACTAATGTGCATTTGAGGTTGGTGGGGATTTGCTTGTATTATCTCTGGATCAAATCAGAGCTAGCTCAACACAGGCGTTCCCTAAGCTCATGAAACCCCTGTCAGAGTTGGAAATACACAACATTAAAATAAATGTATCAAAATAAACACTCTATATTCACCTAAATCTAAGTGCTGATGCATGAAGGGACTGAGGAGGTGGATGAAGGTGTATTTGATGCAGTGTAGCAGCAAGCATGCAGTGTTTGGTATTTGTGTATGTACACAGAGTTAGATAGGTCGTGGCCATATTTGATTTAGCCGTATATAGAATGTATGGCTATAAAACTTCCATGCCTGCCTGAACCACATTGATCTCCTTCATCTTCATCATCTCGGCTTCCTCCCATCACTCGTTTCCCTCTAACCGGATTTGTCCAGTACATTGCAGTGTTGCTCAAATGTGCTCTCATCAGCAGGTTGGGAACTTAAAGATCATGTCTGTTGACAGGGGATATATGGAGGGTATTACAGCCTGGAATTAGCCAGCTCCACAACATTGCTTATGACTGGCTTGGCTCCGGCCGAGCCATCCTTCCTGTGGAGCTTCATCTACACCAACAGGCAGTTGGGGCAGACAAGTCTTTTTATTTCTCAATGCCCTCCTGACCCCCTTCTTCCCCCCTCCTCAGCCTCTTTAAGGGAAAACTGCAGTTACTAAGCAACAAGAATGGGGGGAGTGGGATCAAATTATTGTGGCCAGTTGTGTTTTATGATAGAAGTCTACAAGCAATGTCTTGGAACAGTGTTCCAAGATGTCCTAAGTTGTGATTCTGTAAAAAGAAAAAAATATTTTTATAAAATCATTAGAAGATAAAATTAGTCGGAGGGTTACCCCAAAGTGCATGTTATTGTGAAAAAAGCATTAAATGAAAATTATGTTTTGGCATACCCCATTGCTTCATTTGCTTCCCCCATTAAATTCACTCAAATTCACTCATGTAGGACACGATTTCTAATTGCTGTATTTAATGTGTTAATGATTTAATTATTCTTTTAATTAATTTGTTACGACTAAATGATTGACTTAATTCAAGGGCTCTTGGCTTGTCTTCGAGGAGGGTGGGGGCACAGGGCTCAGCAGATGACTTACTGATGCTTTTCCATATCAAATATCAGACCGGAGAGTGAAGGAGCGCTGCAACAAATGCATGCACACAGTTTCTCCAGCAACAGAATTAAAAGGCAACATATTTTTCTTCATAAGATGAAGACTTAACTTGCGTAGTAAGTTTGCAAAACAAGTCATGTTTATTACAAAGACAGAGAATGCAAGTTTTATTTTCCTTCCTTGGTGAGAAATGACTGTGGGCCTAATCTGAAGTAAACAGGCTCTCACGGCCTCTTGGGGGGGGCGTTGTGGCGTCTCAGGCACATCAACTACCCAGACCTCAGCATCAAAGGGATCACCATTTTTAATTGAAATGCCTTTTAATGTATAATGTAGTTCATTTATTTAATTTAGATTCGATAGGCACAGAAAAGGAATTGAGCTGGAAAGGTCAGAAAATATAAGCATTCCAGCGCACACCAGCTCTATTAGTTTTTCAAACAAATCTACCTTCACAGACTATGAAAATGTGGCGTGAACTTTTTAGGCAGCAGCAAATTGCCTCAAAGTTTTATTGATGATAGTGTAAAAACCACAGTTGATGGATAAAGAGGCTCCTGTTCAGTATGCAGGGGATACAGCATGCTGTTGAAGGGATGCTTTTATCTCCCTCCTTGCAGCCGAGACCCAACATTTTTATATATGTGCCACGTGCAGATTATCAGCAAATGTAAATCATTGTTTGACTCTAAAAATCACAACGCCTACTGTCCAATACTTTATGTGTAGGGTGCATGCCATTTGTATGATATTTGATACTCACTGATTACAACACATTTCACTGGTATTGAAGAGCCATGTTGAAACTTAAAAAGGTAAGATCAGGTAAGAATAGACCTCACTTATCTCAGAGCAGCGTCATTAAACACACAGCATGTCATTTCTGCCATTAAGGGTCTCTCAGTCACAACACGAATAAAAGACATAGGGCTGGAGCTACAATGAATGGATTGCACCAGCTAATTGTGCAGGGAATGGTGCAGCATTTGCGTCTGCAGTCTGCTCTGTTTTATGCACCTATTCACAAAACATTTTGTGCTAATGATATGCTGGTGCAAACACAGTGGAATTTGCCCTTGTTCTGCATTGGAGTTTTGTAGTGTTTCAGGTGTTTCTCCATATATCAGTCACAGATTGGTCCATAATGAAAACTGCAAATACCCTCAGATCTTTAATGAGCCAAGATATGCACACTGCTCAACAATCAAACCAGCATTCATGCTTCTATAGTATTTCACATCTATAACACAATACTGAAATGTCCATTAAAATAGACTTCAATTAACATAAATCAGGTAGGTCTGAAATGTGTTTGATTAATGTCTCACTCTTAAAATAATGTTATGTGCCACGAATACATCTGGGATTTCGCAGGATCTGATGGTCATTAATGTTGTGTGTTCTGCAACTGTTATACTCTGGGACTGCAGGATAATAAGGATATCTGGATATGTAATAAAGCAGTCTGATCATCAGCATTTTTTATATTTAAATCTTTTTAAATATATAATTTATCTTTTATATTAAAATACCTGATCCCACCAATATCTGTCTGAAGATTTCACACTTCACATCATTGTCACATTAATTCAATATCATTCAAGCCTCACAAACTCAAACATTTGGAGAACCAGAGAGATACAGAGAGAAACAGTGACTCAGAGGTGAGTTTCTGCTCAGTTAACACCAGCTTTCAGCAGGTGGAAACTGCATCAACCCAGCTGCATGTAGCAATTTGTGCTTTTGTGAATGAGACAGTTTTTCCATGAGGCTTACTTGGATAAAAAGGAGCTGATTTTGCACAGAATGTATGGATATTCCCTAATTTACATCCATGCAAATAACATTTGCACAATAAATTACATTGTCACTATCCACTTGGTAGTGCAGTTTGCAATGAACCAAATGTTTAACATAGGCCTAGTTGTTTTTTGACATTGTAATGTGACTGTGATTGTATGTATGTTGTACAACCAGATCGTTAGCTTAGGTCATCGTGAAGACTTACAGCAATACACTGAGCGATTATAGGCTGTCCTGGTCGAAACATGACCAATGTGAATGACCTGTGGCGATATCTTTTGTCCACATTTCCCTCTTTTCCCAAACGATGCCTGGATTCACTTTTTCACCATCCTCTTCCTCTTTGTTTGCTTTGCATAAATACCATTATTGCAATGGTGCAATTCTTGGGTTCATTGTTTACTACTGTAGTAGTGCAAATGGACAACGCACACTGATCATGTTTTATTCTTGTATATTGATTAGTGTTGTTGCCTACAATTCAGTAGGTGTTAGCGTTGCACAGTCTACATATATCAAACTTGTATACCTATGTATGCCCATAGGCTGAGTAAAATCTTCCCAACAACCCACCATTGTTTTTGTATAGATTAGTCAAAGCAGATATAATGTGCCGATTCCTAGGAGGCCATTTTAAACATTTGCTGTCATAAAGTCTTTACGAAACCACCCACCAGCTCATTGTGAGTTGAGAGTGCTTTAAAAAAAGTTTATTTGTATCAATAGTGACTTTTTTGCTACTACTCCAATTTGGCCTGTATTGCTGTTGTATTTCTTACAATTTAGTGAGTGACTCTGCATACTGTAGCTAACTCACATGATGGAGAGGCACAGGATGTAATCTGGGATTAATTACTGGAATTCACTGCACTGTGCCGTGCCTCTCTTCTCCTGGCGGCTCTGAGGCATCTGCTGGTGTCCAGGCTAATCTGGATGACAGTGGATTTGTATGGCAGCTGGAGGATGCAGGTATCATTTAGTATATGCAGCATCGTTCTGAACTCAACAGCTTGAACAGCTGAAGCTTGTATGATTTTTAGAGCAGATATTGGACACTAGTGGTGTGTGGATATGTATTTCCGTATGTTTTCTGAGTGTGGTTTTGTATTTAAACACTTTTTTAGCAAGGTGAGTAAGTAGCGAGTGAAAAAGCTTGACAGGAGGCCCACGCAGGCTGTCGAGCCACGGGTGTTTACAGTTAAAATATTTGCCTGTCTAGGGGATCTGAGGAGCTAGAGATAAGGCAGAGACAGGCCCTGTCATGAACAGAACTGTCTGTCTCCCTCCCACCCAAGTCCTCTTTATTAAAAGAACATTGATTTCTCTTAGCTTTTGATAATCCCCCCCACCAGAGTCTAATCAAAACACATCAAATGTTTGCCACCAAGGACAACCACGTCAAAAAAATTCCTCGCTCGCTGACTGCCTTGTTTTGCAGCATTGCTTCACTGCAGCGCGTGTCGACACAATATGAGGAATATTATGATAAAGTGTCTTAGGCTTTTGAAACAGCTGAAAGTGACAGTCAAATCAGCCGTCTTGTATTTAATTCATTTCACATTCAAATCTCTACCAAACTTTAAGTTATAGCTTCCATCATCTCTAAACAAGGCAGACTGGTGTAGTTTTGACCAGTTGGTTGCTTTTTGACTTTCTCCAGTGCCTTACCCTAAGGTGTTTATACATTGTGTGTGTTGAAAAGATTGTGTGAACATGTTTGAGTATGAGTAAACCAAACATACTCTTGCTCCAACCTCCACAGGCTTTATTATTTCACCGAGTTCCCATGGTGACAGGGTGGTCCACATCAGGAGTGTGAGGTGGGTTAGAGCTGTAGCCTAAACAGGCATCTGGGCTTGTCTCCCAGTTGCTGGGTTGGGCCCCTCCTGGGCCTTGCGATGAGCGAAATTATTTTTAATGGATCTTCATAAAACCATCTGTATCAGCACACCTGCACACTGGAAGGCTATTGACAAAATGATTATGACCGCAGGACCCAGAAATTGCTCTAAAATGTGTAATCATTTTGTTTGCTGTATCCACAGCCTCCCTTCTTTCATGTATCTGTATTCTTTGGGCCTGGTTCAACAAAGCAAGGTTATTTTCCTCCTCTTGGGTCCATGGCTTTCCCGATTTCCATTTAGATTTGAAGCTGTGTTTTAACGTATAGCAGGTCTCTGCTCTGCATTCAAAAATGCTCTATATTAAATGCCATGCAAATGGGTTGTCTGACCTGGCCAGAGGTGCATTGTCCGCAATAAATAAAGGTTAATTGTGGATGTTAATTTCCACAGATTGTGGATATAATGAAGCTATAGTTAGCCATTCAAGTTCCATAATTTGCTACTATTTTTCAAAACAGTGTTGACAGTGGTTGGCAAGCACTTTGGCAGCCTGATGGATTCTCCAAGACTATGCATATTGTTGGGGAAAAAAAGACTCAACTCGCAACGTACAACATATAACCAAAGTCCTTGTTGCAACTGGTACTGCTGGGGTAGCATGTCTCAGATTTGTAATCATCCATTCTGAACATCAACATTTTTTCATCAACATAAATCACAGATGAGTGTACCACTCTGCCCCTTTGTCATAATTTCAGAAGCTGAGGGGAGTCAGCACAATCTTAACTGACAGGTTCAACTGCTTCTACCACACATTCCCCTGTTTACAATGTTTCTTCTCATCAAATTTGATTTGTATGAAGATATAACTGATGTTTTATTTATTCCTGCCCTCTGAGACTACCTGCAGCTCCCCTCAGGGTGTCATGATTTATATGTAAGGAACAAAACAAAAAAAAGGGGGGAAAAAGACAGCCCCTGTCCTGGCACCTGCTGGCATATACTTTAATGAAATTCAGTGAGATGAAATTTAGCACAACCTATTGGGGTTGGTCATATCATTTTCGAAGTGCTTCATTACAGCAGTGGAGGTGGCCTGTGGGATATCTTCATTTGGGATGTGGCATGTCTCATTCATCACTATAAGATAAAGAACCAAAGGCCATAACACAGGGAGAGAGTGCAACTTTTTGCGATACAGTATTCAATCACACTAGTTGCATTCCTCTTTGGGTTTGTGTCTAATAAGCTTGCATCAAACTTTACACAGTGATTTGATGAACAGTGGTGAGTAAAGTAAAACACTGTCACTGGAAGAGAATCAGTAAAAACCGTAATGGCTGTGTGTTAAAAACAATTCTATAAATTTACAGCTTCACACAACCGTGTGTGCAGTTTTCCCATGGGTCCCATTGGATAACTCGTTAGTGTGTGTGCTTTTGTGTGTATCAGATATATGAATGCCCAGCTAGAGCTCTTTTATTATTCTTTAGAGGCAGATGTTCCAGTGATTGGAGGATGAGGAAGCAACGACGAACAGGAGAAAAAAACAGATAATGAGGTTCGCTATATCAGAGTAGCCCCTTTCTGTTTCTCTTACACTCACTCTACAGTGCAGTTTGTCACTCTGCTATGACTTTGTTCTGTTTTTTCAGCTGCTCTGTGCCTCTTATCTCCCTCCCAGAATTGTCGGTTTTCCCTCTTTTCTGTTTCCCTGCATACTCACTCTATCTTCTTCCTCTCGGTGTGTCTCTGTCTATCCCACCCCCATCTCACTCTTACTGATGTGGAGGCAGATGCTTTGGGCCCCCAGAAGGAGAGTGTCTCTGATATAAAAGGGTCTAATGAATGGGAGCCGCCTGTTTGTGTGCCTGCCGCCAAGTAGTGCAGCTGCATCGGCGCTGGATGGCACAAACAAAAGCCTCCCCGTCCCCTTCTGTAAATCCTCCTGCCCGGGCGGTGCACGTGTGTCACTTCAGATTGAGGCAAATCGATATTGTGAGTTAATCCATGCAAACATCTAACATAAAAACAAATAAATGGACACTACTTCTTTATAACTTTGGTCTGAAGGATCTTTATCCTTGTGTAAAGTGAAGTTATTCATAACACAAATCCACTAGATCATTTCCACAAACTCGGTGTCTGCCTGCACTGTGGGGTAGCATCTCTGTGCTGATTTTTCTCTCTATTTCCCGCCTGTGTTCAGTAGCTATTTTCGGTTAATTACTCCTAATGAATTTGTGTATCCTTATTGTCCTCTAGAGCACTGAAGAGTGGTCTCTTGTCAAAAAGTGGAAAAAAAATCCAAAAGCCATTTTGTCAGTTTCTAATCAATCTCCCAGGTTTTGATTGATGTCTGCCTGGTCTATTTTTTTCTCCCTGTTTTCTGTGCAGCAAGGGAAGTATTGTTTTCCCCCCTTTTTTGTTTATTCCATTATCTTAAAGCTTTGTTGGGGGTGTAATGAAAGCTTAGAGGAACAGGTGATGGGGCTAATTAGTCATTAGCGAAGAGATTAGGGTCCCAAATGACAAGTGCATGCTTTACAAGGTCATAATTTGATTAAAGTCTCTGCCAGTTGATGGGAGAAGCTACTCTGAGATGATTAACTTGTCCCCCCATTCCTCTCCACATGCCACTGAGACAATCTCTAATTTCGTCATACATATCGCAGAGAGCACGTTTGTCAGTTCATGTGACAGGCTGAGGTCTATTGACCGGGCTTAGTGTATTTGTAGACTATAGTCTAGACTAACACCAGTAAACACCAGTTGATCTGTTTCTAGGTGCTGCAGTACATGTGTTACAAAACATATTGACTTGCTCTATTTCTGCTTGTACTCTAACAGTGACAACAAGAAGTCACTGCATCTGGCCAAGAAATAGATGTATCAAGAAAATGCCTGAAAAACCACATGTGCTGCACTGATTTGACAAATTAGATAAGAGATGAGTAATTAGTTGGATTTATAGATGTGGGTTGGCTTTTAGTGGATTACATATTTCATAACTGTATTTCCATTGTCACTATATTGCTATTGAGGGCTTGACATTCAAACATTGTGTGTTGTGTGTGTGTTTTGATGATATGATGATGCCCATGACCCTGTAATGACATGCCTTCTGATGCTGTTGCAGATGTTTACATAAAGCAATGGACACTGTGGCTTTGACATGAGTCACATGTCAGGAGTGAGCGGTGCCCTTAAGAGTCATGCTTGTAATGATGTATGCATCTTGACAGAAGGATGAAATTATCTGCAAGTATCCTTAAGTCTACTGAGAGCTTGGACATAGTTGGCTATTGCGTTTGCTCATGAAAAACTCTAAGATCATCAATTATACTTGGGTCAAAGGGTGAGAGCAGCCTTGAGGCACTGTACGTTCCTCTAGAGTGAGGTCTCCAATTGATGTTTCCAAGGTCTCAAGCAACAGCTACAAACTGCATGAGCTCAAGATATGTTCTCAAAACCTTATGTGAATTTTCCTAAAAGGACCAAAAAGAGCAGTGTGACACGTCCGATTGATTCAGCAGCAGTGGTGGAATTAAAAGTACCAATACAGCAATGTAAAAATAGTCCATTACAAGTAAAGGCCGTGCAGGAAAAATCCTACTTAAGTTAAAGAACATAAATGTTATCAGCAAAATGTAGTTACAGTATTGAAATAAAAGTACTGGTTCGGTCCCTCTGGCATATATATTATTATATATGACATCATTAGATTATTAATAGTGAAGCATCAGTGTTAGAGCAGCATGTTACTGTTGAGCTGCTGGAGGCGGAGCTAGTTGGAACTAGTTTACATACAGAGATACCAGATAAATCTGAAAACTCATCACATGATTAACGGGAGACGAAAGAAGAAAAAACAAAGCTCTGATGCACAAATCTGTTTTCAGTTCTTGGTCTTTTTCTTTAATCTGAACATTCAAATGAAACCATGCAAGAAGTTTAGAGGGAAAAAAAATCACTATTTGGTGGAGGAGTTAACAAGTCAAAGACATCTGAAATGTGAACCTGAGTGCAAGCGCTTTACGTAAGACGTCAAAAAAGTTCGGAACCACCATTGTGTAAAGACTTCATCTTAAAAGTAACTACTAACTAATGCTCTGTCAAATACATTTAGTGGAGTAAAAAGTACATATTGACCTCTGGAATGTAGTGGAGTGGAAGTGTAAAATAGTATAAAAGGAAATACTCAAGTAAGTCCTTAAGTAAATTTACTTCCACCATTGTTTGACAGGGAAGCTTTTCTCTATTCTGGCCCTGATTTTTATTTCACCTTAGCCAATACTTTCTGAGTTCTGTCAAAAGGTGAATCACGCTTGACTGGCACACAGTTTTTACACACATGCAGTTCCTTTGGTCGTCATATGTGCGCCCTGCCCTTCACCTTTCCCCCCTCTATCACCTTCTCTGTCTATTGTTTACTAGTTGCTGTATGCTGTGATCAAATATTGATAGAGGTCAGTAGCAGAGCAAAGTCCCCCGCATTTCAATTTTTAATGTATAATATAGCACCGCAAATGGTGTTCCCTCCACTTTAATGCTTTCGAAGGCAAATACTTCCCTACCAGTCCCATTGGTTCAGAATTCAGTTTATGAGTGCGTTCCCCTCAGGTCCATTTAAAGCCACAGTGCAGCTTTATATGTAGTGAACCATGCCACCAGTGAATTAGAAATACACTCAAACCCCTTCAAAAATCGAAGAGAGTCAACATATTTCCACTCCGCATCCTAAGTGGCCTTTTGGAGAAAGTAATAACCTTGAATAATCTTTGAAAAGAATGAAAAAGCTGGAGCAGGGCAGAAATAGGCTAGGAGGCTCAGAAAAGCAGGTTTGTGGTAGTTGAAATGGCTAAGTGTCAAAAGATGCAATGAGTGGGTTATTGAGTCCTCCTCATTTATGTTTAATACACACATGGATGAAGAGTCAAATTGCAGTTGTGGGGTCAAGCCTAGCAGGTCACTGAGCATTAGAAACTGAAAGAAAAACCATGAAAACAGACATAATGCATGCATGTTTACTGTACATGTGCATGCATGTGTGAGTAAATAGGTTTGTGGGCTCATCTAGCTTCTCAGCTGTATGTCTTTGCATTTCCCAGTTTGTGAGCGCTGTTGTTTCCATATGTTCTGCCAGATAAAAAGCTTTTTTGCTGGCTTTGTGTGAGCTTCTTTGCTTTGATGCTCTTTTAGTCAAGAAGCAATGGCTCCTTTGGGGTGTCAGTTGCCACCGCCTTAACAGATGAGCATACAGTATTTGGAATTAGATATGGGGCCAGGGCCACTCCAACAGATGCGGCTGAAGCCTTTTAATTCTTCACCACCTCTTTCTTCTTCTCTCAAATATGTAGAGACATGCAACATGTATGCTCAAACATTCATACGTAGGCCAATCTCTCAGCAGTTCCACTCCTACTGAACTAAATTGCTAATCTAATTACTTTTTCTTATAAACATACAGCCGCAATACAGTTCTTTGCAAGGGAATCTAATTTGTCATTTTATTGAAGGATGCTTTTTGCCTTTCTTTCAATGGACAAGAGGTGGTTAAAGTGGATGGCACATATACAACATCCAGGACTTGACACCTGGAGACTGGAATTTGCATGTAGACTCTTTTAGGTTTCTAGGTTTAGCTTAGCCTGGCTCACAGGATGTATGCTGGAATAAACCCACCCACTATTTCAGTCGGCATTCTCATCCTTTCTGCTCTCTGCATATTACCATTTTCAAAGTTCTCTTTGCTACGTTACGGAACAACAACCACCTCGGAGCTGCACCTACATGCTGAAATGTCAATGTTTTGCCAAACATATTCTTCCTTTTTTGTGGCATTTTCTTTTGCAAGCATTTGGTCATTTTAATACCATGGCATACCTTCCCATGTGGTTGTTTTCCCACCAAAACAAGTTCTCCCCTGACACTAATCTGCAATAGTGTCACTGCGCCCTGTGCTTGGCGCTGCCCAGTACATTGATTGACGCTGATTCGCATAAAGAAATAGAAACTAGCCAAACCACCTGGAGGGTTTTGTATTCCAGAATGACAGTGAGCGGTACCAGACCTATCTCCAGTGGCACAACACTAATGTAGTGTGAAGATAGGTCTGCAAGACTAGGTTTAGGCAATAAAAGTGGTTTGGGGTTAGGTAAAGATCATGGTATGGGTTAAATGGGGTTAATAAATACATTGTGAGTGATTTTTCATCACCTTTGTAATCTTAAAACAAGCCCTGGTATCTTCTTTCACCCTAACCAAATGCTGTCACTGTCTAAACTTAAAAGTATAAGCATAAAACTTAAAGTTTAATGACACTGTGATTAATACCAGCAGATATTGTAACTCTAACTTTTGGTGGATAAAATATGTTGCCTGTGAACAATTTACATTTGCCTTCAGAATCAATATTTTTACCACTTCAGAACTACATTAACAACATTTCATTACTTCTGTTAAAATAAAATGCACTGTGCGTGGCATTACGTTTATTACAGTTACATTTTAGCTCTACAAGAATGTAATTTCTGAGAGACAGGGTTGTTGTAGACACAACCGATAAATTCAGACACACGCAGACACCTAGTCCATTACTCTCTACACTCCCTCAGTGAACTCTGTCCCACCTTCTGAAAGTCTCTGTATAATGCAAAGAGTATCAATGTGAATAGATCACCAAGGGTACTCAGGTCTCCTGTGGTTTTCTTAGGGCAATTCCACCTTTGCTTATTTTAGACTCGGCTTGCCTCTACAATATAAACCGGGGTCATTTTACATGCAGGATCAAGCCATGAAACTCTATCCCGCACTCGTGAAATATGAATTCAGTTAAGTGAACTGAAAGTCTTTTGCATCTTTTTTCCTGAAAGTAACCAGGGTCTATCTAGGGTTAATGGTTCTGCCCTGGGTGAAAGCACTTGACATGGTGCACCATAGCGCCGAAGGGTTAGAAATAATAACAACAAGGCCATTTGAAGTTCAAACATACGTTATAATGCAACACTGCATGTAGTGGCACCATCTCCCTGGGATCATGCATGCTTCCACGCCACATTGATGCACAGAAGGAACAAAATACAGTGTCTTTGAAGTTAATGAATACTGTTTGATTGCTTTAATCAATACACTTAGAATACAAATGTATATGAACTTGGTAAGAAAAGACACTAATTTCTTATTTTGTATCCTGCGTCAAAAGTTATTTAATCTGTTAAATTAACACTTGATGAGCTCTTTGCTAATCTGTTACTAAATGCTTCATTAAATGGGAAAGACAACACAATGCAAAACAAGCCGATGAGCATTGCCAATGGATTGAAAGGATCTGTTTTTGTTGTTTGCTACAAAAACAACATAATGTGATAAATGGTTTAAGCCTGAGCCAACGGAACAAACCATGTAATTCTCTAAGATTTTAGTCCTCGTGGTGAAAAAAATAAACAAAGAACTGCATTGAAAGATGACAAGAAAATGAAGAAAGAACAACTGAAATAGTTAGACGCTCCCCATCTCAGCCATTTCTCGTGAGAAAATAGAATCGGAAAAAACAACCTCTATTTCTATCTATTGGACCAGCCAAAGGCACATCAACTATTTTCTCTCCCCTCTCCCCATCGTCACTGAAAGCAATCATTTTAGAATTGATTTTCATGGCTCAGAGAGAAATAATGGGAATTCTTTCTAATGTAGAAATGTATGTGTTCCTTTTGGTTAACCAGAATAGACCATATTTCAAGCTTGTCAGTTAGAGAAGTAAAAATACCTCTCATCTTCTGCTCAACTTTTTCTATCCTCCTATCCCCACTGTCTAAAATGACAACTCATCATCTTTAAAAATCAATCATATAATTCTATATTCTTCTGGAAAGTTTGGTTCTTTTTAGGACTCCTTGGGTCCACATTTGTCTATGTTTTGAGGAGATAAAATACCACGGCAACCAGCAAATCATTCTTCACGGTGACAACAGGGAGGGAGAATGACAATTGCCTTAACATGCCCCAGTTAGCACTCACCCAGTGCACTCTTATTCATCCCCACTTACACATTGTCACGTCTTGTCGCTAAATAGCTGAAGTGAAATCTACATGTCCATTGGCCCTCGCCAACGCCCCAGTGTTGAATTTGAAAAGCTCACTTCCACGTGCCTTCCTCCATTCCCTTGCAATTGTACCAACCCTTTTCACCCACAACGCCTCAAAAAAGCAGAGTCAATCCAAAAGCAGCAGCTCCTCTCCCCTGGATGAGCCCAAATCCATTTACCTAGGGTTTATCCATCAGCAGCTGTCGAGTGCCTAACACCCTGCCCAGGTGCCATTACTGTACCATTACATACCAGATTCCCCCAGTTTATTACCACTATAGGAGCGTGTCAGCTATTATTAATGATAGCTCAACCCCTGCCGATGAAAAGGACTATTGATTGACAGAGAGGGGTGAGGAGGTTGGGGATTGCCCAGACATAACCTGTATTTTTTTTTTTTCTTGCTTGGATTTTAAGATACAGTAGCTCTTCAGCAGCGTTGTGCAAACTAGGACAAAGTGTACTCTAACTTACGCAGTTGGTGCTATTTCAAAAGTAGATTTGCTGCAGAGATTCAGGTCAGCAACAACTAACAAAAGGTTCTTTACATCTCACAAAATCACAATGTACAGATGCAAAAGCAGGTTGGAAAACATGTTTTATTGAAACCGTAAAAGTGGTAAATAGGATCAGATACACTCATTATGTTGCAAGTCATTCAATCTGTGGCTCTAGGAGCGTACAATGAACTGATTATTGTTTTTAGAAAAAGTCATTCCAGTAATGTAATAATGATGAAGCTCGAAGACTTTAGAGCAGTAGAGTAATGGTAAAAGGAGGATAAAATCAAATCAAAACCAACCTCACCAGAAAACCTACAATACTGGTTGATTATTTAAGGGGGTTAAAGCAACCTTTCTGGTATCTAATCAGGCAGCAAGTGTGGGTGTCAGCGTCAATATTTCTAAGTCTGTGTTTTTGTTCATCCACAATAAAACACAACCCTGGAGCTAAAACAAACTGAAACAGGGTCAGCAGTGTTTCCAAACTTTCCATTTTTGGGTGGTTAAAAGTAGTGAGTAGTGTGGACGCTAGGAGTAAATGCAACAAAAATGTATTAGTGTGGACATAGCTTCATATTGACAACAAGCCTTATATTAACTGAAAGCTCATATATTCTTCCATTGCAAGAGAATAGCGTAGCCACAGAGTCACTTTTCTCACATTTTGAAGTGAAAATGGTTCTCAAAAAGCACCACTTTTTCCTCTAATCTCTTGCTACTTTTCAAAGCATTGATATTGATAAGAAGTGAAACGTTTTTGTTTTTTTTTTTTCTTCCAAGGCAACATCAGTGCATAGCAGCAGAGCTACAACAGCCATGTTGGACTGAAAACTGTTGACAAAAAACTACCAGATTTTCACCTCTTTGCTTACTCTTTGCCCTAACAATGATTTTTGTAACCAAGTTGTTTTTGTGCCTAAAACTGACCAAACTTTAGCCGTGGCATTGTCACAGCCTATAATTGCAACAGTTATTTCTTACATTTTAAAGTTATCTGTGGTATTTTGTGTCATTTTTCCTGCTGCCACAGCTGCCATTTCATGTAGTTTCTCTTCCTGCTTGTACGGGTGTTAAGCCATCATCTAAGACCAGAAAGTCTGCAAATGCTCATGTTGTTGTATGTGGTTTTGGGAGTCACTGGAAATCGATGTTTAGGTACGAGAAAAAGGTTGGCAAGTGAGGCAGAGATCTCCTGATTTCAGTCTCAAGTAGGCTGTAACAAGAATCCTGTATTTCCCATCATGCATCTCAACATCATTTTGTAACTCAGGCTTAGACTTAAGCATCATTAGCAGCTTTTGCTGTCACTAGAAATGTTACCTTGTTAACATAAAATCAGTGAAGTGGCCCATCAGTTCACTTACTGTAAATGGCTCTCACTACTTTTTCAAAAATGATGCAAGTTTATGCAGACACTACATTTTAATCAGTGTCATCTCTATAATAATTCTTTAATGTCCCTTCAAATTATACCAAGTTGTCGTGACACTTGGCAAATAAAGAACCAAGATGTCAGAGGCAATTAGTGTTGAACATGATGCGAGAGGAGAAGAAGAACTCATAACCCTTTTATCAGGGCTATACTTTGTTATATTGCCATCAGCTAGTGTCAGGATCAATCTGCAAGTGTCCATTGCCAAAACCCAATGGAGGGAAAAAGGTCTATTTGGTCCTCATGTTGACCAACGGAATATCAATGAGCACTTAACTACCCAAAGTGGATGAAAGAGAAAAGGAGAGTAAATGGGGTACAGAGATGAGCAGAGAAAGTACTCCGGAGATTTCTACAGAGTGTTTGCATTTCCTCACTGACAGAGAAGAGAGATGACAGAAAAAGTAAACAGACTTTGTCTTGGTGCAGCAAGAGAACTTTGGTGACAACTCAGGCATTTATCTGACAAGCAACCCCTGAAAAAATCCTTTTCGATAAGGAATAGAAGTAGTTATTAAATTGTTAAAGCAGGAGAAAAGCATTGCGCTGAGGACAGCAAAGAAGCAGAAGTACTATTTCTCTATTAAAAGGCACAAGAGATGGAAAATGTCCCATTTCTACCCTGTTGTCTCCATTTTCCTTATTTACTGTTGTGGAGGATCAATGATAGTGTACAGGCGTAACCTGGCAAGGTTATTTCCTCAGTATTACTGTCTTATCAAGCTGAGTGAAAACTTGTTGGTTCTGCCTGCAAGCTCAGCCAAGCACCGGGCTTACGAATGCTGACGACTGTGATTGCTCGACTGTTGAGAGGTCATCTTGCAACACAGGGAACATTTGGTCCTTGAATAGAAGTCATGTTTTGCAGGCAAGATTGTCACCAACAAGTGACAGGAGGCACAGCAATATGAAAAAAGTAAAATTACCACTGGTTTGGAGTCATTTTATAAGCCTTTTTTTTTTTTTTTTTTTTACACCACCAACACAAAGTCATAAACAGATGAGTAAGCAGCCCTCCTAGCCACTGTTAAAGTTAAATTACTACTTCCAGGTTAAACTTTAAAAATTGAGTGAAAAGAAGTTCGGCAAAATTCAACAATCCATCCATTAAAAATAAAGTCAGAAATAGAAATAAGACTTTGATCAATGTAGAAATCAGGGAACTATAATCCCAAATAATCTGAACCTTAAATGAAGCTTTAAAATGATTGAAATTTAAATTACACAGGACAAAAAGATTGTCTACAGAAAATGACACTTGCATAAATGGCATAAATGCCAACAAAAGTGAAAGCTTTTATCTGCTACCACTGCTGTGCTTTTCACTTAAACATTGCCATGTTGTTCCATACACTAATATACACTAAAAGGTACAATATACACATTATACATGTAAACGTGAATTAGTAAGAGTATAATGTCTGGCATAAGCCTACACAGTTTGTACAGCTTGGGCATGTTTTCATGTCAATTCTTGTAGCTATGGAAATACTTTAGTTATCATGCACAACATGTTTTTGATCTTCATTTATATGAATGGAAATGCAATGCACAGCATATCAAATATAATACATATTGTATATAAACACATGCTTAATTGTCATGTGAGCTCAAGGGACATGCAGTTTATATGAATATACTTCTCATGGTCTGTTTGACAATATCTCGATAAACAAGTTTTGCTGTGTGACAGATCCATCCTTGGGTTTATTGTTTTCACCGGCTCACAAGTATGTTGGATAAGGAGTAAGGTTTCTGTGGCACTTTTATAGAGGCAGATCCGATTGGGTTAGAAGGCTAATCCTGATTGAATGAGCAAGAACGAAGATAAATGTCCGAACTAAATCTAGTGACGGCTCTGCAAAATACAAGTTCTTTAAAAAGCATTTCTCTTTGATTATTGAAAATGAAAGCAGCCTGCCAAGTGATACAGTGGGTTTGGCTGTTGTGCTGACATGGTGTGGTACACCACTGAGGTTGTGTTGGGGCTTCCTGCAGTATTACTTAAACATACATCTTTGCCCTGACAGGCTTTTCGTTGTGCCAAGACTTCCACGAGGGAATATTCTGAGGGCCTGATCTGAATTTCAAACTAAAATCAATTATTCATTTATGACTAATGCTGACTAATTGTGGCCTTTTTTTCTCCTTCGTGATAAGAAAGAACCCATGGAAGGATGAGAAAAGAACACCATTCAACCTCTGTAAGCATAAAGCTGTCATTAAGGACTCTTCTGAAGAGACGGTTTTTAGATTTCTTTCTGACACTCAGTAGATCGTCTGCCTCAGATTGACTTGCATTACAGAAACATTTACCTCACATTCAAACAGGGCTTGGGTTTCATTGAGCCTGACAGTGAGCCTTCATTTGAACTGAATCTTAACTCTCATGTTCATCAGCTGATTTCAAGTCCTGACATTTTCCTGAAAAGGTAAAACAGGTGTTTTACTAATGGCCTGTCATTCAGCAGTTTGCTTTCATGGCATCAGCATCACCTTGAGCTGAATGCCATATATTATGCGTGGTATTTTGAAGGATATCCTCTCTTTGACACATCCAACTGAGCTGCAAACTGTGAAAATGAAAGATATTTGTAGGCCGTTCTATAGATAATACCATGTAATCATTTAGGCATTCAGTTTTTATCAAAAAATGTCAAATGCAGAGAAGACTATAATAGATTTAAAGGTTCAATATGTAAGTATGTCACACATACTTGTATGCTTAATGATGTTTGTTTTGCGCTGGGATCCAGTTGTTTGTTGAAGATGACATTTCGAATTTAACGACTGTCCCAGTTGCCTATATCCATGTAGAGTGCAGTGTAGAGGACTTGGATCTATTTTCTACAAAAATCCTTATGTTACCTCCTAAAGTGTTCAATCTCTATCTTTTGCTCCTCTAGAGTAGCAATAGCGTGCAACACTAGCTACTGTTAATGTAGAAATGGAGTTTAACATCAGCGAGTGACTGGCTCCCAGCACAAAACAGACTCGAACACAAACTTCACACACAAGCAAGTGAAGTATGATTATTGGTATTTTTTTTATTTGGTGATTGTGCTCCTGAACATTCATAAATGTTGCAACATTCGTCATTATTTGTCCTTTCCCTTTAATGATTGACTTTTTTTAGTTATTTTCTTGCCATATTTTTGTAAAAAAGTCAGAGAGGGCTGGCTATGGGTTAAGGTGAAGATACACTGGTGATAGACAGGGGGGTGGAGAGCAGGACTCTGTGGACCACAGCTATTACTTTATGGCTAATGAGGTAAGAGGTGGTCATCTCCCTGTGGCATGTGTGCCCAGTGTGGATGGAAGCACAGGCCATGCAAGGTAATGGCACAGTTGGACCATGGCCTGGGGCGGTCCCACTGTGCCCTTGTCGTCACAGCCCAGGAAGCAAGTTATTCTGACAAAAACAAAAAAGGGAACAAGTTATCATGAATAACCTTTTCACTGACGTACTCCCAACAAATTGATGACTTATTAACTCCTCAGTTGACATCTTCGGCCTGTCCTTCAGTATGCATGCTGGTTAAAGAGTGTACATATACACATACTGGATGTCTACGGGTATTCTGTGTGTGCTTGTGTGTGGTTGCATGCCGCCTGCATGCGTCAAACAGCTCTATTTGAGGTGGCAGGCACAGGTGCGCTAACGGCATGGCAGGCTCCAGCAGGTTATTGGCCGACAGATGGAGCGGAAGGCGGGGTGTGCTGGGGGGACAGAGGCGACTGCGGGGTGGAGGGGTGCAGGTTGGAAAAGAGAGGGGGAGGGCATGGCCACCAGTGGGTAGGGATCTGCCAGGAGTGGCAACTGGCACCATCTAAGGTTTTTTATGCAGTCTGTATGACCTGAGCCTTGTCACGCCCAATAACAACTTGTTTTGTCTGTCAGACCTGGGCAACAAATACTGATAAATACTTTCCCAGTGATTGAAAAACATGAGAGTAGCAGCTGAATAATTGTACCAACCTGCTGACACAACTACATTTGGACTGGTGTATTCCTCATTTTTTTCATTTGGTTATTATCTTTAAACCAAAAGTGAGATTATCTAAGGTTACACAAGTGTTTTAAGTGACAAGAGAGAAGAGCTGAAATGGTAAAAGCTACTGATTTATTCAGTTGCTGACTCAAGATTTTCTGGATTAAAGATTGTTTAATGAACACCACCTTCTTGCATACATGACCACTGCTAGTTGTTTTTGTTCAGCTAATAAAATTTAAAGCCTCTTAGATACATTTTAATCCAGCTGTTATTATGTGCTTATGAGCTTTTTAGTTGCTTAAAAACCAAATCTGGTCTTTTGGGAGAAAAACTAAATTTGGCTTTAACAAAAAGAAAAGCATCTAAGATGGAAACAGATTTTTGCCGTTTTTGGTTTGACACATCCGTGAACCTCAATGACAAAAGTTAGGTTGTAGGATGATTATTTAATCCTGTTACATCCCTTTTGAATGCACATTAGCATTGACTTTCGCAATATGGTGAGTTACTCAGCTGAAAAAAAACAAACTCTCTTAAAGGTGCAGTGTGTAAATGTCATCTAGCAGTGAGTTCTCAGATTGTAACCCTTCATCTCACTCTCCTCTTGCAAAAAACGAATAAGGCCCACACTAGAGCCAGTGTTTGTTTTGTCTGTTCTGGGCTACTGTAGAAACATAGCAGGGCAACATGGCTGACTCCATAAAAGAGGACCCACTCCCTCTGTAGATTTAAGCCCAGTTCAGACCAAAGATTCGAATAAGACTAAACCATTGTAGAACATTGCAGGTAAAGGCCAGTTGACACCACTAGGAATGCATCTGTAGTAAATAACTCACTATCACTGTGCTAATTCATATTTGAAGATGCTACAAAGTATACCCAGTTACAAAAGAGCATGAAAAGCCTGCCGTTAGAGTGGAAGAAGAGATAAAAGTGGAAATGATACATGATGATTCTCGTCTCGTTGCATTGATCTGAAGTGGCAGATTTTCAGGACGCTGTGGACTGGTGGTTTATAAGATTTCAGCTTGTCTTTGATGTGAATCTTTGGTCTGAACGGGGCTTTGAATGACTCATTCAGCACAATTGTGCTGTGTTTAAGTTATTAATTTAAATAAGTTAAAAGTTAAAAAAATGAAAGTAAGCTCATAATTTAGCGTGAGCAATAGAGTGAATGGAGAGAGCGAGCACTGATAGTGAGAAAAAAGGTGTGAAATGAAAAAATAAAGTGATTGTTTTCACAGCGATTTTGCTGTTTGTGTGTGGTTTGCCCAGAGTTTTGTCTCTCAGACAGAACTGCAGCCCCTAAGAGTACTGAAGTGAGAAGAGCAGCTTCATTTTATAATGTGTGATGTTGTTATTGGCAGGAGATATAAACTCACTGCCAAATGTCCACACCTCAGAGAAACGTTCTGTACACAGCGAAACAAGAGGAAAATAGAAAATACAGGAAACTCAACAAGGAAAATCAGAAGCGATGATTTAGAGGGATTATTATCGTTCTTTTTGAGACAGTGTTACATACTTTGCCTTAACTACATATATGTAATTTCTGCAAATGGGTCCTGATAAATCCTCCATGCCGCACCATTAAAACCTGCCTTACATTTTAATAAAACATTACTAATGCATTGGATGTTGGCATACTGACTTTAACAGGACATACCAACAAGCAGCTACCACGGGGTCAGATTAATAAGAACACTGAGTTATGTAATTACCATTTACCTCACTGACAGTGTTCTGCATGGCTAGCAACTCCCCTCATTGACAATTAATCACACCTTTGCCAATCATACCAGCAGCAGCTGAAAAAAACTGCAATCTGACAGCATTGTGCCTTCAAATGAAAAAAAAATATGATCATTAATATTAATATTGAAAAGACTAGAAATAGGGTGTGGGAAAACAGGAAAGTCGAAGGTTGGGCAAATCAGCTCTTATCAAGTTTAATACTATGGCCCCTCTGTAGGGCTCATATTTTCCATTAATCTGCACCGCATGAATACTAATAGGCCCGGTGGCTTAATGGCCCTACCCAAATCCCTGTATTTGATTTCCACTTCTCAAAGTGACCTTTTCCCCATGCTAATGGGCTTACCTGTGCTAGATCATGTTGGAGCATGAGAAAGGATGGCGCGACTCGGCCGTTCCAGTTCATTCTGTTTAAAGGAAACGTCGACATTTTAGTCTGACACTCAAGTGACCAGACGGGCAAACACAGACCTAGACACACAAACACAGGTCTGATACCGAAACATTGAGAGCCCCACCTTTTCATCTCATTTAGGAGTATATTCAGAAAAGAAGCAAGCAGCTGAGTCATAATGGCCTGCTGTATTTCTTTTTTAGTGAGCTGGCCAGGAAAGACATTGGGTAGTTTTCATTCCTTTAGTTGGAAATTATCACCTTGTCAGAGAGGATATCAACTCAACAAGAGTTTTGCAAACACAATCTACACACTCTCACTCCCAACTCATCACATGCTGACACTTGATCAGGTCCTCGTTTTTCAATGTAAAGTGCATCCATATAGCATCATTTTTCGACACATGGGCTAAGTGGCATTTTTCGGCATGAAGGGTAGTCCAAAAGATGTCTGGTTAAAGCAGGGGTGTCAAACTCCGGTCCTCGAGGGCCACAATCCAGCATGTTTTAGATGTTTCCCTCTTCCAACACAC
>JAPQRN010000011.1:9980556-10009408 GCA_037367275.1 Coranthus polyacanthus
GTTCAGGGAGCATGAGACATTATTTTGACACAATTCAATCTGTTTTTAGGCCGCTACAGAGTCCAGACCTTATCCCCATTGAGAATCTTTGGGATGTGCTGGAGAAGACTCTACACAGAGGTCTGACTCCCATCTTGAATACAAGATCTTGGTAAAAAATGAATGCAACTGGACGGAAATAAATGTTGTGACATTTATTGTGACATTGCATAAGCATTGTGTGGAATGAATGATGCCACTGTGAATGTGCCCCATAATCACAGCTACACAGTGGTCCAACGAAATATAGTGTGTGTGGCTGGGCAGTGTACATGAGGTGAATAAAATTTCAATACTGTTCTATAATCATGATTTCTGCCCGAGTTGCATCCAATTTTCACCAGCAACAGTGGTGAAAACAGTTCCCATGATCCCACGCTACTTCACAATATCATCTACTACTATGTCTTTGTAGTTTTGATTGAGAGACCCCTAGCTGCAGAAATTGCATACTGTGTCTTTAACCCAGTCTTTTTCTTTTTTTTTATTTGGCCCAGCATGCCTTTGCTGCTGTGTTCCCCACCAAACTGTTGCATTGTTCTTTCTCTCTCTCTTTGGTCTGGTAGTCACTTATTGGGACTTCTGGGATGAAAACAGTCCTAGCAAGACACACATCAAAACACACACACACAAGAAGCATCCACTGCCCCAGTGGATCTCAAGGCCATTCACACAGCCACTGGGCGTGCTAGAGACTCCGATATGGCCTAGTGGTGCGAGCCACACATGGCTAGCACCATTGTCCCATATTAATACACTATCGACCCACCCAGACATGCTTTGTCAAAGGAAGGTGCCGCCACACCAGATTTTCTCTGGGCAGTATTGATGTGGGGGCACCAGAGGAAGGCAGTAATGGATACATAGCTGCAATAAGAACCTCAGCCAAGCTTGGGGAACAGAAGAAGAGGGTATTTTTTGTTTTTTCTCCTATAATCCTCGAGCTGCTCAAGGGTCCTATAGGAAGCGCCCATGCACTCCTGTTCTCAGGCCAACAGACGCAGCCTGGGACGTCCACAGAGGTTTAGGGTTGCTATTTCAGTTTCTGGGTATGATGGATTATTTCTTGCATCTCCTCCTCCTGTCGCCAGCCATGCATCTCAGCTGCCATACCGATTTGGCAAATATGAATGTATATGTTTATATTTATAGGTTCAGATATAAAAAAGGGCGGGGGCGCGGGGAGGTTTATCTCAGCACTTTGCCGTCCCTTGATGCCTTCCCTATCTGTAAATATCTCCAGACAGCCATGTCAGGGATTTATGTGAAGGTGACAATGGCAGAACTAGCTGTCCAAATGTTTCAGTCAGACTCATATCAGAGCTGTGTGGAAACAAATGAAACCAATAACAGACAAATTCGGAAAAGAATGCCTATTGTCAGTAGAATAACAAGACACATGGCAGTGTTATAACAATATTATATTTGTGAATGAATAATGCCCGGGCCGCTTTTACAAGTCACACCTGGTCAAACTTAACATTTCTGTAACTCTTATGAAGATGAATAATGTTAGATTAAGGTAAAGGCACCATTGGCACAAAGTACTGCACTGTATTAATTTTACCACCCAATTATCATCTCTTATGCACAAAGAAAACACTGATGACAATACTTTAAAAAAAAAATCTTGCAAACAACTTCCCTTGATGTTGTGCAGTAGCTGCCTGTGTTTTGTAGCATTTTCATCTTTACAACCTTTTATGACTTCCTCAGTGACCCATAATGTCAGTTTTATCGACCTCAAGTGAAACGGGAAGAGAAATGAGAACAACAACGTAGCAACTGGGGAGAAGCAGGTTAGCATGCAGCTCTGAGAGACTAGAAACCATGTTTCCTCTCAGTTACAAGAATCAGAAAATTGCTTAATGCATACACAAGCAGAGAGGTTGGACACAGCTGTCCAGCATATGACAGTACCTCAGTGTTAGACTGTGTGCAGCAAGCTGAGGAAGAGAGGTCGACTATGCTGCCAGGTTAGGACTCAGTCACTATCTTCAGGGACACAGGGTGATGTCCTGTGAGAGCTGACCTAAAAGCTTCAGGTGGCTTACATTCCCACCACTGCTTTTTCTGCTGTTGGAGGATAGATCACTAGATGGATGGTTGGTTGAACAGATAGAGGGACACAGCAGAAAGAGCCGACAATTTCATTTCCCATCTGCCACGTTAGTGCAGCATCAGCAAGCGTTTCATTCCCTAACCTATTTTGGTCTGTATTCCGACTTTTTTTCCCCCTCTGGGTATCTCCCATATCAGCATGTTTCAATCAGTGTAAACAGAGGTTAGGCAGGTGGCATTTAGCCCCAGTGCTGCATCACCCAACAGACCTTTCTCTTAATCTGAAAGGCCAAGTGATGAGTCAGCATGAGAAGTGTGAGGTTTTTGGAGTGAGAGGTCCGGCTTATCGGGGTGTCAGGCAGCAGCTGGAGCCTCCATGCTGAGAGAGACCCTCACTGGCATCAGGGAAAAGGATTGGCTTCATTAAAACATCCTAGGATTGGGTGACATCACTAGTTCGGCTGATAAACCAGCCAAGGCCGACTGTGGATATGTGATATATGTCCCATATAACAACTCGAGAGTGAAAGGGGACTCTTAAAAGATTGTAGGTGGGGGATGGGATGCAGGATATTTTGCCTTCATCATGTAAAATAGTCAAAAAGAAACTGTGTGGGGTTTATTGAAAAAAAGATTTCAGTAGTTCCGCATGTACATTTTTGTCAAAAGCATGGAGCAGAAGTGAAGTTTTCTTTTTCACAACCAAAATGAATCCAATCACTTTAATGCAATAATTCCCAGCTCCTAAGCATCATTACCATAAAGGCAGATTGATACAGTGTCCAGGCAAAATGGTGGAGATACAAGGGGAATAAAGTCACACAAACAGACAGCTCATTAATTTCCCCCGCCTGTGCTTGGGCCTAGCGACCTGAGTTTTTCACGCGGCGCTGGGAAATTTACTGCTTTGACAGACTAACCAAGCGCGCTCCTCCTAATTTGTATCGGCTCAGATTTGTTTTTGTTTTGGCGTCATCTTTATTTTTTATTGCAAATTACAGAGTGCCCCGAGTAATCTGGTGGGTCCGCTGAATGTTAATGAGCTTCGCACAGAACTTGCTGTTCTGGGAATACGAGCCGGATGTTTATGATTATTGGAACTTTTCCTCTCAGTCAATGTTTTCTTCTCCTTTTCTGTCCGTCCCCCCTCCTCCTCTCATTCTCTGATGAGCTTCCTGATCATCATAAATCTTGAGCCAGTAGTGTCCCTTGAGCAGAGCCACTGATCTTGTAATCCACTGTACCTCCCACACAAACAGTTTTTGGTGTAAAAGAGGGAATGTTTCTTCCTCAAGTATCAGTGAAAGGTCAGGATATTTTTGGTAGAAATGTAAATCTACTACAACAGTAGCATAGGGAAATTAAATAGATTTTATTGTATATAATAAACCCCTTAGAATGATGCAAGATAGTGACAAGAAAATGGTTTCTATATTTCTATAAATTCTCTATATGTTGCAATAATTTTACCTTTTTTCTTTTAAATTGTGGCCATCTTCTCTAGAGCATCTGTTGTCCTACATACTGTATATACACTGGAAGCGCTGTAGGCAGAGGTGGTTTTTAAAAAGGCACACTGATGTCATTAAATCACTAGACCAATTTTAAGTGGTAGGCACTAATCAAATGATTCCAAAAACTTGTCAAGGTTACACAGACAGATGCAACGCTAAATTAAATTTCACACTGTGGCTGCTTGGAGGAAGATTGAAAAGCACTAAATAGAGTTCTCCTCACATGCAGCTGGTATAATCATCTTAGTTCATCCCAGAAAGAAATGCGTTGCCTCCCTCTAACACCACTTACTCATATCATCCATCTCTACTTTTACTGAATATGTCCTATCTTAATTCTTATAAGGTATGTTTCTACTCAGATCTTTTAATTCTTTCATGTTTTTAGCAGCCACCGTAGCGGAGAGTGAAGGGGGGGTGTGGTGGTGGTGGTGGGGATATTCAGTTGGTTGCTATCTACAATTTCACCAGTGGATGCCACTAAATATTACACACCAAACTTTTAATTGTAAAAACATTTTCTGAAATTTCACACAGAACTTGGGTTGCATCTGAGTATCAATGTAGCTGTATTGCAGATGGCCAGTAGTGAGAGAAATACCCAGATCTTTTACTTAAAAAAATCACAAAAGCATTAGCATCAAAATATACTTAAAGTACCAAAATTGTACAGATGCAGATTGGCCCGTTTCAGATTAATATATATATACGTATATATATATAACTACATTATAATTACTTCTATCATCTTTAATGTTGCAGCTGTTAATGATGGGGCTCATTTTAATTCCTGTGATTGTGTTTAAAATTGCATACTAACTGGCATATTGATTCTAACCAAAAGTACTAAATAGTATGTAGTAGGTGACAAACCTGAGAATCTGTATTATGCTGAAGATACCTGGATGTATACTGCACCAGCCAAATTTCATATAATATACCCAAAGAGGAGATGAGTGTTTTTTTTGACAACAGCTTTCAGTCCAAAATGGCAGAGGTGTAGCTTTGTTACAATGCACTGATATTGCCATTGAACAAAAATTAGGTTTTGTTTCTTATCAATATAAGTTGTTTTACAGTAGAAAAGAGCATAGATTTAGAGATTAGAGGAAAAAGACAAAACTGTGGTGCTTTTTGGGAACCTTTCAGTCTATAAATGGTGGAAAAGTAACTCAGGCAATTCTGTTGCAATGGAACAATATATTGACTTTTAGTTCTTGGAAGTTCTTCAGTATGCTACTGGAGATACCTTCGTAATATACTGCATCCCACAATGCATTACGGTCATCCTCTTCTTTTGTCAAATGGCAAGTCACATTTAGCACAATTAGTGCATTACTGCCACCTGCTCCGCTGCAGTATGGGCCGGAGTTTACTATTTACATGCATTAAATATGGATGGATCAGGAAACTTAGAACAAAATGGTGTCAGGGGAGATGAGTGACTATGAGAGTAAGTATATAAATCTGCTGCAGTCCAGTTTGCTATGATATATTTACATACTTGATCATGCAGCAAAAAGTAGAATACTCCAGGAAAACACTCAGGAAACACTGACACAACCAAATATGCACACTATGCCAGGTAGCAGCCGACACTGACAATTAATATAAACAATCTGATATGTATCAGATGATTTAATGTAAAAGTAAAAGGAAAACTTCTGTAAACATCTGCCGACAGTACACAGGTAATTGAATCCATGGTGATTAGAGTACTGTACTGTATACTGCTATAGAAATTATTTAGTATATGTATGCAGTATAGTGTCCAGTATGTGATTCTGAACACAGCCTGTAGCATAATCCATAATAATCCATAATTTATTAGATGTTTATTTTGTATTAATACAATGAATCTGCAAAGTAACTAGTTACTCAAGTTACTTAAATAAATATTTGCCTCTAAAATGTAGTGGAGTACAGGTAAAAACTAGCAGAAAATATAAGTACTCAAGTAACGTATAAGTATCTCAAAGTACAGTATTTGAGTAAATGTACTTCCTTACATTCCACCACTGCTGATATCGTGTCACTACGGCTGGAAAACGGCTTTTACACCCACCTCCTCCATTGTTGTGTATGTGCTTTGTCCCAGCAGTCTTATGTGGATGTCTGCTGTACATAAAGTTCAGATTTGTTCATTTTTGCAAATAGGTTGGCTTAATTTCCCCAGACTCCTGCCAAGAATAGGCCTTTTTACATAGCAGACATTTTGACACCACAGTAGGAACAGCACAGGTGAAAGAAAATTAACGATGGCTGAATTCCATTTAGATGCCTCAGTCATGGTAGTGTGGCAGTCAGCCTATCAGGATGCATTACAGGACACAGTCATCCTTAATGTTATTAGTGACACCTGTGCTTTTGAGGCCAAACCTCAAGAGCCTTGATTTTTTTTTTTGTTGTTGTAGTAATGCGAATACAGCGTTACTGTTTCATATTTATATTGGTTAATCTTTACACCCCTGCACAGCACAGACAGTACTGTATTTTTTTCTTTCTCTTTTTCTGTCTTTACTAGATGGAAAAGTGACTGTTAGACTTAAATTTAAATCCTCACTGAGTCTTGTCATCCCCATTGAAGCTGTGTTTGTTGTGTTCACACACAGTGAAAAAAGGTATGGCTTATCGCACGCCAGGTGACATCATCAAATGAAGCAGGTGACGTGTTTCTTTTAGATTAGTATGCGAGATTAAGCGTTGCTGAAATGTTAATCTGTGGAAAAACAAACAGTGGAGCGGTTCGTCATGTGGGGAAGGAATCAGGCTGCGTTTAAACCAGAGTTTGTTTGAGATACGTAAGTCCTGATGCTGCTTTATATTACGGTCATGTGGACGTGTGCACATGTGTGAGATTTTGTGCATGTGTCATTGCACATGCGCATGTCGTTAGTATGCATAGGAATGTGACTGATGACTTTCATTAACAGGAGTGAAACAGGATTAGGCCCCCTTCAGTGTTGTCTGCTTTCACCTTTACTTTACTCTAATGATTTTCTCCCTTCCTCCTTTCCTCAAGGTTGACCCTGTCACTCTGACACCTGACTCTTCATTCTTTCCATCTTTTCTTTGTTCTTCTCCCCTCCTTTTTTCCTATCGTAATCATTCATTCATGCACTCACACACATAACTAACTTTCTTAAACTCTAAATTTACACTTACACAGATGTAAACAGACACACATATGGGATGCATACACTTTCAGCAGGAATCCAAATAAGGCATGGTGTATGTGTGTGTGTGTGTGTGTTTTGTTAGGTAAACAAAGCCTGGCTCCTTTTTATTATCAATGAAGCATAACCAAATCAATTTATAAACAGCCTTATCTGCTCACAGGAACGCCGGTAGCCCGGGAGCGATTAACTCCAACAGCCGTTAACTCTTTGCATACAAAACTACCATCGCTAAGCTATTTAAGCGATAGGGAACGGAGGTACAGAGTAGAGGGGGCGGGGATTGAACTTCATTTGTCCTCTCTAGTGAATGTGTATGAATGTGCATTGTGTACATGTGTGTGTGTGCATTTCTTGGAGAAAACTGTCTCTGATGCAAAGAAGTAAATGCAAAGAAGTATATGCTGAGCGAGAGGGGAGAGGAAGAGTGAGCAAGAGCGGAGGAAGGGATAGAGGGAGGGAGGTGGGGGGGTTGGGAGTGAATTTCGACATGTCATTTCTGAAATTGAGTTTTGATAACTGACAATTTGTTCAGCTAGTGAAATGTCAAGAGTCCAAAAAGATTGATGAAGTGCATAATAGATGTCTCAGATTGACTCTCCGCTGTGGGCTTGAGTCCCACGCACGCATCAGACCACCGAAACGATACAGAAATGAGATCTCTCGCACACACATCCACGCAAAGCCACACATACAAACACACACGCAAACAGATACACGCATACTTGACTGCTGGAGAGCACCTCTGATATGGAAAACTGGTCCACGTCAATTTAGTTGGGGTAGATGTGATTTCTGCCTGAACATGGAAGTGTCATTCAAATGAGTTGTTGTAATGGTCCGTGGGGCTATATAAATGGGGCCACATTAAGGTATCCTGTATTTTTCTGATTATAACTAATGTGGTCTGCTTGTCATGTTCAGGCACCAAACACTGATCTGCCACTGGTTTTACACTTAAAGATCTCTGCTACTGCTCTTGTAATATATCTCTATAGTTAATTTTAAATGAAACATTGCAGTTATACATGTGCAAAGTCTTTGCATCAGTGTTCTGTGTTCCTCCAAGATGTGTTTTTTTTTCCTTGACAAAAGCAACAAACAGCTGTGAGCTTTCTGATTGACAGTACAGACATTTGCTGTAGGAACACACAAACTGTGTGTGTGTGTGTGTGTGTGTGTGAGTGTTTGGTAGACTATTCAGAAAGATTGATCTACAAACTTACAGGAACTCCTGTGGTTTCTCTTTTTTCTCTCCAATTCGCTCCAGTTTCTGTTCATAATGAAGTAGAGGTTTGCAACTGGGGAAAATCATAACTTTTCTATCAGTTTGTGTCCCTAATTTTGTATTTCTGCAGTATTTATATGTGTTCTTACTGCATCTGATGCCTTGTCCACACTAATACGGCTATTTTTCTACATGGGTATTTTCCAAACAATCTGTCCACATTACTTTTGTTTTGCAAAATATCTCCATACATGGAAGAACATAAAAATGACTACAAATGCTCAGACAAACCATTGTTTCTTGCAGACTTTAAACGGATGCTGTGGATCAGGCTCTGGACACAGCAGATGCAGAGGTAGTCTGTATTAAGTAGTAAGTGTTTTCAGTGCATTTTTTTATGATATAGATTTCTCCACAACACCGGTGTGCATCTCCCAAAAATGTTTGTGCTGACTGTGATCTACTGCAGATTAAATACTTATCTAAAAAACAATCCCATTGTAACTGCAAGTTCTAATCAAATGTAAAAACACTGTATTTCCTATATATCCTCTGCCATTGTTGTTGTTTTAGGCATTGACATATACAGGTACATGCAACTTACACAAAGCAACAATGGACATGTGAATTGATTTGTGATTCTCTCTGTTTTCCCTGTTCACACAAACATACACAAACTGCTTTTTTACAAATCTTCACTTCAGTATCCTAAAACATCATTTACATGTGGATGAGAGGCCCAAACATAGAGGAAGATGTTGATTTTGTAAACTATCATCAGACAGGGCGTTTTGTTTTATGTTCTAGAATTTATCTAAGTGGAATAATCTACGATTATGATGCAAATCACTGTTTGGTTTGTATGCTCTCCATGGTCTTTCATCTGTTTTGTCAAATTGTTGGAAAACAAATAATTTGTATTCCTCTCCAATTAAGACTAGCGAGGTAACTGGAGTGCATTTTAAGTGGAAGACAAGGAGCGTGTTATGTACATAAGGGTTTTCATGTCTCTACTGTACTGTTGCTCAGGCTTATTATGAATCTGTTTGCAGAGCCTTTTATAACACCACGGTTTCATGTTTATGGCAGTGGAACAGATACATTTGCCGCCTCAGTTTAGTAAATAACAGAGATTAATGGTTGTGCACATAAATCATAAGTTGTGGACAAAACAGAATAAAAAAATGTATCTACTAGTATGTTGAGACTCAATCAATTAGTAATGATGTGCTTTAATAGATGTAAGATAACTAATCCACATCCCCAGCTATTTCACACCATTCACAACATTACATTTAAAGCACTTCCACTAATTAAACTGACTTATTTACACTTTGAAATTCCTTTGCCCTTAGCCACACAAGGCCCCTTAAACCATTTCTTTTTTTTAATCTGTTTTCCTGGTGACAGTCGGACATTTTAGTAGCCTCTTATGCTTATGTTAAGATACACAATGTGTCTCATTTCGAACACTCCCATTAGTACACTTCCATGTAGTACACCGTGTATTTCACAGGATAGTGTTGTCTATAAAGCATGATATCAACATTCTTTCTTCTTCTTTTTAAGGGAATTTGTCACCCACCAAACAAAAAAAATGTACTGCTTTCTTTGCACATTCAACTTCAGTTTTATTAAAAATGAATTAAGAAGTAGTGTGCTTTTCCGTTTACTTGCTTGTTATGTGCCCCCTGTTTGGTGTGAGGTGGAAATAACACCATCTCCATCAACAATATGTCATGTCAGAGCTAAAATATCTTGCCGAGGATGGCTTTGTTGCACCTTCCTTGACCGCTACTGTCCCATGTTTAGTGTTCCCTAGCCTTCTGTGATGGAGCCAAGATGTCAAACATTGAGTGTGAGAAGTGTTGATTCTTCCACACTTGACTTTTTGACCATGTAGGAGTACATCATTTACTCATAGCGCACCGGATTTTTGACATAATTGTCAGGCACCCAAAATAGATAAATGTAACTATGGAAGAATGCAAATTGAGACACAGTGGCATATGTTATGTCAGGGGAATGTTATTTTTTTAATAATAATCTTAAATTATGCTACATAAGATGAGCATCACAAGCGGTCTGGCTCCCAAACTGAATTTTACCTAATTTTGTCACCGTTTGCATCATCTTGGCTCACAATAATTTTCTAATGACATATTTTAGTAGACAGACTGCAGCTCTAAAGTTTAGAAAACTTGAATGTAGGCGGACTTGGGTCGTCTTTTAAAAACTAGTGGCAAAGTAGAGAGACGTAGTGGGAGGAAAATGATGAAGTAACCTTACAACACACCAAACATCCCTGAGCTCACAGGAATGAGCCAAGACATCTCTCTTCAGGATTTGTCGAGCTCAAGGGTGTGACTCACAAAGGTCACACATGTCATTAAAATGAAAGCGTCAATAGATGAGATATTTTCACAAAGGTGACACTCTCCCGTTCCTTCGTAATTAGCCTCATTTTTATAGCGAGCAGGTCACTTAAAAGTTAATTCCAGTGATCACACCAATGAATCTTTACACCAGGTGATATAAACCTGTTATGCTGTGGGTACAAATCCCCTGTGCACAACACAGCTAGCTTCTGTAACACCTCACTTTAGGAAGAGGTCCAACTTTTCCTGTTATCTTTGGGTGTCCTCTGCAAGTCGTGTGGATGCAGCGTTCCAATAAGCCTTAAGGATATTGGGAGTGATCCAGGAAATACATCTGACATAACAAAGGAGTTTTGAAGAGCAAAAGCAAACGGCCTTGACAACATTGAAGACATAACTTTTCTTTTGTGGTATACAGTCATAAACCCATACTGTATATAGACATTTTAATTCAACTGTTACCGTACAGTTGCACCACAGGATGTAAACTAATGTTTCAGAAAGACAGAATTTTAATCTCATTTAGGCATTTTAATAATTCAAGTATTGCCTTAATCATGTTAATGCTGTCATGTTATTTTAATGAAAAGATAATTCATAGTTAAATTATTTTATTCACTTGGCATGCTGTTTGCTTTTTCTATGTGGGGGCTGCACCAGCACTCTGCAGTCATCGCAACTGGCAGTAAAATGCTCTAAAGTCTAATTTCTTCTCCAAATTCTGCTCAGAGCAACAACATGTTACCGACTTGATTAACATAGATTAACCAGTTCAAACTTGTGCAACAGAGTGCCAGACTATGTGATGATCTATGATAACAAATTGTAACTTGTATCCAACTGATATAAGCCCCATGAATAATGTTGTCTACCAGATAAAATATGAATGATATTAAAGTTATATAAAGTATTAATCACTGTTCACAAGGAGATATCACCTAAGTTTTTCTCTGATCATAATATAGGCCAGGAAGAGCTCACCTTCCCTGTAAGGCCTCGGTGTAGTCTGTGATTTGTTCTGCTTTATGCAGAGAGTATCTCCTGCGTAAACACACTATTAGAGTTTAGAGCTTGTGCAGCTCCTCTTATCTGCCAAGGATGCCTCTGATGGCTTCTGATTGAAATGCCAGCTCTGAAGTTCTGTGCTCAGCCACACGTGTAAACGCAGCAACAGAATGTAACTTATTCCCTCAAAGCGCTTGTTTTCTCTCCCCAGGCAACTGGAGATTAGTTAGTTCAAATTCTGGACGGGTGCTTTTTGAAGAAAGCCGTTTTCGGGGAGATGCGCGTGAAAAATTGGCAAGCAAGCATTAATATGTATAATTAATTTTGTTGTTATCCACATATTTGAGCAACAGAGGGAGAGGCGCAGGCTGAATTCGGCGCCTGTACTCATAGGAACCCAGGGACAGCATGTGGATCATTTTTAACATTTACATTCCAATTCAATTTGCTCAACTGGAATTATCTGGCTCCACTTCTTGGAGATTAATTCAGTTTCCTTGTTGTTCATTTCTAAGTTTAATAACATAACCCAAAGGTATTTCTTTTTTTCAGTGAACACAGAAAATTTGGTGAGCCTTTTCCTGCAGTGTTTTTTGTCTCCTCTGAAAATGTTTTGGATTCCCGGTACATGAGTATGTATCAAATTGTCACTCATAGCTTATCAGTATATTCACATCTCGGTCAGCAGCCAAGACTTGACAAGATAATCAGCCTCTACAGCAGAAAAATGTGTGTTCTCGCAGTCATAATGTACACACACAGACACAAAATTGTAAATTTCTCAGAAAAGAGGAAATCAGAGGACAAATTACCAACAACAACTTGTGCATCTGCTGTTTCTTGTCTTCTCAATCAGAATCAATTTGACACCTGCTCGTTGCACCGTGGCACCACAAAAGAATTCACGGTCGCACACAGACCCAGTTTCCAGGTGTCTTGAGGCCTTTATGCCAGCCGCCGTTTGTCTCATAGGTTGCATGAAGCACGCTGGGGTCGCTGGTCCCTTCTCTGCCACCCCCTCATCAGGATAATTAAGCTTTCTCAGCCTGCTGCACACAAATGGGGAATTTCAGCAGCCCCTCCAAGTTGTAGAGATAGTCGGCAAATTGCCTCTGATTCGCCACCTGATTGTGCTATGATTATGTTGTCATTGGATGCTGTGATTATGATGGCCCATAATTGCTGGTGTGCATTAGCTGCTAAACAACGCCCCCTGATCTCTCTGTCTACCTGTCTGTGTATGCATCGACCTCTCTGTCTATAAGTCCTTTTCTTTCCCGTCTGTTTATCATCGTCTGTCTCAGTTTCTTTCTCTTGCTTCACTAATTCAAACAAACACACAGGGATTCCAGTTGTGAAACACTTTGATGTACTTTGATGCAGGATTGTCTGATTTTTTTCTCTCTGATGCAGTGTGAAAATGGTATTTCCCACAGTGCTTCATGCTTACAACTGATGTCTGTGGCTTTGCTTAGAGCACTACATTTTATAATGTGATTGAGCCTCTTAACATACATTTTATTCATATACAGAGTCAAGAAAAAGTCAAAGCTAGTTTGAGGAAACTGAGCTTATTCACAAGTACCATCCCATGCATCTTCCCAGGACTCATGGGTTACTTAATGATTCTGCCAAGGTGTGTGTTTGTGTGTCTTAGTGTGATGAGATGGTAGTGGGAGTATTGTTTTACAAGATGTACAAACACTTGTCCACCATCTATGCATATGAATTATGTCCTCGTGGCACAGGATACTCATTTTCGCAAATAGCATCAAGTCACCTGCGGCAAGCCAGCAGAATGTGCCACATCTTGGCGCAGGATAGCCATTTGGGTGGTAAAACAGAGAAGTGTTTATTTGGGCTTGTTGGACTGACGGTGTCCCCTGTCAAAGCGACATTTCAGCTGTCAGCATTTGAACAAATGGGGACTAATTTGCATCTCATTAATCCCGCCTCCTCTCCCGGCTCCTCTTGAAGAATTCAACTTTCTTTTTCCTCCTCCTCCTCCTCTCTGAATTCCCTCGCTGTTTCATGCCACATTACTGTCTTAAGCCAAGCTCATTAAAAGACAGCACTTTTCTTGAAGTCCAGAACCACTCTAGCTGTTCTCACTAAATGACTGATAGACATGTGTTTTCGCTCTTTTCAGGTCTGGAGTGCTTGATTAAAAAGGCATGACTTGGACTCTTGATGAGCATATGGATTAAAAGCTCTCAGTGATTGCCTGGCCATTCCCCCCACTCTAATTGAAAGCCTAATGTGCACCCACCGCATATTAATTAAAACCAGAGGTTATAGGCCCTTGGGGCACACCATTTAGGTCTCTCATTAAAAATTAATAACCTCAGTTAATTATTATTATCGTGTTGTGAATCACGTCAGCAAATAAATAAGACAATGGGCCCCGTCTTGCTCTAAAACCCCAGAACAGAGGGAGTGTTGGGAAGGGAGGGGTCACACACAATGTGAGTAGCTATCAATTTGACAATCTAGACCAGTTTTCAATTAGAGAACAAATAGTGTATATATTCTTTGTGCTTTCACAGTGGTCCAAATGCAATCGGCCTGTGATCAGTGATGCAGACCATAAATGTAATTGTTTAAGTTAATCCACTGTAGAAAGTGGTCCTCAATCTATAGCTATAAAAAGCAAGTAGGGATATGAACATTTCATTAACCTACAAATAAAGACAGGCTTGTATGGAACGCAAAGAACATCATAAAAGGGATAATGTACACTGTAATTGTGCATTGTATAATACCATTAATATAGTGACAGTATTAATACTTTTAGACCAGAACCTATTATCTGTTTTTCTAAAACAGCCAGAATGCCATGTCAGTCTTCGATTAGCCAAGAACTAGACCGGTTACATAATTAGTTATTACATATCAGTAGTGTGGCGTCTTAGCCTTAGCTACACTTACAAGGATAATACTTCTTCAACCCCATTGAAATCATTCTGATTAGGGACTCTCGTCTTCATGTATGTACGTGAAGTTTATGTTAGGAGTCTGCTTTGTGCTGGGACCAGGTAGTTTGTTGATGTTAGCTAACTCCATTATTAAGCTAACTATGGTCTCTTTTGCGTGTCCAACGAAAAGGTTGTATCAGCCACAGATCATATTTATGTCTCTCCTGGAAACATATCACATTATCTGATGTTACCCCATGGGAGGCAAACACGCACAGAAAGAAAGCATTTATTCCAACCAGATAGAAATGATCAGATTAAGCATTTAAATGGTTATTAGGCACTAATATTTAACTACTGAATGGATTATCAAAAGTTTACTCAAGCTGCCAATTCCTTCCGATATGATTGGATCGGATCTGTCTCTTCTGACTGAGGTGATTACATGAGGCATTTTTATTCTGATTATTAGTGGGATATTAAGGATCATGTAAACATTGCTATAGATTGCAGGTTTTATTTATCTGATATTCTTAACCCCTTGACTTGTCATTAAAGAAGTTCATCCTCCCTTCTTCGGTTATTGGTTAAGATTAATAAATGTCAGTATATTTTTAGTATTCCAGGCCAAAAGGGTGTGTAATGCCCATCAGAGTCCCTTAGATTTGTAGCATGTTGACTCCAATGACATGTTTCCCTTTAGTATTAGTCTTCAACAATGCATACTGTAGATGGCACTGTATCATGTAACTGTAAATTTCAGATGGCATTTTATTCTTTATATCCTCTGCTCTTCTAGGTACTTGCATCGTAAAGTTTGGTGAAACTAGGATACCACTTTTTCCCTTTATACCCATTTCTGAACTTTAAAGCACAAAAATGTGAAAAAATGTGTTTGAACCATAAGAAGTCCCCAATAAGGACCTGTTTCCATGACATATACCCCAAAGCACAAGAACTACATGCATTACAGTTGTAGTACATGTAGTATGTCGTATTAACTACAACATGATGACATCTTTACATGGACATCTTATAATATGTTAAGTTCACAGCTGGGAGATTCTTAACTTGCTATGACTCTGCATTATAATTCTGAGAACCAACTCAAATAGATCGATTTTCCCATATCAGTGAGCAGTGATATTTTATTAATGTAGACTCCGGATTTATGTTAGAGTAAGGCTGCTTTTTTAATTTTGTGGGAATTGTATTGGATCTTGGTGGAGAAAGACTCTTTTCACCTCAGTTATTTTATTCCTTGCCACCTGAGCGTAACCTATGGCGGGGGCGCCTAGATGATTTCCATGCATATATATTTGATTAATGACATGCCAGCATCATTGTCAAGTCCAATGCCATTCAGCACTGCCAGCTACAAAAGAGTGCTCACTATGCAACAGATAACAGAACAGAGGAAAAGAGGAAAGTTGTTAGTTATTCTTCATATTGTGATTTCTGCATTGTTTTTATAGTTGTTAATTTCCCCTTTGAAGTGAGTAATGATCACCTTACTTCACAACATTATCATCATCGTACCTGTCAGCCTTTTTGCAGCCTAAGATGTTCAGACTGAGCAAACACAAAGCATCTGTTTACATTGCTTTTGTCTAGAGATCAAAGGCGTCTCTGACTGCAAACAAGTTCGGCAGATGACACTAGGTGCCAAATGTTTCCTCAACATCAGATGGCTTCTCCTCGATCCATATTGCATTCTAGGCCAAACCTCCCAAACGCCATCACAAGTATTTCCCCTGAGGTTCCTCCCTCTCCATTCATAGTCAAGAAACATCCCCCAGCCAAAGGCGCGCCACATGAAGTTAAATGATTTTGAAAAATTCTAATAACATCGGAGTTTTGTGCAACAGCAATCGAAGACACAAGACAGAAGAATGGGCAAGACCAGGATGGGGGGAAAAAAAACAGCATATGACGAAGGGAATCGAGGAGATGGTACAAATAGCGGCACAAAGGCGGAGCTGCTGTTGTATTCCTCATAAGAATTATTCAAGGAGAAATGGCACCTGGCCTGGGGGAAATCAGCACTGCCTTCAGCCGGATTACTCCTGGCACAATCCGGACACAGTCTTGTTTGATGTCCCCCACCCATCCGTCTTGTATGTAGTCTTTTATCTCACTCTAAAGTAATATAGTCTTCACTGCAATTCAATAATGGCCCAGCCGAGCCTGTCAGGCTACGTTTGCCCGTTATCTCACGAAGGCCTGTCCACTCCAGCAACGAGCCACCCGATATTTGTGTGTGTGTGTTTGTGTGTGTGCGTTGGTAAGTGATTTCATCCCCAGGGGAGGGACTTCATGCTTGTGTATGTGTTTGTGTGTATGAAAGACACACATAAAGAGAGCGAGAGAGAGAGAGAGACGGGAAGAGAGATGCCGAATCAATTGATGTGTGTCTGCACCATGTGGCAGACAGAGGGGGAAGTGGGGAGACAGACGGTCTATTTATCCCTCGGTGTGTTTGTATGTGTGTTTTGACCGGTTATCCTACTTGAGATCTAAATTAAGAAATAGCGCGGGTGATGGGGCAGATGCTTCGGCCAGCACCTGTGTGTGTGTATATGTGTGTGTGTCTGTCAGCCTGTCCTAGCACAAGTGAAGGGTTTTAACTCATTTCCTAATTGGATGAAAGGGCCAGATATGGCCCAGTGTGACCCAGGCCTTGCAGCAGGACAGTGGGAACCACAGTAATTTACCCACAGAGTGACAGCCACGCTGATGCATCCAGGTTCCACTGCTGGAATCGGAACGGCAAAGGGTCAGCTCGTTTGCATTTCCCAAATTAGATGGATGCTGAGTAGAAAGATTGACTGACTGACACAGAAAAAGACTTCAGGAAGATCATTGCACAGACTGATGGCTTTGGTGGTGCAGTTACACAAGATGGATGAAGCAAGGATTGATGGATAAATCATAAATGTATGGATATCTTCATAGCACTACATCCCAGTATAATGTTTGAGGCTATTTTCAGTTCATGTCGGGCTGTAACAGCATCTGCATAAGCAAGCAGCTTTCATTTACC
Organism: Coranthus polyacanthus; assembly: GCA_037367275.1. NCBI lineage: Eukaryota > Metazoa > Chordata > Actinopteri > Kurtiformes > Apogonidae > Coranthus > Coranthus polyacanthus. The sequence goes on from JAPQRN010000011.1 coordinate 9,997,916, forward strand.
TCGCAGTCACCGGGCATCATGTCCCACAGCTCATTCAGTGCATGCTAATATATGGCTGCACAGGCCTCCCCATCATAATCACCCATAACACTAAAATGAGACGCATGACAGTAAATAGCAGTCAAGCTTTACAAAGACTATTTGGCATGGGAATGATTTTTGTTGCTAGCAAACACTTCAGTTGCCAATAAATCAGACAGATTTTTTGATATATTAAGCTGCTTCTTTTATTGTCATGCCTCGGTGCAGCCTGTGCATGCAAATAAAAAGATATATTTACTGTACATATGGACGAGGAGAGAGAGAGATGCCGTTCCAAGAGTCAGATTGCAAATGGTGAGTGATTTGTTCTTTCAATCAAAAAGAGAATTTGATTTAGGAGCTGTGAGTGAACAAACAAACAGCAACAACTCCAGAATGAATAAACACGACATTCCACAGTCGTGTTCTTCATAATTTATTACTTTACTCGATGCACAATTTTAAGTATAACTACGGTCTGTATTCTCATGCACACTGCAAAGCCTTTACACCAAAACCTAATAGCTTTATTTGTCACATGGATGGTCAATTTAGTCTCGGTCTCCTGCCGCCTCAACGTTATCTCCTAAAACATGTCTGCGTTATTAAACATGCTGAACACGGAGAAGCCATATGTGCACAGTGTGACACACATGGCGAGGGTTTACACATAGAATACACTCGTGCTAGCATCTGCATGGAAGAACGTGACGGAAACACCCCGCTGATGCAGGGGGCTCTGAGGGGTCAGGTAGACTTAATTGCACTGAGGGAACATGTGTGATAGTCCAAGCTGGTGGAGCCTCTCTGCAAGGGGGCCGGCCATCTGCCACCTCCAAAGCCAAAGGACCAATTTGGTTTTAGTAGTTACAGGATATTTTTCACCTTACTGGGATTATAGTTTTCAAATTTTCATTAGTTTTATTGGTTACTCTCTTAGTTTGGCTTTTCATTGCAGTTTAGTTTGAGTACGTTTTAGGAGTGCATAAGTAGTTTTATTTTGAGCAAGTGACTAGTTTTAGTTCCGTTTTTATTTAGTTTTTCAGGTTTTATGACAAAAGCCTAAGCTGAAAAGGTAGGATGAAACAATGCATGATATCAAATATGATTTACAAAATCATTTATTAAAGGTTCCATATTGTGCAAAGCCTTTTTATTCTTCAGTCAACCAATGCTCGACCAACAGCAAATGTAGTCAATTAGCATAAAGCAAATTCCACCAACCTTGGTTGTGTGGTCATTAAAAATGATTCTACACAAATTGAAATACTAACCTTTAATCATCAAACCACAGCAGAGTTCAGTATTTAGCCCCTGGAGCTAAATCAAAGGCCAAACTTTCATTTTCAGTTGTTAATTGTAGTTTTTATGTAGTTTTTCATTATTTTTATTTGAGTTAGCAAATTATTTTTTAGTTTCCGTTAACTATAATAAGCCTCTTCTGCCTCTAGCCATAAAGTTGTAACAACAGCCATCAATTCCTGCTCATGTAAAACCTCTATGTGTAGAATACTATCATTTCTGACTATGGGCAGTCTTAGGGAACTTTCACACCTTGTTCGCCTGGAATTTCGAATTTTCCAGTTTGATCTGAACCAAACTTGCAGGTGTGAAACGTCCCCCAGACCATGGTGCAGGCCAAACTTTTGTTTGAGGTGATCTTGGTCTGGATCAAACTGAACAATGGTTCAGTTCATGTACAGTATGAAAACACTTTTTCAGACTGATCACTGGAAATCATGCAAGGCTAAAACATCCTTTGTGTTAGTATTTTCAAAACAGCCACTGGTAGACAGAAATGTATAAATTAAACAATTAAACTGTAAGGCAAAATAACGATGACATCAATATTTGAAGTTTTTGGGTTCCTTGTTTAGTTAACTATACCTGAACATTATTTAAGGCAATAGCTAGTTCCTTGTGCACACAGCTAATGTTTCCAGCTGTGACAGTGTGTAGACTTGATTGCTACTTCAGCCCCTTACATCCTGCTGCTATTTTATTGCCTTTTGAATAGGGACAGTATTCCTTTGGTCAAAGGTTTAAGTGAGTTAAAGTGTGGCTTTTTCTTTGATTGCAAATGAAATTGACAGTATCACTATCTGAGTATGCACAGTTCATCTTCTTATTTGAGTTTCCATGGGCTACAATTTATTCTTGACTCTAGAGGAATAAAGAAAATTCCACCGACCTCAGTTGTGTGGTCGTCTTCTTGTGCACACAGTACACTAGAAGATGAAAGGATTGTCTAAAATCATTTAGATGTTGACTGTATATGTGTCAAATAACTACTTGTCTGTGTGAACATGCTGTTGTCTCACAGGGTTAAAATAGAAGATACTGAATATGCATTATTTGTTTGTTTTTTGAGTGCAAACACAAATAAGTGCAATTGTTTTCATTTGAGATAAAAATTCAACTAATGCTTCATGTTATAATTAACAAAGAAGGGTTCACAAAAATATATAGAATACACAAAATACAGATCCAATCTTTTTATTCCATGATCTCCTTCAGCTGAAATTTTCCTTGCATGCATTCAGTAAAAATTGTAACTAAAATGAGCATTAATAAGGTAAAGTTAATTGTCCGGGACAGAAGCAGACACGGCTATGTGGACTGTTAATAAGAAGTTGACAGTGCTTCTGTCATCTGTGAAAGCTTGCATTCGGACTGCGTGTCTTTGTACCTATTTTTACACTGTGCCCTATTCATTAAGGCTGATGACTGATAGGCTACTTTGTTGGCAGCCAGCATCCATAGTGTGATGCAATGACCTTGGATCTGAACCAGGGAGATGGGGCTCTAAATAAAAAGCAGGTTGCCATTGAGTGAAAGTGCCTGTTTCATAGGACTTAAAGCAACAGCATTTAGGTTGCGGCCACACACGGATCAAGTGCACTATCACTTTACAGGCGTTCATGCGGAGGGTTGTCATGCATGATTGATGGGAGTTAAATGGCTTTGACTTTAAAAACTCAAAGTGATGCTGTCATACAGTGGTGTAAGTTGATAAAACAGTGAAACAAGTGACAAACTATATGTCAAAGTCACCACATATACCTTCTATATGTGCTGTTTCTTTTGAATCCATTAAGAGAAAAGGAACATTTCTATCTGTTATTATATGGTATGTTATTTCAAGGGTTTTTTGGCTTTTGCTTCACCTTTTTGCAGTTTTTCTCTGTGGTTTTAGTTGCATTTTAAGTCAGTGTTGGCTCTGATATGCATTTGGCTACAACAGTTACAGGGCTCTCCAGAGACTGTGTTTACTTTCAATCAAAGACAACTTTCTGAGATGATTTCTGTTACACTGGAATTTTTTTAGAAGCCCAGTGGAGACTCGCTTTCCTTTATGTGATCGCTTTGATTTTCTAGCTTTTTCTTTTTCTTTTAGCTTCTTTTTGTCCACATCTCCATCACCTCTCACACAGATGTCTGATGGATGTGCACACGGCTGCCACAAATTAATGAATTAACAGTCAGAATGGAAAAAAACATCTATCTATCTATGTATCTATCTATTTATCTATCTATGTTGGACTATGTTCCTTTTGCCAGGCAGCTTCTCACAAGAAGTGTAAAGTGTATTTGTCTGTATTTCTTCATTTGGATTTCCTACCAGCTCCTGTAATAATATTTTCCTTATCTGCCAATGATCACGTTTTAGAGCTTACGTGTAAATGTACTGAATGCCACTTATGGCTTAACTCATTTTTGTGAACTTTCTTTTTATGATTTTATGTCCAGTTATGGGGTTTAGACGCTCGCAAGAGTGCACACAATGGACTCAGAGAGTGAAGTTTTAACCAATGGGACCCTTGGTGTTAATGTCTGTTTGGAACTGGGAGGCAAGACTCAGGAATGAAGGCCTTCACTCATATCACATCTCTGCCCTCCTCCCGCTTCTCCATTTCCACTCATATTTCCCTGACGGTCCATAAAGAGACAGCCATTTGAGAGGGTGCATTGATTTCTGGGCATATCTGGTGATAAAATGTGCCTCTCCGCCCGCAGCTCCTTTAACTACCCAATTTGAGGGCCCCTGATTTGGCAGGGCCATGCAGGAACTGTAAATAGAGCTGTGAATCAGAAGGGAGTGGGGACAGCGTCTTTATTAAAGATACATACAGACGGTAGGGGCACAGATCAAACCAAAGAGGGTTCCCCTTATGGATTTCAAGCTTTGCTGCTGTTGGAGGAAAGATAAAAAGTCCACAAACAGACAAAAGACTCGGCACACTGTCCTGTAGTTATAGCTACATGAAGTTTTTTTTTTTTGTATCTGTCTAAGAATGACCGCTTCTTTGCAAAAGCCATCTCAGCAATAAGTAAAAGTTTGCCGTTTCTGTTCTGAAAATTCACCCTTCACCTTTTGTTTGCTTCAAATTTATGCCAAGACGAAAGCAGTGTTATTGAACTACAGATGAGAAAGGGGTGTTTCTTTAGAAACACTCCCGAGCCTGCGTCCCTTTCTGGCCAGTAATGAAGTATTGTCCCGGTCGCACCACTTTATCATGATCTATGAATCTCTGATTTTGATGCAATAGAAAACCAATCACTTGCAGCGAGTCTCCAGGCAAAGCATTAGTCATCATGTCTTTGACACCACCTAAGAATTGGATCATTCTTTTAAATTAAAAGCACTCATTTGTAAATATACACTTGCAGACAAAAAAGACACACTCTCTACTTATTTTGATGTATGAAAGAATAAAGCAACAGTGCTCAGGTGAATAAATGTCTGCCCACAATTCTGGGACACTCGTACTGCACCTGTGCAAAGAGACCAGAGGGAGGAGGGGGGTGCAGATGATTGAACACCTTTGCGTTAATCTGGCATTTGTAAATTTGTGTTCTTTATTGGGATTATTCCTCTGAGCCAGTGCATCCTATTCACCGTGTCAGAATGCACATTAATGGCCAAGTTCTGCAGGCTGCCAATACGATGCCAATATATCCTCTTTCTTCATTCTTCTTTATTTTATTTTTCATTAAACCTCTCTCCACAACATTATTCAGGTATATATCTTTGTTCTCAGCTGGAAAGGCTCAAGTCAAGAAACTTAATCTGTGTTGCTCAATAGAGAGTTTCTGTTGTCTGATGGGGTCTGACGGTTATTGAGCACCTGGGGTGCATTCAATAAACTTAAAGTTTGTCCCTGCTTTAGTTCAATAAAGGAGCACTCCATGCCAATTTGCCCATGAGATATATGTCTCACATAACTGATGGTGAACTGCTACATGCTGCTGACGTCTTAGGAGCTAAAGGCTTTTTTTTTTTTTTTTTTTTTGCATTTAATTGCATTAATTTTCCACTCAGTTGCCAGAAAGAAATGTTGCTATTGTATGTTTTTTTGCAAACCACAGATCTGTATAATATTTACATTTTTCCTTTGCAGTTCCAAGGCTGAGTTTTGGTCCTGAGTGAAAGTCAAAGAAGCCATGTGGTTATTTGTCTTTTAAACTTTTTTTTATGATCAGAGCATTTCAGAAATCTAGAGGTAGAACATTTAAAACGATAATAAAATGTTTGTTCAATGACAAAATATGCATAATTAAAATTAGATAAAACAAAACATTGACACATTTTGTGTTTTATTTGACAAAGTAAACAAATAAACCCTGAAGACCAAAAAGAAAAAGATGATTATTACAATTATGGCATTATAAAATAATATTGTGATAATCATAGCCACTGATCTCCAAGGAAAAGCCCTACATAAAACCATAAATATATACAGTAATTGCTTAATAGTTACACACGAAACAGGAAAGTAATTATACACACATAATGATAGGTCTAAGGCTTTCAAAAAACTGCATCAGTAAACAAAAAGTAACGCCTGCACCCTTGCTTCAAACTACAAAAGTTTATTAATGATGTAGTGTTTGATAATGATAATGTTTCAGTTCTACTTGGATCTTCATCTTATCGGAGGGTTTGAAAAATGAAGAACACACCCATATTTATATATAATGTGCACCAACAGGCTGACAAGCTCAGTGATGGCAGGTTGTATGGTTAACCATCCACACTACCCAGGGTAATACAACTGCTGAAGCCATACATCCATTCAGTCAATGAACTAGAAGAAATTACACAGAAAAAATACAGTAAAGACACTAATGCAATCTTATCAAATATCAAACATGCATCTTATGTATAAAAACATATCAACAGCTCAAAATGTCAAAGCCAAAATCATCACCGTGTAATCTGAATTAACACCATATAAAGACATAACAGATAAAGAGCACTTTCCTATAATTTGCACCTTTTTACATGTTGGTGGTGGTTTGAAAAAAAAAAAGGTTTGATCTCATACTCTTGATTAAAATCTCTAGGTGTGAGAGTGAAAATATAAACTTTGTCTTTGGTTTAGGAGGGTGTTTAGATCACCTCCTCTTCTTATCAGTTTGTTCATAAATACATATGAACATAACTTCTGAAAAACTCCATGAACGGTTCAAATATTTATGTTGATTTTTTTAATATATATTGTATATATGTATATATATGAAGTCATACAGTATGTATCTATGAAATAGCATTGTTTTACATTGGCAATTTGGTTGGTATTTCCACATTAGCTTTCTAGCTTTCATTAGCTTTCTAGTCCATCAAAAATCATTTTAAGGTATCCATAATTTGAGGAAAGTGAAAAATGGACAACCTAAATTATCATCATAGATATTTATAGGATGAAAAACTTTAGAAGTACAGTATTTAGCCTCGGGTTATTTCTGCAGATTCACTGGTATTTCATTGCTTTTTGTTGGCACTAGCAGTCTAAATTTCATCTGAAACTCCCAGCTGTCATTGAACTTTCAATATCTGGTCCAATTCATCTAGACACCCGGTTCTGCAGCTTATCCGTACTCCCAGACCCAATGAGGGGCTAATCTGGTTATTTCTTCCCGATCGATGTCGCAGCGCCGCTTTGGCACACCTATCATTAAGGCTGTCTCCTTGAATGAGAGGAAAAGCACCAAACCTTGGGAGCCGCACACGGGGCCTCAATGTCAATGAGCTTGGCAAGTGTTTCCAAACGGCCACAAGTTCAGCCTGCGTCTGAGCTTATTGTCCCAGAGGTGAGCCAGCAGTCAGAACACAGTCACAGTAAGAAAAGTCTCACACTCAAAGGTGGAAAGGAAAAAAAAACTATTTCTTCCTTCTGACAATTATTCCATGCTGGCAAGACACTTTGCTAATTCCAAGGGTTGCTCCAGGGAAGCTGCAAGTGAGTGTAGCTGTGATATTTGTAGGGCTCATTATTGGCATGGGGTGGCAGGATGTCTGTGTGAATAAAAAAGAGGGACTCTGAAAGAAATCGGACAACGGAAGAGGCAGACGTATATGGCTGAGTGCCATACAGTATGAGGGAGTTAGAGGGTTAGCTGTAGAATGCTAATCGGCCTCTGGGGCGCTGAGCCACAGCAAATCAACTCCTCAGAGCGGATCATGGCCTGGGCTGACATTAAACCCCCCCCCTTCAAACACACATTCTCATCTTACTACTCACAAGGGGGGAGGAGGTGGTGAAGGAGAGAGGGAAGGAGTGAACGAAAAGTGAGTGGAGGACAAAGTGTGATTATGACTCTGTGCGTGTCACAGTGACTGAAAGAGAAGTTAGCGGAGACAGGATTGGATAGAAGAGCTGGAGATGCAGAAAAAGAACAATACAAACAAGAAAAGGGCGACTGATAAAGGCAGTGAAAAACATTAAGGCCAACTTTCCAATGGCCTATTACAAGCCAATTACCTAATGGCTTTCACCATAATTGCTTCATTCCTTGTCTTCAATTATTTGTTGTTCCCAAAAAGGATTGAGGGGCATCCATTGATTCACCTACAAAAAACTGTTTTACGCAAAGGAAAAGCAGTAAGAGAAATAGACTAGGGGACACTAAACTAAAAGGTACAGGTCTGAGATTGGACTCAAGGTTGATGAGAACACAATTTGGCCTTCAGAAACATCATTCTAAACAATTTGATCAGCACCCATGTTCACAATTTTGATCCATTGTAATCTTGGTAAAATCCCTCATTTAATATTGAGCGTTCAGTGGGACAACTCTGAATTCTCGTCTCGTCCACTGGCACCAGTCTCACAGCCAGCATTTGCGCGGGCCAAGGTGAAGGCCATTGAAACCCTGAATCTTCTTGACTCGGCTTGATCAATTAGCGTGATTGCGTCGCTTTGTGTTGTCGTCTGGCATGACACCTTCCCCTTGGAAAGGCACCTAGGGGTAGCGTAGGAAGAGCAGGGAAAAGCCTGCAGTTTTCCAAAACACTCACACAAAACGCACTCCCCGTTGCCAACAATCAAAGACAATGACACACAAACAAATTACTTTGCTCCGCTCTGTTCTTTTAGGAGTCGTGCTTACATCAGCATGCTGAGCCCACAGCATCCCTTCTCACCTGGGAGCTGTGTTGGACCACTGAGGTGTGGTAAGATACTACATGCTCCAGGGCGCCTGTGACCTTTGAGTTATGGCCATCAGAAAGTGTGTATGTGTGTGTGAGAGAAAAAGGCAGAGAAACAAAGGGTCAGAGTGAGGATAGGAGGAACAGAAGGTGTATGTGTTTTTGTAATTCCACTGACGGTGTGATACTGCAAATTACTTTTTCATCTAACTAGCATGAGAATCAGTTTTTATTTCTCGCTGCATCTACATTTTGACTGTCCTTACCTGTACGAGCTGTGTGCCCTTTTCAAAACCATAATCACCATCGTACACATTGTACTGTTCTCATTTACATCCAGGCCTCTGAGGAATACACAATTGTGGTGGCTGAGCATCTCTTTGTAGCGTTCAGGTACTTTACAAGTGGGGTTGCGTTAAGACCAGTGATATGAGCATGTTGTTATATTCAGCATGAGAAAGGCTCTTGGAATAGTTTTGTTGTGTTTCCACAGTTCTTAAATGGAAATGATCTTACAAGTGAGAATTTCAGTATGTCGTTCTGTCCATCATTTCCATCACCAAAATGTCAGCTGTGATACGGGAATGAGGGATGATCAAACTGTTAAAAAATGTAACCCAATCCACCACAGTTTACAAGACTTCTTGGTTCAACATAGATAAACTGTATTTGCATGTGTTTCTTGTTTCCCATGCAATAAGAGACTTTTACTGACATTTTGAGATCATTTTGATTTTGCCTCAAGGTAAAGTGGTTTGGATTATTTAGCTAAACTGCTGCCTTACTTAAAACCTTTATGCTTGTTAGACCATTCATGTTTTTGTAGTGTTGCAAAGTTCTTTTATATTGCAGACCCAAAGTATAAAAACCCATCTCCAACAGATTTTCTTTACCTTCCTTGGCACAGGCAAACATTTATGTCTCCAAATGTAATGTTTATGTACCGGTACTTTAATAGTTTAAGGTCATGCTAGTTTTTCTACATTTAGTCTGTGAGGACTCATTCAACATTTGAATAGTCTTCAGTTTGTTGTGAGTGTATGAACAAGGTAAATACATTTCTTCCACACAGCATCATCAGTATAACTTTAACTACTTTGGAAACATGAATCTGTCTTTTTCTTTTGAATTTCTGTTTGGTGTTTAGAGACAGTGTAGTAAGGCTCCACGGGCACCCTGTGAAATAGTTTGTTTTGTTACTCCCACGTACACAAGAGCAGCGACCGTCTCCCATAAGATGGAGAACAATCTGATATCTCGGCAAGGCTGCTTCATTTAAAATATGGCAAAGCCTTCTGCTTTGCTTTCTGAGAGATGCTCTCTTTGTGGTATGTGTGTGTTTGCGTGTGTGTGCTGCTAAGACTCAGGAATGATGCATAGACTCTGACACTTTGACAGATGAACAGATTTAGAGTGCTCGAAAGACCCAGCCTGTTCAATATAGGCAGGAGCAAAGAGTATGTTAGTCTGTGCATGACTTGTTTATATGTGAACGTAACCGTTTGTTAAATATACAGTTCACGCTGCCTTTATTTCCATTTATTGATATGTACAGTTCTGTAATGGGTGAGAATATATGAGTGTGTCAATCCCATTTATTACCATATGACTGAACCAAATGAATGTGCTTACGGTGGTGAGCAGCAAGACGGTGCATGGTGGTGTAGCATATGTACATGTTCCTCTCTTGATCTATCAGCATTAGGATAAAACTAATTAAACACACTAACACTAATTTCCCATAACATGATCATCCTCTGAGCTTGATCATGCAATAGTTGCCTTGTGCAAATACTGTAAAAACAATTTGTGTCTAATCCACCTATGTATATTAACAGGAGGAGCCAGACACGCAACCACCAACCCTGTAGTTTGTGGACGATCTGCTGTAATTCCTGAGCCATAACTTCCCCAAAACATAATCACTTAAAAATAGCTTTTTTACCTATAAGACATTAAGGCTTAGAAATAAATATAATTTGGTTATTTATTCCCATAGTGCTTTTGTTATTATTATTGTTAATTATTATGTGTCAATTATAAGTTAACATGCAGACTGATGTCAGAATGCAAACTGTGTTTGATTCATATGACGTTCACGTTTCAGAATTTCCTCACTATCCTCATAGTCTAGTTGTTTGTTGATGCTGCTCCAGAGTTTGTCCCTCACTTCATTATCTTCATCATTTGTGAGTTTCATACAAAACACTGTGGCTAGGAATCAACAGGTCCATCACCATTGTTGTCATGACGTCCATTTCACACAAATGATTGGTTGATGTCATTATTTGCTCTGCGAAAGCTCGGACAAATCGACCTTGTAAAATAATAATAATAAAAAATAAAACACTGCTTTTTCGCTGCGTAATATTCATGTTCTGTGTGAAAGGAGTCATGACATAAACAAGGGTTTGAAAAACATATAGTGAATTAATCACAAGAAAAAAAATGCCCTGCTGTGTAAAGACCTTTAATCTGAAGTAAAACTGCACATTAATTCCACCTTAACTGACCAGTACAGTATATCTGTTTCTATATCTGAAAACAATTATTGTGAAAGTGCTACAACTATATCTCCATGTGAGACCTTTAACTACATCCAAGACTTCCATGCATCTACAAGTTTAACTGTAGTTCCAAATATAAAGGTGAGATTACCATGGTCTTCATTTGCCTCATCTACAACCTTCACTGAGCTGATATGGAAAGAGGGTCGAGACAGAGAAACCGGATAAGATGCTCACCATTGCTTATTATTGTGTCTGAAGCGTTCACAAATTAGTTTTAAATTGTTGTCAAGTTTTGGAACTCTGGGCTGTGCTGACATTGCTCTATGTATAGTACTGTGCAAAAGTCTTGGCCACCTTTAGCTGTGTTGTTTTTGCAGGTTTGTGATGAGCAGACATATTTCTTTCAGTCTCTTTATTAAAGGTGCAACCAAGAAAGTACAGGAAATATGTGCACAGTAAAAACACTAATCTAAATGGCTTCTACAGGGAAAAGTCAGTATTTTCAATTTTGTTTTTTTAATGTTGTTT
>JAPQRN010000011.1:10009508-10064773 GCA_037367275.1 Coranthus polyacanthus
AAAGGTGACCTAAGACTTTTGCGCAGTACTGTATAGAGCAAAACTTTAGGTTAACAGTACATTATTAAACTGCTAAAGTCAACACACTAATTTGTGACAGTTTCAGATACAATAAGAAGACATTGGTGAAAAAAAATGTTGACTAATCAGAGCATCTCATCCAGTTTCTCTGGTGCAAATGTCTTTCCATGTCCAAGTTGTGGATGAGGCAGATGAAGAGAGCTCTAATAGAGGGGCAATAGTGTGAAAATCATACCTTATATGAATATTGCATGAGCCAGTATATTTTTTGGTGATCATATTCCTGTCTTATGTTACTTGGCAGACGACATATTCATGACGTCATGTCTGTTTTAACATAATTGAGATTTTCTGTCCTCTGACTGGATGATGGGATTATTTGGGCAGCTCATATGTATATATGTTGCATGTGTTTGATGCTTCCCACATACTTGATGAAGCACATCATAATAAAAAATTTCAGCTTTTTCTCACTGTTTGCAAGTAAGACATAAATTAAGCACAAGTTTCAAGCTGCAAAAGCATTTACAAAGATTGCAAGCAAGAAGTGATTAGTATTATTTTCAGAACTTGAAAATAATACAAATCTTGAAATTTTTCCTTTTAGAACAGAGGAATTCTTGCTTTTTAAATAAATTAATGTCCTGAGTAGTCTTTCTAATCACAGTAGCACTGAGCAAGAAAAAATAAAAACTGGGTTTATAAAATGGCCACATATGAAAGTAGAAAACAATTGATAACAGGGTTTGAATATCATCTTATATTGAATATAAACACTTAGATTATGTGTGTTATATGTCTCCAAACACTCTGCTGTTTGGGCATATTTTCAAATGTACTACATAATGTAATACTATATTCTATAATTATAATAGCATATTCTTCCTTAAAAGTAGGAATATTTAGGTTATAATGAACACCTGCCACAACCTGTCTTTGCACATTTTTTTCATTGAACATTTCTTCATGAAACTTGCAAGAGGATCAGTAAAATGAAATTCCACCTTCACTGAGGCTGACTGCCGCTCAGTACATAGATCGTTAATGAGTATCTGCCCAAAGACCACGAGACTTGCCTAGATCCAGATTCCCAAATCCTAGCAAAGGTGACACAGTTCCCCATCACACTCACACATCACCACTCATGAAAAAAAAAAAAAAAAAAAAGATGTGGTATCAATGAGTTGTCATCCATACTTTTCTCCCTCGGCAACCATGCTCTATTCTACATGCCCTCATACGGACACAATGTTCTCCTGTCGAAAACTGCCGAACAGAGACAAAACGCTCACTTTGTCTGCCTAAGCAAATAATTACTCCGATTAATTAGCCATGCTGTGGATAGCTGGAGGCAAACATTCCATTAAAAAGAGCTAAAACACAGCAGAAAATAGCTGTAACGTCACCAATGGAGGGTGCTACTCTAGTGACCTTCTCTGACAAGCCCTGGGAAAGGTAGATGATATATAGGATGAGCGGTGCTTGGACACTAGGCACTTTACATCCTCTTTCATTTGACTTGTTACCTTTTCTACTTCAGAGCCAATTCAAATGACAAGTGAGGCATTATCTATCTACAGATCTATCCATTGCCACATCAAATAGCTGGTGGAGGGTAGTTTATCTTACTCTTGCTTGGCACCAGTAGGGCTACATTTGCCCAAAATAACTTGGTATTATGCTCCAAATGAAAAGAAATATATATAAAAACATAATTTTAAAGGTTCATGCGTGTGTCAAGTTTGTGTTGGAGTCTGTGTTGTGCTGCGAGATGGTCATTTGCCATTAGTCGACTCCATTTCTAAGTTAACAGTACCTAGTGTTGTACATTACAAAGAAAAGAGGCATAGAAGAACTCGAGAGTGAATATGCGGACTGTCATGGAAAAACTGACCTCAATCCTCTGTATAGAAATCAGTGTCCAGGCTGTTATTATGAATGTAGGTAACCGACTCCTACACAAACTTCATGGAAGCACACAAACATGAGCAAATCTTGCAAATTGAACCTTCGATGGCTGCGTGAGAGCAGCATATGATTTATCTTTTTTAATTAAAAAAAATGTAATTAAAGAGCATGTGCCCAAATCTTTCTGTAAAGTCATACTTTATCACCCAAGCTTAATATTGGATCAAGTTTACTGAATAAGGTGAACTTTTTGAAAAGCAGCTACATGATGTGCGCCTGTCATAAAGATTTCAAAGTGCAAGTCCAAGGAGAGTACTTTGTAGCATATAAACACATTTTTTAGGTTTATCCAACTTTATTCTCATGCTTTCTGTCCTCTGAGAACTGAAGCTTTGTTTGTGTGTCTGCTTGTTTTGTGTGTAGGAAGTTAAGACTCTAATCTCTCCCGTTCTTTTTTACCTGCCCTTGTGGTTTTTCCTGGCGCCGTCTGGCACCATTACCCACTGAGTGACTAATGAGTCTTACAAATGGGTATTATTTGCATCAAAAGACGGGGACAAATTTCAGTGGCAACACACCATACCTTAACAATGAGCGGCAGTTACAGGTAGGGCCCGTTAATCTGCCAATAGAGAGAAGGAAGGGAATGCAGGGATTTCTTTCATTTGATTAAGAAAGTTTCTTTCCTACTTTGTGCACTGAATGCTATTGTGTGCATATTGATCTTCTACCTGCTTTGTTGTAGTCTGTTTACAGTGAATATGGATCTGTATAGCACATCTAAAAATATGTATTTTGCTGCTCATGCTTCTTGGATCTGCTTGCTTCTTTTTCCCTTATTGCTTTCCGTTTTGTCCTATTAGCATTAATAACCAAGCACTGAATCTTAGTGATTTACTATCCACAACTATTATCAATTACTGACCATTAAGTTGTCCTAATGATCTGTGATGGGGCTCCAACACAACACTACTGCTGCCAAAATACTGTAAGATGCAGACTGTGAGCAGGCTCTCTGGAAGTGAAAACTACCACTCCCCCTGGTGGACCCTGCTGGAACATCAGCCAGTTTTACCACTAGGATGTGTGTGACTATGAGCTTTTTAGTATGGAGTGGAGGGTTCTTTACTCAACCTAATTTGTGCATATATGGGCGCCATAGAGACAGAGAGGGGCAGAAATGTATTTGTAGGTCTGTATTTATGTGTAAATCTCTCTCTACATTTTCTTCAGTGGGTTCTTTATGCCCCTATATGCATGCGTTACTGAGTTGCATCTTTAGAATTTAATATTGCATCTGTCTACCACCAGTTCAGCGCAGAAATTTCTCACAAATTATATCTTCTGCTTTTGTGTGGACAGAGTGGGAAAATGGTCCCATTTGGACAAGTGACTGAGGTAATTTCATCTCTAATTTCAAATGAGTTTTTTCTTGTTTCATTTTGGCTCATTTCAAAGTGCCGACTGCTTTGTTGCTGCTTCATTTTCTTATTATTGTTCACTAAGATGGCATAGACATTTCCCAAATGTAATAAGTAGCATTTTGTTCCACTGATTTCACTTCAGCGCAATCACGAGTGGTGAGCAGGAGCAGTGAGAATTTGAGAACATGTGCATGTTCGAAGTGAACATATTTTAGGCTTTCCTCATAGTCACTGAATATTAATAGACCTTAATATTAATGGAGTTATATGTCAGTTATTCTGATGGTGGACGCACATGGCTGGATCCATCGTCACAGGGGGTCAAAATATTTGATGAAATCAAATATCTCTGAGTCCAGTGGGAGCACATCACCTCCTTGGGTCCACTCCATGGGTGGTTGGGTAATGTAACCAAATGTATTCGTTACAGGGAGATGCTTGGCAAACTTGCCATGGATGTGGCAAACGTAATTTAGAGCTCTAACAGGTATGACAGAGCAAGGAGGATGTGTGTATGTGTGTGTGTGTGTGTGTGTGTAGTGGATATCTAAAGTAAAGGTTAGACTGCGCTCATATAATGAACCACGGGGCAACTTCTGGATTTGTATAGGTCACCCATTGCATATAATAGTAGTACGGGTGTCACCTATCTTGCTGTTTATCTATGATTGAAAGAAAGACAGATGTGACATGGCAGAGTAAAATCCACCTCATGATATGTCCTCCAGGTCTGGATAGGGCCAGTAGGGTAAACCGCGGATAGAATTAGACTCTCAATCCATGTGAAGAGACCCTGTGAAAAGTAGATATGGCCAACCCAACACCCATCCCCAGCTCTTCTCCCGTTCCTTCCCCCTCCTCTCGATCCATTAGATGGAGCGCTTCTTACACCCGCAGGAAGCAGCAGAGGCCGTTTCGATAGCATCCGCCATCTATTTTATTTTTTCTTATTCTTATTTTTCAATTTGGTGGCTGGGGAAAGGTCAGGATTAGTTATCGACGTGGCTGTGTCTAAGCCAGAGACAGGGAACCACAGCCGCTGCCATGGGTCCCCTAAAGCCATTTTCCTCAGTCCCAGCAGTAGCCTAATCTGTGTGTAGGTGTGTGAGTGCATGTGCACATGGTTGTGAAAGCACCTGTGCACATTTGTGTGTACACTCTTGCATGTACAGCTGTGTATTTATTTAAGGGAAAGTAAATACTTATTTTGTGTAGTTTTAAGTGTACTTTGATTTGTATGCGTGTATGTGTTTGTGCGTGTGTGCATGTCTATGTACATTACCCTGCATTATATTTTTTGCCAGATAAATATTCACTTTGTGTACAATGTATATGCATGCCCTCACAAAGTTGTATTTGCATGTATTTGCACAGAAATTGAGGAAAGCTGCCCGACCTCTCAATAGGCAACTTAGCATTCCACAAACATTTCTATTCAAGTGGTTCTCAAACGCTGCTGTGTACAATTTCAATCAGTCTGTCAACTCACTTGCTGGCTTTAGTCAGTGTTTCCTTAAGTATTAGAGTGTAGTCCACCAAACTGATTGCATTCACTTCTTCCTGTAGCATCCAACTTTTCTTCTTTTATCATTTCCCATCCATTCCCAAACCAGCAGTGATTCCCAATGTGAGAAGCTGCTGTCTCCCAGCCCTAGACCTGTGAAATGATGATAGAGGAGCACAAGACCCTTACCCATCAGTCTTTATCTCTTCCTTTTGCCCTCCCCCTTCCTCTTCCACCACCACCACCATCTCCCCATATGCTAGACTGAGCTCCAGTTGTGGTCACTCTGACGGTGACGGATGTTCCTGTTCGGACAGGGCTCTAGACCCCCCCCAAAGTCATCTCAGCCCCGGCCTCAACCTGCTGGCAGGGTCCCCTAGCAAGGCCTCTACAGGTTAGAGGTTAGAGAGTGATGGAAGGAAGGAACTGTTATTCGGATTAGGAAAGGTAAGCAGGGAGAGAGGAAGAGTGGAGGTAAGGCTGTTTAAGTCGGAAAAGAAAGTTTACAAAATCCTTCAACAATACTCTCAGCGAGCTTTGTTTCCTCTGTGTTCCTCTTCTCTAGCAGAGTTTAAGCTGCTAGAGTGGTGCGATTTGTTTCATGTCATCAATTTATTTTGAGTAGTGCATTGCATTATTTAGATGATGCTTATCTCACCCTCAAAATCACTATCTCGTCGAGACTGGCGCAGAATTGCATCCATATCTCTTGTGCTCATCAAGGCATCTCATTTATTAACCAAAAAGGAATTCTGAGGAGAAGAAGATATGCAAGAATGATTAGATGCTCAAAAATTTGATGCTATCTGTCAGCAATTGGTTTTCCTTCATCTCTCTGTAGCCACTAGATCTTTAAAAGACATTAGCCACATACTGTAAGAAATAAATCAAACAAATGGATTAGCAGAGCTAAATAGTTGTCAGGAGCCTCACAAGGCCTTATGAAGACAGATCTGCCTCTTATGGAGGCAATCAGGTATGGAACTTATCATAACAGAAATTAGGAGTGAGACCCATTTTTTATTCCGCAACCCAAGGCTATATTTCCATAAAAACTAATGGCCAAGTATATTATTCAACTACACTGACTTATGTGCTGGGTCCCCTGTATTTTAAATATACATATATATAATGTAAAAATTGCCAAGATTAATGTAGGGCTGCATTTCGAGATAAGGTGGAGCAGTAATTTGAACCGTATGTCATTATTGTGCAATGCCCTCTGCTACCTCTTGGCACAGGAAAAGAGAAGACCATGGGAGATGGGAATGTTTCTGCTGTCATACTTAGCAGGGTATGAATAGATATACATAACAACTGTCGTATCTCTCATGAGCTGATACATGCACATAGTATATGCACTGCCACCTGTCACTGGGATAAAGGGCGTGTTTCCAATTTAACTATCGAAACTTAAGTCAGTTGAAGGATAATGGTCCAGCAAGGGTAGCACACACTGAAATGGCACTCTGATTTCCCTAAAGCAAGCTATCTTTGACAAAGTACCTTTATTGTTTACAAGTAAATTAACAAACTTTGGTTTTTACTTTTAAAGTTTTGGCCATACCCCCTGTTATGAATGATACTAATAAAAGGGATATTGTTTTGTAATTCTTCTCCTTTTTGCACTCCACACTGACCCCTAAGACTGTATAGGTGCTAAATGCTCCATTATGTTCATTAGTTGCTAGCTCACTACATGCAATAGGTGGTAGTGTGGTTGTTGAGAGGAGTAATAGTGATTTTAAGCTCTGTGCTGTAAAACAAAATCAGGTCTAAAGATTCTTAAAAGCTAAAGTTGAGGGGAATAGTAGGCTGGTAGAAAACTCATTTTGGGTTTTAAAGCATGTGTAACCCCTTAAAATTTACATAATATGTACATTTGGATGGATAATATGGATGTTTGAATCAGCATTTGAAAGAAAGAACTGATCAGTGCTGCTGTAATTACTAAAATATGAGAATTCTGAAAAAAAGTCAGAAGAAAAAAGAATAAGAAATTCAGAAATAATTACAGAGGTTATAAATACAAGGGTAGACAAATTTGGTTGGAAGAGAAAATGAAGATGAAACCAAAATGTCGCTCATCGATCAGAGTTTTCCACCTGACTTCTACTTTTCATCTTTTGCTGTATCTGTGTACATGGTTTTTCTGTGCAGATTGTACTGCATAGGTGCTGAAACAGACCCATATGTCAGCATTTCTTTTTGAGTCAGTGTTATCATAACCAATGGAAGCAACTTTCAAAATTTGTCTTGGTAAACTGGAGGTTATCTTTAAAGAGATTCATGTCTAAAGAAATGTTCTGTGTATGCATTTGCCTTTGTGTATTTCTGTTAAAGGATAAAGGGAACTTTGGACTCCCGTTTTGCTCTATAAAGCCTTCTTGATAGAAAGAGGAAGGGGTGGCTTTGCATAAACATCCTGATACATAGGTCACCTATACAGCTCAGGTGTCCATTTCCTCTATCTCGCTGTGCATCTGTAACAGCAAGACGAACATGCACCTTCCACAGTCCGTGCACCCTTACGCTACACTTCCGCAAAAACCGTGATGATTGTTTTGTGAGTTAAACTGCAAAAGGTAGACAGTTGGCATGTGAAAATGTCATCACTGTAAAACTCCCCCCACTCGGAAATGGAAAAGGAGGGAAAGGGGGGGTGGGCACAGCAAGCCAAAAGGCCATTAAAATCTGCGATCATTTATTTCCACTCCCTCGTCTAATCCATCTCTCTGGGGAATGGTTCTGTCCTTATCCACCCAAGGCTACCAATCTATTCTCCTGTCTGTCTCCATGCATCAGAATGAACCTGTGAAACAGTCAGACATGCTCTCCTTCTCTTTTACCCCTTTCTTCTCTTCAGTCTCTGTCTCTTGTTGGCTCAACCCCCTTTTTCTGATTTCTTTCTTTTTTATCTCTCAGCCTACTCTTTCCTCCTCTGTCTCTGATTGCCCCTGTGTCTTTCCCTGTTTTCACCTTTCCTCTCCCTCAGCGCCTTCCTCCCTCTCTTCCTCTGCTCATTTCATCGTGTCAGAAACGTCTACATGAATCCAATTCAAATCATATCCCGAAAAGAGGGAGCATCAACAAGACTTTGTCGATGGCAATTTAAGCTGCGGTGAGCAAGGTGTACGTAACACTGTGCATATTCCAGGGAGCTGTCTGATTGCATTTGGATTTGTGGAGGTCTGGTTGCTGCCTACTTGTAGAGCGAGGAAAAAATACACAGAAAGAGACAGCTGACTCATTTGTCACAATGTACTTTAATTTCTCTTCTTTGATTTTTTGGTATTTTGCAGATTCAAAGAGGGATGTTTATTTTAGTTTTGATGGATTTGTTTTGCTCAAAGAATGGGTAAAATCCTGTGAAGGGAGTGCATGTGAAGGGAGGAGGGGGTCCTTCCCTCCCTAACCTTGTATTTTGGGAAGATATGAATGAGGGGTCTGAAGCATGCAGCTCATCATTCACTGCCTCACTAGTCGTGAAAAGCCAGAGAATAAAAGTAGTGCCTCAAACCAAGGTCCAATTCCCCATCAGGCCAACTCCCCAAGGTTAGCCACACCATTGCGCTGTCACGTCAAGAAATAAAAAACTCCCGCCTGCCCTCCCCCCCCGACACAAACGTCTTCTGCTAATGGCTCCAACAAAGTCCCACTAAACATTGAGTGAATATTTATAGACCATTAATAACCTATGTGTAAACCGCTAGTGTCACCAACCGGGTGAAGCAGATGATAGGGAATCATGGTCAGGGCATTAATATTGGCTCAGACTTCCCCAAAGGTAGATAAATGAGCCCTAGTATCTTGGACTCATGTGCACATGGGATTGGCTGCCAGGAATCCCAGACGGAGAGGTCTGTGATCTGAGCCCATCCAAATTCTAGCGACATAATTGGTGTAATCGCGTGATGAATTGCAGCCATTTAATTTTTTTTCTCTATCTGCAAGCTTCAGCAATTTTCCTTATAAAGGTAAAGCCAGCAGAGTTCGTCGGGCATCTTCTTATAGTCGAGTTGGGAGAGGACCAGGGCAATGTTAAATATGTACAATTGGGCAAGTAATTAGATTAATAAGGCCTAAATGAGCACCAGGGCAGGAACTGAAACCCAAAATCCCTCATCCTTTGAGAGTCTGGTCTGAAACACATTATAGTATCTGTTCAAAGTTTAAATGGAGCCTGAAAAAAGTTTTTACGCCGCGGTTCCTCCACTCGTTTTCACCCCCGACAGACTTGAATTCCCCCCCTGCTCATCTCTCTGTTCACCAGACTAAGAAAGAGATGTTCAGCAGAAGTAATAATGAAGCAAAACTTGTGAAGCTCTGCAAGAGGCAAAAAAAGGAATGTGATAATAAGAGGACCTATAGGATTACTTAACTCTTTTCAGTCTTTGACTGCACAAGTTTCATGTCAGATTGTCTTTGATTTAGGAATTTATAGCATGATATAGATTATTGTTATACCTGAACTTTGCAGTGATACATATATTTGGGATAATTATGCAAAAAAACTACATTCAACTAAAGAGAGGGAGTAAGAGACCAGAGAGCTTGCACAACTATTCATTCTGTGGGAGTTATGTTATGATTTAATTCGCATTTTCTTCTTTCACTTTTTCATTGCAATGCACTATAGTCATATATCATAGTCAGGTGTTGTTTGCCAATTTAATTTTAGTGTCTTTCAGAGTCTAAAATTAAGGGCACTCCGCTTATAAATGTCAATCATGTCAGCAAATACAACCACTCCCATTCAGGATAACTGTTCTCCTGTCCTCAAAATTCAAGTGTTTGTCAACATGATTGAGAGCAGCACTTCTGATCAAACTACTTCAAAAACCTCAATGTTGAGTTAAATTATCATTAAATCACCAAAGGTGGGAGTGTAATGAACCTTTTCACCTCCATTAAACCTGAAAATTGGTTGTAGAGCCTTTTATTCTCCAAACATCATAACTTTGCAGTGGAAGTTTTGTAGCAGGGGAGAGGATTTTATATCACTTTATATGTTTTATATGGATCGCACATTTTAATTTCTACACTGCTGATTTGATAGTGGAAGTTGAAATTGGGGTTATATTGTGGTCACATATATGAGCCCAGCATGAATTGTCTTTTGAAGATATATATATTTTGTTCCACCCACGCAAGAAGGCTGTCTCTGTCCTATAGTGGTGAAAGAGTACAATGGGACAAATAGAGCTTTAGCAGGCTTTAGAAACATGAAAGTACTGTAGGAGGGCACCCAGCTCCTTGGGGGTCCAAGATTTCCTTCATGAATGCAAAACAATATAGTGTATGTGTGTGTGTTGAGTGGAATGGAGTGTGTGAAGGGGGGGGTATGCTATCATCAAAGGCACCTCATACTTCAGCACGTTTTCCTTCGTTTTTCCTTCTTCTTCTCTGACCTGACATGGATTAATTACAGCCCTGCACAATTTACACCCTGCTGGAACTGTGGCAGAGAATAAAGAATGGTTGAAATGTGAGCCCAGTGACAGGGCGTTAGAATGCTGAATTGCTTTGTGCTGCACGTGCCGCACCTCTATTGCCTTTGCAGGCAGCATGTTTAGAAAGTCTGACTCTGAGGTGAACTCCCAGGCCTTAAATGCCCTCATTTAGATCAAGACAGCCATAATGTTTTATGGGCTGCATAGGATCTGTTCCATTTTTGTCTTTCATATGCTGCAATTTGATCATATCACCCATATCTAGAAATTACAGCATGCCTCTTAGGGTTCACCAATGCTGTAATTCTATGCAACTTGTTTTTGAAATCTGACAGGGGACCGACATGTCATGTGTGACATACCCAGACAAGATGCATGCAAAGTTTCTGCTTATGCAGTATGAGGCATGTTTATTGGTAAGGCAGCTTTAGCAGACACCTCAGTCAGAGCCGGCCTGGCGCTGCCAAGGACGTGTCAGCAACAACTGGCAAAGCAGGCGCCCTGCCAGCCCGCCTGGCCGCCTTGCCTATGAATGGTGCTTTTGTCAAAGGTGGCAGTGAGGACACTTGAGAGGGCTGCAATTAACACCACCTAAAATTAGAACACATGACCCTGTGCATCTGGCGTGGAAAAAAATGCTTTCCTTTTTGTTTTGAACTGAATACAGTTTTATTATGAACATTTGGAAAAGCAATAATCCTGACAGGGTTGAGCGCAGAACTGCGTATACAGGGACAATCACATGTCAGAGGTCGCCAGGCAAGGGCCAGGCAGTCACTCAGGTTAACTAGGTGGGAGCAAGCAAGACAAGGGAAGCCATCTTGGCTCAAAGTGACCAGCAGATCAATGCACTAAAAGGCAGAGCCAAAGGTCAGGCTGCTCAGTGGCAGCTCAGGGATTCACTGTGACAGCCACCAAGGGGGTGGGGGGTGGGGGGGGTACCACCTTCATGTGACCACATACTCTACAGCTGTATAATTAGACCAAAGACATCACTTTTGACACAATCCTATTGGTGTGCAAAATGTTCCACAAAGTGCTCAACAAGGAAGAAAAATATTATTTAGGAATTCTATATGTTTTCTGTTTTTTTTTTTTTTAAAAAAACAGCAAGTTACATGAGTATTACAGTAAAACTACAGAACACATGTTCATTAAACTCAGCAGGCTAGGGAAAGTAGGACATGGGCCAAAGATGAACCCATCAAATATAGCAGATCCATAACTAGAGCCATCAGAGGGTGGCATATCCCCCAGCCTTGCAAAATTGAAAACTGGTACTTGTTTTTAACTGACACCAGAGAAGTCGAGTAGTTTCTCAAGTATTTTACTGGAAAAATATCAAATGGGTTTGTAGTTCGGCTTCAGAAACAAAATGATGACAAACAGCATGGCGGACAACACGGATGGATGACAGACAAAATAGCAAAAGACACCACTCCCACTCATAACTGATAATTGTGAGGCCTGGAAAGTCAAAATGTGTTTGTATTTATTCTAGTGCCCCCTTGTGGTTCACAAGTTGCTAAATAGCAAAAGGCTCCACTTCAACACATGGCAATAAGCTGTTACAAGTTTGGTGAAAAAATATTGAATGGTTTTCTGGTTATGCTCCAGAAACAAAATGATGACGGATGGACAGACAGATGGAGGGACAGACACACATGCTCGTCACTATATCCACCCACATAATAGGCCAGGGAGATAAAAAGGGCCGGAGCCTGGAATTGTTTTTCGCTTTCTTTAACCGTGGGGACCAGGATGACTTAGAACTTAGTTACTTTAAGCTTAGAACAATCAGTTAAACTAACCAGAGTCACCAAAAAGGAGAGTGAGTGTCCTGCTAGTTTACTGGTAATTCCTCATACTTCTAAATGTATTCAGATAACACTGCCAATTTATCACAGAGAGAATGTGCAAAAACAGTAAAAAAAAAAAAAAAAAAAGTAGCTTTGCTTCTCTTTTCAAGTCTTATCACCCCACAAAGGCTACTTTGGCTCAGGGACAGAGCTCTTGATATATTGGTCTGGACACCTGCTTTGAATACCACTTCCTTTGAGTGGCATACTTGGCAGACCACACCTGAGGCCTCAGATTTTATAGCAGGCAAACCAACAAAGGAACATCCTGTGCATATAAGACCTAAACCTTCAACTCTCAGTGGAACAAAATAGACATTTGGCACTGTTAACTCTAAACTATTTTATGAAATATTTCAATCATCTTTCTTTCAGTGACATGACATACTTATTTTCATTTCCATCCTTTGCATCATTTTCATTTTTCTCCTTTATGACTCTTCTCCCTTCTTCATCACCATCACCCGTCCCTTATTTTCCTCCTTTAGACATCAAACTGTCTCACAAATCCAACTGAATTATAGATTTTCTAGGGGGTGTGGTAGTGTGTTTGGCAGTGAGAAACATTTATAGCAGGAAATAAACAAGATGCCCACCAATTTGAAAAGAGGGGAGTTCCCCTGCTGTGCATTCAAATTGGTCTACGCAATTTGACAGGCTACTGTCGAGCACGTCTGTCGGATTAGAAGGCCCAGAGATGCTGTTTATTTGTGTCCAGTCATTCTCAGGATATCGTCACTTTTTGTCCACGGCTTATCATTCCCTTCCTAAACCACCGCTGTCACCCAACAATGCCATTAGGGGCTTCAAAACTTCTGTCAGTAAGCTCTGACCCTTAAGTCATTCCCTCTTTTGATGTCTTCTTTCTGCATCATTGTTGCTACCAACAATCAGGAAGGGGATTTATCATTGGGATTATCCATATTGCTTGACAGCAAGAGAGGGTAATGTTGAAATGTTTAATGTGAAACTCTAGCCATTTCATCACTGAAGTGAGGGGTAAACTAAAAGATATACAGTAGTGTCTTCAGTGATCAGCATTGTAATGAATGTAAAAAAAAAAAAAAAAAAGTCTGGTGTTTGTTCTGCACTTTATTTCTAAACAAGTAAAATTCACCCAAAGAAAACATCAAAAAGCATTACTCACACAAAATCTTGTGTTCAGTCCTGTAGAATAGTGCTGCACAAACACAGAATCACCCCTCCTCCATGCAGCCTCTATTTTCCCCAGGATCACTGGACGCCAAACAGGCAAGAAAAATGACCAGCATGCTCTCTTTACTCCCCTGAGAAGTGAGTCCTACACACAAGGATGTGGCTATTACTTATCATCATCAAAAAGTGCTTGTTTGGTGATAATAAGGGCCTGGGATAGAAATCTCAGCTAAAGGGAGGGAGGGGACTACCTGAAGTAGCAACGGAGGAATCCTTCCTCTGCTTACCCAAGCATTTTCTGTCTCTCTGTAAAACGGGAGGCCAGCTCTAAGACCCGGCTTAGCCCAGAAATAGAGGAAGATAGGGGAAAACTGTTATTAACCATGGTTAGAAAGACGAAATAAGATAAAGAATAACAGACAACAACTTCAAATGTGCTTACTGAGCAAGAGACAATCGTTGGGGAATACAGGAAAAGGCTATAATAAAGCATTAGGTTGTAGCATCTTGTTTTTATCTAATATTCTACTGTCTGCAGTGGTAAACATGGAAGTAATATCACTTCAGAAGGAAAAGCTGCCAATTTGTGAGGCCCACCTTGAAGGGCTAAGAGTAAAAAGGCTTTTGAGTGAACAAGCTTTATTGTGTATTCTATCACTGTGTATTCTGTCCCCACAGTATTCAACCTGAAGCATGGTCACATTGCTAATAGCAACATTCAGCCCAAAGGGAAAGTCATAGCAAAATAAATTTCCATCTACCTTTTTTTTTTTTCTTCCAGTAGGTCAGGACCGTACACCCAGGGGGAAAGCAGGACAGCTCACAATTCAACATGAAACATAACTCATGTCATGCTATGTGGGGAGAAAGTTCATGCAATACATAAATTTAGGGTCATGTGTTACAGTTCCAGCAGGGGTCACACTCAATAATAGCCCAATTGCAATGCAGGGCTAGTGGGCCTTATCTGTAAAAGTTGTTTCTTCACAATACTGTGCGCAGCCACTCGCCTCCCTTTGCAAGCTATTCACGTTTCTTGTTTGTTTTATCTATCACCATTCAGCTATTTGGGTTTGACACTAGGTTCATGACCACTTCAATTCACCTCCTGGTATCTGATGATTCCGTCTCTCACACTTCCCTAATGTATTCTGAAGGGAGAGGGGATACGTGTTGGGGAAAAAACACACGTCCCATCTGATTGCAAGGTCTTCTCTGATGAATCATGCCGCAACGGACATCTCGGCTATATCAAAGGGTGCTTTCTGGCTCGCAACTGTGATTAATCAGAAAGGGTCTTTATTGTTAACACAAAAGTCACTGCTGATCACTGGAAGACTCATGAAATCAAGTATTAATTCACTCTCTCAGCATAATGGAGTGATGCGGCAACATCTATTATACCAAGAAATGTATTTGCTTTTCTTTGTTTGTTAATATCTTGGTAAATTAAAGGTGAAGGAGTATGACTGGTTTGTAACTAAAAAGATAAAAGAAAGTTCACCCTATAAAATACACAACGGGAAAAGAGAAAGACAAAGACTCAAACATTCGTGTTGACAGAAATTCCTGCCTTGCCACAAGCATTTCTCAGCGGTAAAGCTGTACCTGTAGGACAGAAAGGAGAGAGAGGAAGAAAAATTGAGAGATTGAAATAAATATCTATTTAAAAATAGCCTCTCAGCATGGCAAGGAGAGATTTGAAGATATTATCCTCAAAGGCTGCTGTGAGTGAGGCCGGGAGAAGGGAAGGCTGTCTACAGTGAAATATGAAAGGCGCATACTCCCTGACAGCCTATGGCTTTTCCTGATACTGCCAACACCAGCCCACTGGAGTGATCCATAGACTCTTTGTGGAGACTTGTGATATAAATGCTGAGGGCTAGATGTTGAAGATCCTCAGCTTGCTGCCACCGCACCCTCCCTCGTCATCCTTCGCCATTGCCTTGCCCGCCACATGGGGGGAATTTGTTATGTTCTCTCTCGTACGCCTGCCATGGAAATATCAGGACGGTAGACAGGGGGCAAGTCGACTGACTTGTCCTTGTCCCTTTTCAATTTGACAAGGCAAGCAGCCTTGGGGACTTTCCAGTCTATTTTCAAATTGACCATTTATAATCAGTTTTCTAAAGGAGAAAGAGAAGGGGTGGAGGAGCCAAGCTGGCCCTGTGTTGTTATGGAAGGTACAGTGCTGGGGGTTGGGAGATGATAATACAGCAGCGTGTTGTCAGATGTGTCAGCAGGTAAGATGAATGAAGAAAAGGGAGTGGGCGCATAAAAGGAAATGCACAGTGGGGAAGTGACCTCTATTCAAAAAAGAAAAGCAGGGGGAAAAGAAGTAAATCTATATCCTGAAGCAAATAAACATATACAGCCTTTCTTTGAAATATGCATTACCTCTCCATGAACCTGAAATCAGAGGAAGAAGTTGTGCTAGCAGTGTCCAAAACCTCAAAAGAAGAGGCATGCGTTGTCCATTTTTTGACACCAATGTGGCTGCATATATCAGCACCTGCAAGGTCAGGCCGACTCGGGCGTGGCAGCATGGTGAGGCCCCCAACCCAGGAGGCGTTACAGCATTCTGTCACACTGCTTGCTCCACCGACGCTACACGATGACATTTCCACAAGATGGCTCTTCTGAATTATGCGGCCCAGCGGAAGGGTAAGAAGGGAAAAGGAGGAAAAAAGCTCATTTTCTGGGTGTCTGCTTCTGACCTGAAACCGCCACTTGTTTTCATCAGTGCCTTTTTGCCGCTTATGCAAAATGGTAGGCAGGGTAATAGGGGAACAATCAAGTCGGCCTGCTGCTCCTGTTCTCCATGCCGCAGTCGCCTCTCTCTCTTTAGGGTGGAACGACACGGTGTCACCTCTACACTGGCCCCCATCCTCCCCAAATTAATCCCAATTTGGCCATCAAGCATGGGCCGTCGAAAGGGGCAGGCGGTAAGTACTTGACATTCTCAGGTGCATGAGTTTTGTTTATGTAGTAACGCTGAGCCAAGGTGTTTCACCGTGGATGACAGCAGACCAGGTTTGCATACACCACTTGATTCTGGAGCGCTGCATGAGTGACTGCTCAGCAGCCCGTGGCCCTGTGGCATTTCAGCAGAGGACATTTCAGTAAAGATTGCCTCAGGTGTCAAGCGGCTTGGAAGGTGCGGACGGCAGCTGGAGGTCGTTTGTCCAGCGAATTGATTCCACCGTGACCCCATCACTCTCTCTAACTATTGATCCATCCCCAAGACCCCTATACAATGCCCATGCCACACAGGGGAATTACAGCTCAGGCATCAATGTGGCCTACGCTTAAACAAAACAATGGCAAATTTTCAATAGGACGTCACTCATCACTTTATGAAATAGGCATTGCACTGGCCACTTACCTCTGAGGTCATTGTAACATTGCATGGAGTCCATTTTGGTTATTGGGATTCAATGAATGTGGAGAGTGGGAGTTTATAAACATAAGAGTGTACTGGGAGAAAGGACTTACCGTAAGTCATTACAGGAGGGGGTTCAGGGTGTGTGTGTGTGTTGATGTGGGGGTGTTGGCGCTTGTACGTGGAATACCCTTTCCTAAATGCTTTCCTAGGCAGATCTCCCATGCCTTTTAGCATGTCACCCAGGGCCATGAATCACCATTACAGCACCTACATTTTTACCTGGGCATCTCTAAGGCTTTTTCATTAGGGTAAAAGGGACCCCAGGCAGACGTCAACTGGGGTGTTGAGGGGGGGTTGGCTGTGTTTGTGAAAAGGAGGGTCACAGATTTGGGTTGGGTGGGTTAATTACAATAACAATGGGGGCAGCCAAAAAAAACATGCGCTATGGCACAGCTGAGCTGCTCTCATTTGTTTCAATAAGCTAAATTGATTCCTATGTCCTCTGGTGCCATTTGCATTGCATCCATTTAGCGTGCACCTCTCATCCCACTCTCCTCCCACTCTCTGTCACCTCCTCCTCCCCCGCCATTCACTTCACGTGTGGAGGGCAAGACAACATCGACGGGGATGCATTGATCTTCTCGGACAGCAGATGCATGAGCAGACACACACACACTTCTACATGTATTCATATATTCCATGGATGTGCATATATGTATATGTATGCGCCCATGGAATACACATAGTGTGTGTTTCCATTCAGGGCTTCAATAATTTCTCTTGTCAAAATAATTACCTACATAAAAACAGACTGTGTGTGTGTGTGTGCATGTGTGCATGGCAGGTCAGCTAAAGCCTTAAAGCTACAGGAGCTGAAAAGGGCAAAACTGTCAAAAAATGAAAATTCACACCATCCTTCTGCAGCTCTCTCCTCTCCGTCCTGATCAAAAGACTAAATATAAAGAAAAATGAAGCTGTCGGTCACATATTTAACCCCCCTACCTCTCTGACAAGACCTGAGTGGCCAAAATCATCTTTCACAAGGTAGATTTTCTACAGCCCGAAAATGGCTGGAGTTCCAGAGAAGGTGCAGTGTCATTTACTCTCAAACCACTTGAAAATGCTGAAAGGTAATTGTGGGTTGTGGAATTTTTCATCTAATGACACCAAGAAACTATTGCACAGTGAAGCTTTAAATTGTTGTCATATCAAACCACTTGCCATCAGCAGTATAGAGGTCCTATACACATTTTCCATTTCAAAATTCCACACATTTCCAGACACAAATTTCTGGGCTTCTCAATATTCTCGAGTAAAAGTATCAAGATCTTTATTACGTAAAACAATTATGCTAAAATCCAACTCTTAACATGTATGTTATATTCTGATCATTTGATTTGTGTGTGGGTTCATTACTTGGGGTTGGTCTGGTCTCACGTTGGGATGGGCTCAAAACGCTGGATGCAGAGGATGCTGTGCTAAGACAAGAGGCAACATACAATGTGCTTATGACTTACAGTTGTCATCTTAGAGTTTCCATCCATCTTTTCCCATATGGAACCTTGAGACAACCAGGCTTTATATTTTGGATTGTCGAGCCAGCCCTTGGAAAAATTGTATTTACACATTGTGGCCATTCAGTCCACACTCCCACATAGAAAGTTGGACAGTGTCCCTGGTGTAGAGAGGCAGTTCTGTGCAGGAGAGTACATTCAGGACATCAGGCTTGCTGTGGCCCACGTAGTAAAACAGAGTAAAACGGGGATGTTTACTCTGGCTCACATTCAAACATAGTAGGTGACAGTAATGCACCGTAACACCGGACTGTCACTCGCTAAATGGAAAAAAGGAGTCTGAGCAAGTCTGTTCTGAGCTACTGTAGAAACATGCTGACACAACACGGTGGACTCCGAGAAAGGCGACCTACTCCTACGCCTTAGAATGAAAAGTAACAAAAATACAAAAGGTGGGCTTTCTTGCTGGAATCAAACCAGGGATGTTGCAAGTGTAAATGATGTGTCTCTGCATATTATCACACAGGGACACCTCACTTTTTCATCTTTTTCATTCAATTTTGACTGATATTTTATTTTAATGATCATCACCTTTTTTTAATTCAAAGGTTTAAAAATCTTGAAACCTATGGACTCCACAGGTTTCCTCCTTTTCGTGTGTTTATCCCAACCCTGCAAAACCTTCATGCCTATTAATGGAAACCCACCCCATAGTTTTGAGTAGTAATACAGCTCAGTTTGGACCATTCCTTCAGTATATTTGTATTCAAAATGTCTTTGTTGGCCATCTATGCCATCCAACCAAACAATTCTAACCTGCAGACTCCAACTTTCCTCCCAGTGTCATGCTGTCCATGTGACAACTGATCCATCTCACCTACTCTGTTACCCTTGCCTGGTTGCTGTGTCCAATAGCCCCTGTATTTCTCACAGGCATGGTCAGTGAATGTAGCACTGCCCAATGGCCTCTAACGTAGCCCTCAGCCAGGGTGGTATCCATCTCTGCTACCTCACTGCCTGCCTGCCATGGACCCCCCTTGGTATGACACACTGGTTGGTGCTAACACGCACACGCACACACATACTCACACTCCCATCATCAGTCACAGTCTGGGCAGATAGCGGCGGCCGTCAGACAGATGAGTGAAGACTGGGCCTGTTACCTGAGTGCCTGCATGACAATAGGACCATGAGCTGAGATAGAGAGACAAAAGCTGCCACACACACATACGATACAACACAGCAGCTGATTTTATTTTGTCTGCTGTACAATTAGCTGTCAGCCATCAACATGTTAAAGATGTGCTATACATTGCAACAAACATAGTAACACATAATTAAATACTGCCATCACCACTAAATGTTTCACCCACCTTAATTACAGCAGTACTCTGACACCAGACATTCAGAACAGCTAAAATGCAAATTAGTGTAAACCAGAGACTCAGTATAAAAAGTTGATGTAGCCGCCGTAATGATTACATGTTTTTTAGGTTCTAAAAATCTATTTTATCGATTTATTTCTACTGTTGCATTTTGACACTGATAGAGAACTTGCTGGACGTCATGGCTGGATCTTTAGTGCTGATGATCTATTCTGTATATTGACTGTTCTATGTGTATGTGGAATGTCCTGTCCTTGCTTTGACCCAGACCTGTAAACTGAATTGCCCCTTGGAGACAAATAAAGTGTTCTGAATCTGAATCCACCCATTGTCACCGTCTTGGATCTTTGGAGCCAGAAGTACCCATATTTGGACATGAGGGTAGAGCTGCAGAGGAGTGACGAGTGATACCCTAAAAACTTACCAAGCTAACACTACTACTAACTTACTGAAAACACCAACACTGTTAAATGCCACCAAGTAATTTGAGCAGCTTAATAAATGTGAACACATACAGTTGTGTTTGATAACAGTAATGTCAACTTCATATGTCTAAACATTCTAATTAGCACTAGCTGGCATAATTAGTAGGCCAACTGACACACCATATAATTATTGCTAATATTAGCAAAGGTAGCAATGTTCGCTAACAGGCCGGGTATTAAAATTAGAGCCTGTTCTCACTCCCAAGTCGTCACATACTGCTGTGTGGTCCCCTTGACCCCTTGGCGTCCATTTTCAAAGCCCAGGGTACCCCTATAGCACCAATTTTTGTATGTGCAGAGAAGTCAGTGTAAATCCTTAGATGTTGGAAATTGACAACATGGGTGAGGTTACATTGGTAAGTAGTAAAAACATTAGTAGGAGG
This sequence comes from Coranthus polyacanthus, assembly GCA_037367275.1. Taxonomy (NCBI): domain Eukaryota; kingdom Metazoa; phylum Chordata; class Actinopteri; order Kurtiformes; family Apogonidae; genus Coranthus; species Coranthus polyacanthus. The sequence continues at coordinate 10,029,985 of JAPQRN010000011.1, forward strand.
ATGTTGGGGTGATTATGGTGGTTTGTGGACTTCTTATTGTAGCCCCTCCACCAACCCTTTTTCCCTAACCCTAACCAAATTGGTTTCATGCCTAAACCTAACCAAACTGTGTGAACATCTGTCAGACTTGTCCACGTGCCAGAAAATGATTCCCCCAGCGTGCATCGAAAAATTACGCCCCAGGGCTACCCTGCGCTTCCAAATGTGATGCCCTGACCAAGCGTCAGTATGTGACGAGTTGGGAGTGAGAATGTATGGGAAATTAAGTATCAGTAAACTTCATAGCCACAGCTACAGTAGAGATGTCTGTAGGGAAAAAACATGTTTTATTTGATAAATAAATTTATTGAGCCGTCAGTCAAAGCCAACAAGACATAGCAGCTATGGATGGCACCCACCTGTCACTCAAGGTGGCTGCATCCTAAATTATGTATAACTTTAATATAACTTGAATGGGTGAGTTATATGAAAATTCACCTCCTGTACAGTTGATATGAACAGGGAAATTAGCTATGGCAATCAAAACGTCTTTATTATTTTTTTTGCTTTAAAGCGTTTCAACATGAGTGTCTATGTGGCTTTACATACTTTTGGAGCCAGCGTCAAGTGGCCATTCAACTGCAGGTTTTGGCACTTGCACATAATGATTATACAGTCTGCAATTATGCAGTGTCAACCACAGACATATACATAGACACTGCATGCGTCGCTGGCTCATACATCAGTGTGTTTGCCAAACAGGTCCAGTCAAAACTGTTGTGTGAAGGCATACAAGTAGGGGCAGCTGCAGTTTTTCTGGATGAAAAGCACTATAACAACTGTAACTCAGATCTGTGTGATGTACTACAGCTGCTCACCCCCTCTGTATTGAGCTGGAGTAAAAAAAAAAAGGTTCTGTCTCAGAAACCTTTTTCTTACCCCAGATAGATCATAAACCTTAGTATAAAAATGGCTGATTGCTTTTGAAATTTAACGTTATAGTGCTTTTTATTGGGAAAACTGCAGCTTCCCCATTTACTTGTATTTGATCACAGAACCATTTTGACCAGATCCATATGGACTGACCAATGCGGTGTCTATGCATGTCTGTGGTGTCTACATAATGTTTTTAACCACTTCCTTCAAGATGACTGCACACTCCAGTGGGCTTATTCCTCTGTTAAAACTTGAAAATATACATTTAAGGGTGAAATTGCTATCAAAGATATCACAACCACTTCCTTGAATAAGCAAATCCTATTAAATCCCTTTTAATTGGGCCTCATTCAGGCAAATCCTGACTGCTTGTGAACAATATAAAAAATATAGATTGTAATGACTTCAGGGAGGAGAAAAGAGCCTGCACATTAGACTCATTGATGTTTGTTTTTTTTTTCGCTTCGTATCCTGGCACACTTCTGCACTCACTCTCTGAAATGCAGGATGTAGGTTGCAGGCCAAGGAGCACATGCCTTTTAAACCTTGCAGGTTTACACAAGCAGATGTTGCACCCATGCTCAAGTTAGAACTAGAGTTACACACAAACACAGTCGCTCTAACATACACGCTCTGAGTACGCCACAAGATTTATAACAATAAAAGTCTCCCCAAAAGGCACTGAAACGCACCAACTGTTTTGCGAGCAGCCTTGAACTCTGGCTGATCTGCTATTTGTTACCTGGAGCACTTGGCAAAACAAAAACAGCTACAGCCCAAACACTTGAAAGGGCTTATTGCTCATGTTGCCCACAAGTTCAGTGCTGTCTGGCTGAAACAAACCATCACAGTTAAGCTCGCTAGACAACAAACTCAAAATACCTTGATCCAATTAGAAACACGGGCTTATTTGCTCAAGTATAAATGCTTAAATTGGTAATACCAGCAGGTAATTATTAAATTCCCCCAACCCGCCCCCTGCAGAACATTTGTTTTGCATCTAGAAACACTGTGAGCACAACAATTGAGTCACAGGTTTGGGCACCAAAGGATGATGATTATGGTAATCCAACAATTCCAAAGCGCTATTGTATGTCATAGACTTTTGTTGCAAACTCATGACCTTATTAACCTTCTTAATCTTCAACTGGGTTCTTGTGATAAGGGGCTTACACGCACGCGCAAACATGCACACGCACGTTAACATTTCTACCTTGATGTCTGGTGAGCACTTTAGAAGCCATATTCACCTGTTTTACTCACACACCTGAGGTTCTCTGCATAATATCAGCAGAGGCCCTTGAGTCATCCAGACAATTAACGCTCTCCCTTAGATCAACAGCAAAAAAAAAAAAAAAAAGAAAAAAAGTGGCAGCGTTTGGAGCAGAGGGCCATCCCAGTGTGGGCACATAAGAAAGCAGTTGTGATTGGTATTAAGTGGTGAGATTAAAAAGCCATCTCTTAGGTCAGGTCAGCTGGTGTTCATTTGAATGCATTACCAGGGTCCGAGGCTAGATAATTCTCTCATTAGCGCCACTCAAACCCTGAGTGACAACACGGGTGAGAAGGGAGCATGTCGTACAACACTTAGCGTTAATTAGTCCGCGCGCACTGTTGCTCTGCGCCCCATGCATCCGCTCTCTCCAGCTTCTTCTTGAAATGGCCTGAACCTAAAACATCTGCAGTTAATCAAAGATGAGCTGCAAAGTATCTAAATGGAACCACTTGTTGTTTCAGGAAATACCTGAAAATAGGCTCCATTTTTTTTTCAAACTGTAAGAAAAACTGTTAAGCCTGAAGCTATAGTGAGTGCAATGGGGGAAGTAGTACACCCTAACACATCTTTTACACGAGCTTTTAAACACTGAAAGTCCCAGATTTTATATTTTTATAATTATTAATTTATTTATTTATTTACAACTTCTTTTGCTTCTGATAATATCTACTCACCAAATGCATACTGTATGCAGGAAATTAAAACACATCAGGGCTTTTATGTCCCCTAATAAACTCCCTTATATTCACGCTCTAAATGATTTGCATTTTAGTCTTGGGAGCTTGCTTGTGCTAGTTATGTGGGTGATGAAGGAGTCATTTCAGGGCAAATTCAGTATCTTATTTGTGGGCAAGACGAGGAGTGATGGGGAAACATGATGCACAAACAATCTATGTAACAACGCTATAACAGTATGCAATTATACTTTATTTAATCACATTGCTTTACTGGTAGCAAATGTAAAGTGGTCGACCAGTTTATTCAGAGGTAAAACATGGAGTGTAGTATAAGAATCATGGCCATACACTGCATAGGAAAGTATAGGATTCTGGTCAAATAAAAACTGGATTTTCCCTTAATCTTGAAAAGAAATAGGACATGAAAGGCCAAAGAAAATGTGGAATGAAGCCTATACTGTAAGTTGCCCCCTGTATCCCATTCATAATTTGCAGACAGATAAGACACACAGGTACCCGCTGTCTGTCTGTAAAGTTCCAAAGGAGATTTAGAGCCGATGAATTCTTCCCTCTTTCTTTGTTGATGACTTTGTGTTTGCATATTGGGAGCACGAGGTTATATCCACGTCATTAGTCTCTCTGCTTGGATCCGGGCCTGATAACTACATCGCCATCGCAGTTCTATTCAGTTCCGTTCTTAAGGTTCCATAAATTGTGTCTTTTCCCTTTCTCACTTATGTTCACTCACACTCCTACCACTGCTCCCATGAGACACGCCGCTCGGCTCATTGGCCACCACACACACGCACACGGAGGGGGGTTCTTTTTCGCCACCACCGCTGGGCTTACCCACCACACACACACAGACCCTGAATACCAATCTCTGCATATACCCCTCCCACCCTTCGCCCATCACCACCCCCAAGCGAGCGCACAGGGTTAGCTGAATATTCTAAGAGCTTTCAATTTTTCAGGCAGGTCTGCTAACCCACTCCCATCACGCAGCGCCATCACACTCAAGGGAGTTAGAAATTTCGACAGTCGTTAGCAGGGTCATCTGCAGTCCCTCAGGGAGGAACATAAAAGAAAAGATTTGAATTGCCTTTCTCTCTTTTTATTCTCCTTTCGTCTCCCCGCTTTAGTTCTCTGTATGGGTCTGTCATAATTCCACTTCCTGTCTTCAAGGCCTAGCAATATTCATCCTCCTCAATCTTGTCTCTTGCCGCCAAATTCATCAATCAAAGATGAGGCCTTCCTTTATAACTCCGATGTCACGCTTCTTACGCCACTGTCAAAAGTGGTGACAGAGCTTCAAACCGCTAGTTATGCCACAGTAAGGCGTTTATCCACTTGTATAATGTACTGTAGTGCTCATACAGGATCAAATACAGGATGTGAGGAAAATGGCTTCCAGCTGAAAGAGAGGGGGTTGTGATGAAGACGGAGAGGGAAAAATGAGAAAACATTTCTTCTTCTAACTCTTTTGCACTAATATGAATTCCCAGTGAAATGTCTGGCTAAGTAGGTCAATGGGATTTAGAAAGTTTGTGCTGTTTTTTTTTTTCCCCCTCCCGCTCCTCATACTCTCTTGTCAATGGAAAATGAGCAATGCGATTAGGAGAAGTGAAGATGAGAGAAAGTGAGTGTAAAAGAGCAACATAAAGAAAGAGAAAGACAGAAGACAGGCTGAGGGGTGGTTTGGGCCTCTCTCAGGTCCCACACCAGCTGACTGAGAGACCCAGACAAAGAAAAAGTGAGACGAAAACGCAAGAGAGAGAGAGAGATTTGTATCTGTGCTCTAGAGAACGGGAGTGGCTGATGTCTCTTCATCTCGATGTTGAGGCAACAATCTAATTATACCATTACTCCAGGGAATATGCATATGAGGTTAATCAGTAAATAGAAAAAGGTAATTATTTGCCAGAAGTCATACCCTTTGCACCTGTAAGCACTGCAATGATACACAAGATTACGATTTTCCTATCACTCCCAATGAAGATAGTTTATTAGCTGCTAAATTATTTAGTTAATTTATAATAAGTAAATGAATTTCCTAGTTATTGAATATTTCATAATGCCTGTCAAAATATAATGAGTTAAGTTTGGTCAAATACAAATGGGTCTCTCTTGGTAATGTGCCAGAATGTTCCTCGGGGTAAATCTCCGCCAGTGAATGTGATTGAATGTTACAATTAAACGTACTAATTCATTGTCAAAAGCAACTTATCTATACACATGATATATTTGGTGCTTAATTGGAAAGCACATTTAGAAATGGTTTCTTTGGTGACTTTCTACATCACAGCATAATCAGAATAAATTCTGCCTACCGTAATGAATTGAAGTTGAATATTGGTAGTTGGGCTATTATAAAGAGTGGAAGAGTGAATTATTTAAATGCTAATTAATGTTTTAAGCTTTCCAACCTGCAATAGGAACATATTATTCCTCAGTTCCCCACAAATGGCTCATTTCTACATTGCAGAGTAACTTCTTGCTCATATTTCATTCAATCAATTTAAAAGCAGTGGTGGGCTCTTTCAGCCATACCGTTACCTCTAGCCAGTGATAGAGGAAGATGAAATCCATCAATACTGGGAGACAGTTAGTGGAATTACAAATCTGCTCTTTGCTGGGACTTCAGTTTCCCATGGGTTGATCTGATGAATCATTGGAAACATGCTTCAAACCGGTATTAGTTAAAATTTGTTCTCTCTCACAGTTGAGACAGTTGGTTGTTACCACCAAGTAACTCTACCTCACCCACTCACAATTTGCTTGTTACGCGAGCTTAACCTTGAATGTTTTGTGCTCTGTCACCATTGTTCTGCAGAGACGTTAAGATCACCAGCAGCTCTGTCAGAGGCACAGATATTAGATGAACTTCATTAGCGCTGAAAAAGTATGAAATGTGGTTCACGTTTGTGTTCAAAGCAGCCTGCAAAGAAGTTCTAATGCAAGCAGCAGTGGCATTATTCATAGTTCCACAATAGCTTGTTATTCATCATAAGACAAAGGGGAATCTCACTTGGCTTGACATAGATGGAGGAGGGCCGCGAGGGTATTATTCACATCTGTTGAAAACAGTATGCACAGCCAACTGGATGTCACGATACACCGTGCTTATTAATGCAAACAAAGTCTCCCAACACAGAATATAAATGACATTTTCCTTCACATCAGAGCATAAATATTAATTGTGTTAAATCTATGATGTATTGTGGTTAGGGGACTGCTTTAGTTGTTTATTGTTACACCAACAGGAGGCATTTTATGAATCAAAGCAGCACATCATATGACACTATACTGTCAAGAGCTATAGTACAGTAGATAAGCTGTTGAATTTAAAACTGTAATTCTACCACAAGGTGGCAGTGTAGGCCTACAAACAGGTGTCCCTAAACCGGCATCTGGCCATCCGTGTTTGTTATTCATCTTGTGTACTGAGGTGAGCAATGATGGTTAAACTGCCATTTAATTAAACTTCAATCCAAAACATTCCTACTTTTAGACACACCTGTGCACATATTGTAAAGTCACACTGCAATCTCAAATAAGGCTTTCTCACGCAGCTTGCACGCTAGACCTACAATACATTGTTCAGCACTCCATACAAATAATCCTACCTTAGCCACAGTATGCATAAAGAATTAACAAAAGGCCTTAGGGAGGCTTCCCACTAGTTCCCTCTCTATTTTTTCTTAAAGTGCAGTTTGCACAGCTGTCCAAGGAACACAAATGGCTTTACCCTCTCTTCCTGTGGCAGGACATCTGTTGCTTTCAGCTGGCATCTCTTCTGAGTCTACTGAAGTGTGCTTTATGCAGCCTGATGGCACAATAGTTCTTTCCCTATGCGATAGGTGAGCTGGTACAGAAGCTTTGAGCTGCAGCTTTGCATAATATGCTCACAGTGACATTTTAGATTTTAAGCAAAGCCAGGTTAAATATAAATTTGGCAGACTTCTTAACTTGATTTTCAGATGATTACTGCCTAGGTTTCTCTGGAATAAAGAATTTTCATCCAGTTTAAATATGAATCTATCAGACTCCTTAACTTGGTTTTCAGTTCATTTCCGCTGGTAAGATTTTCATTCCTAAGGCAGTGCTATTGTCATGTGGACATCCAATATATCTGGGTTTCAGCAGGTTTCAACAAGACAAATTCATGACTTTTTAAAGGCCTTCTCAAGACCATCCTGAACGCAATTTACCCATCAAGCTGGGGCTGGCCTTTGGTGAAGCTCCCATTGTGAATACAGAACAATAATGGGAAATGGCAATTCCAACGTGAATCTAAGGCCTTTATACCCAAAATTCTCACTTTAAGTATTTTCTAGGACAAGGTGCAGCAGGCTTCAAATTTGTTATTTTCAACAGGCTTCAACTCCAGTCTATTTTTTAAGACCTGTCAAAGTTATATTCAAGGCATTTTAAGGCCAAAAAATTCAGATGGATTTTAGACTTTTTAAGGACTCGCAGATACCTGTATATTTTTTAAAACCACATAAACTAAGCTTGTCAGCACTAAGTTGAATCAATTAAACTCATGCCTGGTTCTTCCAACACATTAGTCCCTGTTACAGTCTTCAACTTTCCAGGTAATCTGAAATTTCCATAGGATAATGCAAGGTATTTTATTATATGCTTAGTGTCAGTATTTTCTTCCTTATGCCAACACATGAAGTTCATTTATATCCACAAGCACATAATGATGTTCAAGATAATGACATCATTTAAATTGCTATTATCTACTTCTTAAAACAATGCATGTGTAGCCTTTTGTCTTTGCAACCCAGTTAACAGGCTGCTGCAGTCTGTTCTGGAAGGCTTACAGCTGCCTTGGCCCTATGAGTTAAGAGCCCCTCTCCATAAATCTCCTGGGAAGTGGCTGAGAATTGTGCAGGACAGAATACTTATTTAAATTCCATTGAATCAACTTCAACACTCTTTGCCCGTGTCCTCACATCCCCTGCTGAAGTCATATTTTCTATAAAGGCAGTCGAACTGACTACTGGGATTTATTAGGATTTTTACTTGACCATTTCCTAAACCAAGAAGAAATTTGAAAACAATCATGGTCTTTTAAATACTACATGTATTTAAAAGGAAGAAGGTGCCACTTGGTTAACTAGGCAGATATGGCTCATCTAATTTCTGACAAAACAACCAAAATGCAACAAGTTTATTATGTATGTATGAAACCATTTATTATTCCCACTTGAGTGAATGTACAGTATATCATCCACAAATACATGGACGCATATTTCTCTGAGGCTTCCTACCCTCATTTGGATCGGTCAGATTTATATTTCATGATCATCTTTGCATACTCCCGTCCAGAGTGGTATATTGATCGATTCAGCTTCTCGTCCGTGAAGTCCACGTGGAACAGTCCAAACCGAACACTGTATCCATCAGCCCATTCAAAGTTGTCTATCAGTGACCACGCAAAATATCCACGGACGTTCACCCCATCATCTCCAATAGCTATACAAAAGCACAGATTAAAAAAAATACGTTGGAATTGTGTGCATGTAAGAAGCATTGATGTTTTAAAACAGAACCATTCCCTTATTGAGCTTTCAACATTTCAGACACCTTATTAATGTAAAACATGACATGTGACAAAATTAGCAGCATGATTGTGTATAAATAATAGCAAGGGTGCAATTTATTTGCAACAACTGAAAACTATGTGGTCTAATCCCATGCTCATTAGCATTAGAGTCATGTATGAACTACTTCTATGTCTGTCATAGACAAATCACTGCAATATTTACTTGAGAATAGGCTTGGTGTGTGAAGGCTACCAGTGCTTAAGGTCTAGATGGGATTGTTTCTCTTTTCCTTCTTCCCTGTTTGTCTTCATCCATCACATGGACAACAAGGTCTCGAATATCTGAAAACTTTTAAATATCCCACCCAATAAAAACTACACAAACGGTGGCACCAAAACTAACAACTTTACATTTGGAATATAATTGCGAAGTCTAAAAAAGCAAAGATTTCTTTAGTTTTCTTGACTCTGAACCAAAATCTTTGGCAGAAATAAATTTAGTTTTTATATAAATTGACAAAACCTAAACAGATCTCTCTAAAAAAGTGCACGGCTGATGTTGCGGACAAATATATGTATGTGATAAATTCTTGATCCTTGCATCCCAGATTTGTGAGAAATGTATCCCTGATTTTTAAAAGGTTGAAAGTGTATCAGATGTTTGGCCCAGGAAAAGGCAGTTTATGAAGCAGCGTTTTCACTGATGACTGCAGGACCTACAGTAAATGTTTATGTAAAACATTTCCAAAACAATTAATTAAGCTAAATTTTCATGCTCATTATCGTATCCAGGACAGATTTTACCCGATATTACCTTTGCCCACTTCCAAGATAGTGTTTTTGTAAAACTCAGAGCGCTGGACATCCTCAATCTGCAGCGGCCCCACCTGAGAGAAGCCGTTCTCTGTGATGTACACTGCTGGGTTGTTGAATGTGTCCTGGAAAGTCATGGGGCAAATATTATCATCAAACAAGGCATCTCAGCTGTCACATATTCTGGGCAGAGAAAGATTGTTCTACCGTGTGCTGTTTAGCTGCATTTCAACGGTGCCAAGCTCAAACTAATGGTCTGTGACAAGTCACAACAGCAGGAAATTGCTCGTTTGCAAACACTTTTCAGCAAAGTAACTGTTTCATTCAATGTGACAGCACTAATGAAGCATCAATGTGTTTCTGGAGGTGTTAAAAGGAGATTACTGCATACAAAATCGATAGCAAGACACTAAACAAATGTCAGAGTGTTTTCCTCATTTGGCTGAAGGTGATTTGTCTTCTTGTTGGTCAATCCAGTTTGATTCTGAGAGGAGAAAGAAAAATGACTACACTTTTGAAAAGACAAAATAAAAGATGGAGTCTTGTTTGGGGTAATCGTAATCCATATAGACTGAGTAAGATGACTTTTAGCAAATCGTGACATAAAGAATTTCCCTGTAAGATAAAGTAGTGGTTTGTAATTCACCTTAATGTACTTGAGAAGTCTCCTTAAGCCACCGGGCACTACAGCCAGCCAGGACACTCCACAAATAGGCCAGGAAGGATCCAAGACTTCCTGGGTGTCTTGGTCACTTTTCATACACAACATCTGTCCAAATCCATCTCCTTGACTGAGGTGTTTGACTTTACGCGATGTATAATAGTTAAGGGCAAAGAAGTCAGCTGTGCCCAAAATAGCTGGTTCATCCTTTGAGAAACTGGGCAGTCTTGAAGCACTGGTGTGTCCCACTTTCTTACTGTTACCATCAATGACAGATCTCATTATTTCTGGATAGTCTCCAGTTACAAACACAGGCCAGGCAAACCAACCAAGTGTAAAAGCAAGGCGGCGGTCAGTAGCAGCGATATCCTCGGTGCAGTCTGGATGTAATGGCTCAAGCCAGTCACTGTTGATGGCCAAAGATACCAATCCCTTTTGCTTTGACCTGTAGGAGGAGTCGTAGCTATGCCAGGCCAAGGCGTGGGCTCGCAGCATGTTGTGGCCCACAAGGTAACCAGTGATCCCTGGTTCTTTTAACCCCGGGGCATGGATACCATCTTCATGACCCAGTTTGGCACACACATATGGCTCATTGATAGTGATCCAAAGTTTGACACGATCTCCAAATGTCTGGAAACAGAACTGAGCATAGTTGTCAAAGACGGTTGCTATACTCGGTGATTTCCAGCCACCCTGATCTTGGAGAGCTTGAGGCAGGTCAAAGTGGTAAAGAGTGACCATCGGTGTTACGTTACAGGCCAGCAAATCGTCAATCACTTTGTTGTAGTACTCCACACCTGTTGTCCAGACAGACATGTTGTGTGATTAATGGGTAATCAGGGAAAACAGAACTAGAATTGTGAAATGATTACACATAATACAGTCTTAACTAAATAAGCCTGAAGTAGTGTGATGTTTCAAGCATACTGTTACTCTGGCAAGGGTCTAACAGAGACGTGGGAATACCTTTTTGATTGACATGCTGTGTGGTCCCATCAGGCAGGAGGCGGGCCCAGGAGACAGACAGGCGATAATGTGTCAGTCCAAGCTGCAGGATACACTTCAGGTCTTTCTCCCACAGCTCATAGCTGTTACAGGCCACATCTCCATTCTGCTCCCCAAACACTCTGCCTTTCTCATGACAAAATGTGTCCCAGATACTTGGTCCCTTGCCATCTGCCTGCCAGCCACCTTAATGCACAAATAAATTGTTTCATTACATAAACCTGGGTAAGAAAAATCCCTGTTACTTTGGGGACTGTCTGTGGAGTAAATGTATTGTGACTTTACAGTTGTCACATTTATCTAATATAAGGAATTATTATATACATTTTTTTTGTAATCTAAACACAGCTTTTTGTCATGTTAGTGTGTTTCTGACCACTGTGTTCACATATATTATACCCGTTTGCAAATAGTTGTGTTTTGTTCTGTTTGTTTCCAAATGAAGTGTCAAACGAATATGACTTGTTTGAGGATTGATGTAATAAAAGGAAGGAGAAGGGGAAAAAAGCTGTTGAAAAGCATTTTACCAAAATTAAAGTTTATTGAAAGGACCGTTTTAAATGTAGTTGTAATCGCAAACTGTTAACTGTAGTCGTGGTTGTCTTTCCATACCTTCTATTTGATACGCAGCAGTTCCCGCTCCCCACGCAAAGTCACATGGGAACATGTTTCACAATGTTACTGTAGACTGTAGCCTATTTATGGATAGGTCTAAGGTCTTTCTCTGTTTCACAGAAGTCTTGTAGTTTAACCGCAGACTGTATTTAATAAGCAGTTTGGTACAACGCGGCCATAAACATCCAGGTACCAGGAACAACTAGGAGATGTGACGTTTACAAACAGGAAACGTGAATGTTATTTTAACCAATGAGAGATTAAGACCACCGCTGTAGGATTGTTAACAGTCGACGAGGCTTTAACGACCAATAACGTTTCATTTTCCATTGACATTTCATTGTCATACACATCATCTTGTTCACAAGCCTTTTTACCACAAACGCATTTTGTTGATGTGTCGTTTCTTTGTTTCATATGATATCGTTACCGAAGAACAACATCTTAATCTTGAATGATGTTGCTAAATAATAAGTAGCCGCAGTTATTTCAGTTGTATGTACCACCTTGGCGACTTTCACTCATATTTATGTCAGTTCTTGCAATTTGCACTTTTTTTGCGAAGGGGCACGTGAATGCAGCACATCAGGTTTTACGTCTGCGTCATGACGTCTTGGGGCGTGTTCGTTTTTTTAGATATTAATGTAAAGGGTTATGTGTGCAAACACGAAATGTTTGTTTGTTTTTAACAATGTTTAGATCGCGTTTGAGTTAAGGAATTTAAACAATTACTCTGATTACACTGACAGATAATAGTGATAAGCCTTTTTGGCCAGAGTTCATTTTTGCGTAGTATTCAAAACAAAGTACTCTATGAACGTCAAGCCTTCTCTGTCTTGACAACAAATATAGTGGAGGTGAAAGCATTAGCCCTGAATGCTTATTTCCCTGGCAATGCTATCCTCTGGATTCCTTTAGTCTAAAGTGAAGTGATTCACTGCACCCCATCATAACAAAGAAAATGAACTGAACGTATGCCAAACATTCTCCAATAGGCCAAAGAGGAGAAAAAACAGAAATATTCAGTCTGGGCTGAATGATATAATGATAACATTGTGATATCATTTTATACCATATTGCAACATAATTTATTTTCATTATATCATGATAGTTTTCCTTGGAGACCGTAATACTGGAACAGCTATCATGTTTTTTGTCTGTAGGGTTCATTTTGTTTTACGTGGAAAAATGTTTCAGTGCTTAGTTGTTTTACTTAATGCAGTCATGCGTGGTTTGATGTTGAGCAAACATTTTATCATTTTAATTGCTCTACCTCTAGATTTCTGAAAAAAATATCTGATATTTAAAAAGTTTAAAACTAAAATCAGCCTTTAATAAACTGTAAAGAAATACTGATTTGGCTTTTATTGTGATAATTATCGACATGGACGGATGTGAACATTTCAGCCGTCATTTAAAAGTGAAAGGGTGTATTTAATGCATCATTGTTTTTATTAGCTCACTTTTTGCTTGTTTAAGTATGATTTAAATGCAGCAGTATTTTTTCTGAGAGGTACTGTATACTGCTGAGCTCATCATTGATTATATCAACTTCATGAACGTCCTGTCTTGGGTTTTATTCTGAAATGCGGACCGGATGTAGTTTTCCTTTGAGGGGACTTGACTTCGTGAGACTTGTGGAGCTCGGGGCAGGACTGGGCAGGACCATGGGAAGAGGACTTCTCAATGAACACAACTGTTGAGCTGTGAATTGTTTTCCGAAGACAGAAAAGAGAGCAAATAACCACTTTGGATATACTTATTTGGGTGATATTTAGCATTATCCGCGTTTTTGTTTAAAAAAAAAAAAAAAAAGATGATGTTGCGCCTTGTTTTTTGGGAAGTAATTTCCTGTTGGTGCCTGGGAAAGGAGAAAGTTACTCGCTGTTGTTTGGTTCGGTATATATCCCAAAGTACAAGGAAATTAAAGTGAGTTTTTTTTTCTTCTTAAAAAGCTTACCCACGTTTCGCCAAACTTGGAGCGGATAACCTGGGATGACTACAGCCGCCTCCCGTGGAAAAGACAACACGGTCACTTGGACCCACGCTATTTGCAACAAAGAAAATCTCTCAACAAACGGACAAGTTATTTTGTAGCCAATAACTACACTCAGCTTTGGACATTTTGTGGATTAGTAGCGGTGGGAGACATGTACACCGTCCCAGGATGGAAAGGGAATTCTAAATGAGTCGTTTGGCAAACAAAGAAGAACACCTCTGTCGGACAGAGTATCACCGAGCAAAGGGAAAGCCTTACGAGAAATGGAGGAGGAAGGCTCACTTGAGTCAAACAAGATACCGGGAAAGGTCTCGTTTTTGTCTTTAATGAGGGCTGGCTTTCGGGACGCGTTCGTATAACAAAAGCTACTCTGAAGCAGTTATCCTCCAGTCTTATTTAGTGTACATTTTTCTTCCCTAATGCTGCATTCCGCTGGTAATCGTGTGTGAAAATGAGGGTGGATCTGTTGCAGTTGTTTGTGATTTTGCTGCTCTGTGGCTGTGGCGGTGGTTCGGCTGTATCATCTGATTGCAAGTCATATGATGAACGTTCAAAAAGCAGTGGGAAAAGCCTGCCGTCCGACAGGAAAGTGGTCTGCAGCAACATGGAGCTCCATCAGGTGTTACCCCCGGACTCCTTCCCCAACAGAACAGTCACGCTGTAAGTATGCGGGACATGCGTTTTACATACACTGCACCACTGGCGCTGTGTTCAAACACAGCTAGCCCATCTCACACCACATTGACACTCTTAATGGCATATTTTCTCAGTGGTCATTCATTTTCGAAGGCCATTCCAAGTGAAGTGTGCATCTGAATCTGAGTTCATTTCGTCCCTGAAAACTACAGCTGTGTTTCCAAATGGAGATTTATCTTTTTTCTTTCTTTTTTTTTTTGTTCATCTTTCAAAAGATGAAACAGGATGGCAAGTAGTTCACTTCAGCTGTAGATGTGTTCATCAGCCATACATCACTCTTTCACAAATGCAAACTCTTCACAGTGGAAATGTTAACCCTGTGTAACAGTAACCTCCTGTCTGTCTGTAAGGTCATGTTCACACACAAACATATTTTTGGCAGCTAAATCAGTGCTGACACCAACTGATTCAACCATTTTTCTATTTCTAAGGCATTTTTTAAAACTATGTCTTCTTGGATGTTCATTTATTAGTATGTAACCACCTGTTTTTTATTTCTCACCTCAGAAGGAGCATTTATGAGTGTGTGTCCTTTCATAACATCACCACATATACCCTTGATCGTATGGAAATTGCTTGTGTCTGTATGGACCACACACATGCAAGTCACAGAGTGCTGGCGTCTTCCCCTTAAAAAGCCCATTCTTGAGCTCATGGATTGATTTTTTGATTATGGTTTATTACCCAATGCTTGACAGACTACACAGAGTGATACCAGCAAAACAGCAGGTAAAAAAGAAAAGAGCAGATCACTCGTGTTTTGTGGTGGTGGTGAGCGATGAGGGAAATATGAGAATACCAGGGCAGGGTGCAGGAGTAGAAAGCAAATAATAGACTCTGTGGAGGGGAAGAAACTGAGGGGAAATGGCTAGTCAGTTTGGAGATTACTAGAGGAATTTAATTACAAGTACTATGGAATTCCCTGTTGTTGCCTAGGTTGTAGAAATCTGAAAATCCTAAAAAAAAAATAAAAAAAAGATCTGAAGAGCTGATTTGTTTACACTATTAAGTCATAGAAAAGTGACTAGAAGGCCATTTCCTTTCAGTCCTGGACTCTCCTATGTCTGTTTGTCTTCAGTGAGGCCTGAGTCTGTTATCTTATTCTGACAGTGATGGATTGGAGGTTGAGCCAGGTTCCTCATGATTTAGCACTGGGCTTAAGGACTGTTATGTGGAGGATGGCCTCTGCAAAACAAGAAAGATGTAATTACAGAGCAAAGACAGCAAGCAGTGCAACTCTCAAGAATTCCTCCCAGTCTCCACCTAGGCCTAACATTTTTGTATTTCTGGGTATTTGCTTTAATTTATTGTAGGATAAGAAAGACAGCGGTCCTCTATCACTGGCGCTCTCTTCAATTCCCTGTAGACCAAAATGGTGACGAAAACGGCAATTTATGTTGGAGCCGCAGTTTTGGGGTGTTAATTTATGGTCTGTAAAATCAGCAAGCTCCCTCAGGAGGCGCGGTGGTCTGGTTTTACGGCGCTCCCGCTGTCATGTAATGGGGTTGACCATGGCCTGGACTCAGATGGGCTGGACTACAGTGAACTGAGGCGAACAGGGGTCTCAATTGGTACGAGATAGCTTTGACAAACATGGAATGGCCCCTCATTATCATTTCACTGTGTTAAACCATAGCAAATCCCACCCCATTTAACTTTGAGTGAGGACAGAAGGTTCACTCTGTTTGTGAACTACACCCTGCCCTGCTAAAGAGACTGTGACTACTGTAATATTCTAGAGTTAATGACTTTTGAACCCCATACATCAGGGTAGTGTTATTTCATTAATGTAGTGGCAAGTGGCAACATAGCTGCCTTGTAGTTTGGCTGGTTTTCAATTTGCATGTTCTTGCACCTTGTTGTGTATGTTAATTACAGGCCTTGCCAGAGATCCATTCCATTCATCATACTTAAACCCCTTTCCTTGTGCTTAGATTTCCTGTTTTCCACTTCAGGGGTCTGGATTCTAATGAGTGAAAAAAATAATCCAGGCTTTTCAGACAATAAAGAAAAAAAAAAAGAGTTGAACCACAAGCACACTTGGAGAACTAATCTTAAAGCTTTGCAGACCTTATTGAACCACTACGATAATTGTGCTGCTATCATGACGATGTCAGATGTGAGCAGCACAACCACAAATGCGCACTCTGGCTTGTTGTGAGGTTGTCCTTTTAACCGTGCCTGTATTTGAGAAATTACAAAGTTAAGTTGCTATAATTTTGTAGAAATGATTGCTGGTGTTTAATGTGTAGCTATTGAGTGCAGTTCTGCTCTGAATGCCTCTGTGGAAAAAAAGAAAATGAGTGATGCATTCCCCGCATTTGTGCTCTCCAAATGATACTGCATGCCTTAGTAATCTGAGAGGAAATGACACGAATGTGTTTACAGCTGCCCTGTCCACCCATGTCAGAGCAGGACTTGGCTAAATACAAGGGCTTAAATTTAAACTATGTCTCGCATGGTGGGATAATTTGGGCTGCGTGCATAGTATGTATGGGTGTGTACATGAGTGTTTTTTTTCTGTTTACCTGTTTGAGTTTCAGTTTAAATGCAGACAAGAAATGACTGCATTTAGGCTTTCTGTACTCACCCAGCTCATATTTCTTTACAAGGCATGATTAGTGTAATCAGGTTGCTTTCACAGGAGCACCTGGTTTGGACGGTTCAAATAGGCACACCTGGTTTTGGCCTCTACAGAGCAGAGCAGGATTAATGTCAGGAAGAGAGCAGGGATTTCCTCCCTTGCTGCAGGAAAAGCACGCTCACTTTGATGACACATTGGAGTGCAGTAAACGGTTGCGTTTCACAGCAGTGCAAACTGGGAGTTAGCTTCACTTTTTCATCTGGTCTCAGAGAGGCTTCACTTCATTTCAGTCAGACCCTTTGATTAAATCTGAAACAATCTTAAGATGTCAGTAAACTAATCAGTTTGGAATGTGCGATTAGTCCTCATGCCAGTCGTCTCATTTGTTTATTTCCCCTGACATTAAAAAATACTATGTCATGCTGGTAGCCTTTGAAGTGCTTGTATAACTAGAACACAGGTGCCTGCTGTCATGCATATCCTAAGAGGATTTGTTTTTGTTGCTTTGCAGACAAGCCATTGGTCTAAAGGAATGCTCCTGTGTTTTTCAAAGTAGTTTGGCAGAGTTTGCAGCAGAAGGCAAAATCCCAAAGGCGAGGCACTGACAGCTGCACATTTAGTCAGTTCGCAGCCTTTCATTTCAGAGACCTGTTGGGTTTGTACTTTGCCAGGTTGCCCCAAGTCCCACTTAATCCCAGACAAGCAATTCAGTTTAGTGCATAGACATAAGGGAAGTCTGCTCAATGTCTTTTTGTGTGTGTTAATTTACTTCTCATCTGCTTTTATCCTGCTGTTGCATGGCAGATCATTTTTCCATTTAGCCAGAGAACCATAAGGAGAATACCTTGTTCTGATGGATTAGCCTGCTTGATAATGAAAAAGAATACTTTAAGGCCCATGACTTGGGAGACTAAAGGAGTGAGGAGAGCTTTCTGCCCTTTTCAGTTTGCCGCCAAACATATTTTCTTGGTGAAATGTTAAATATAAATCCTTCAAGAAACATTTTCTGGCCTTCAGTGTCAAAATAAAAGTGCATAATAAAAGTATATTTTCAGACTTAGAACAGTTTTGGAACAACAATGTCTTGGACAACACCAAGAAATACTTTGGCAAGTTGCAACATCTCAGCCTCAATCAGTTCCCTTTTTCACCTGAGCTGAGGTCCACTTTTCCATCCCCTATATTAAGAGGAAGTCACTCTAGAAGGGGTTTTATGAGCTCAGCCTGCAGCCTGAAACTTTTCTTAAAGCCTCTTGAAGAACTGGAGCTCTCCGCTCTCGGGAGTTCTTTGTCTAAAACCCTCCTGAGTGTAAAGAAAGTGTTGAGAGAGGACCGGTTGGCTTTGTCCTTGAAACACTATGTGACTGTTAAGGGATTTTGTAGTGGCTGGTCATTTTTAGTTCATTTCTTTTAAAGTTGTGTCTACAGCTGGAGGCGTCCATGTTTGGAGGTGTATTTTTCCCAAGTGAAAAAGAACCTGGGCCTGCCTCCGATAGTGTCGAATTCCCTTACTTTTTCACACTAGAAGAAATCTAGGCCATTGCATTTTATATTAGCTACGACTCAAGAGTAGAAATTCTGGTTTTAGAGACGACTTTTCCATAAATGTCACTGAGATTTATAGCATCTGTATCAGGAGACAGGATGTGAGATACGGGCTACGATTGCCCTGCAGCTTGTTCCTGGCTTGAGCTCAAACAGGTCTTATCTATGCATCGAGATAAGGGAGACTCCCCTCCTCCAATGTTTCAGGAGTAGCCCGAAGAAATTCCGTAGACAGCTATTTAGTCTGGAGACTTCAGACCGGTGTCCAACAGCAGACAGTAAGGAAGCAGACGTTCAAGCTACAAATGTCCTGAGGGTGGTGGAGATTGTGGCAGATAAACGGTAATGATCTCCTTACAGATCTGAAGCCTTGTTTACTCATTTTGTTAAATTCAGTACACCGGGTTTTGTCAATGATTTGTGTACAGTGAAATTTCTGTTTATGGTATCCACACTGAAGTAAAACATTGCTTGAATAATCTGCTGTTGTATTTCTTTCCCAGCAGTGTGAAAGTAGAAAAAAAAACACTCAATTTCGATGTTACATTCCATGGTCACACTACTGTCTTGAAGGAGTGTTGGCATGCAATGGAGGGAGGAATGTAAAAAGGGCAAGAAAAAGGCCTCATGACTCCCAGGAGTACTCCCTGTCACAGATTTTATTTTATGACCCACTGAGTCACAACCCTAGAAATGTGTATTTATGCTGCTAAACTGTACACGATACAATTCACTGTGGAGATGAAAGGCCTGTCTGCGCTGTCACCCCAAATCACTTTTCTACCCCAAAAGCCCAGATATATTATCTGAAGTCTCATCTGTTTTAATGAATCCTACTCTAAATGACTACTCTGAAGACGAGCTCAGACTACAGGAGTTTAGGGCCGATCTACCCTGGAATCACCTCTCCTGAAGAGTCGGAGGAGAAATGTGGTCTCACCTCGGTCAATGCTGATGTTCGGTCCAGATTGTCTGGTAATGTGAGGGGTTTGCAGATACCATCTTAAACCTCAGACTCACTAAAAGTAATCATTCTAGACCTTGTGGCTAACATAGTCCTTTGAACCGATACATCTAACAGTAAAAATCTCACCTATTTGTTCTGTTTTATTTTCGTAGAGCTAAATCACATTATTGCACCACGTCCGTCTGCCTCCCCACAAGATCATGTGATGAGGTGTGTTGCCCCCTAACGCACAATAATCTTAATATCGTGTAGTTTGTGATGTGCCGTTATTTTCAATATTAGAGAGAACATCTGTGAAGATTCTTCTTATTTATGTGATTCAACACAATTTCACAATCAGTTCAGACACTCCTGTAGTCCGAGCCTGGTTTAAATTATTCCTATTATATTGTTGCTGTGTTTAGCAGTCATCTCAATTTGTTATATATAACTGTCACCATTTCACATATTTTGAAATTTGGATGTGGTGCTTCAACAGTTCATGCATGAACTGCCTGGCCTCTCAATTATACCTCTGTAAATTGGCTTATAATACCAAAAAAAGCAAGGATACACAGAACAATATGAGGGATGACATGGTGAATGCATCCCTATGGTATGCCAAATGTTCCTGGGTATAAATAAGATCTTTGTGGCTGTATCTTCGGAGGCCCACCATCTCTGCCAGCATCATCAGATCATGTGTAGGCTAGCAGTGATAGAATTTGCAGTCTTGTACATTACCAAGTTGTAACATATGGCATTTCAGCTTTCCAAAACCTGCAAAGCCCCAGCTCAGAAACACAGGAACTGTTTGTGTGCTCTTTCTCTCTCTCTCTCTGAGCGGCAGGGAGCCAAGCAGCAATTCTCCAATGAGTCTCCACTGTCCAACCCTGTAATAAAAGAACTCCTCAACACCCCATAATGACTCCAATGTGGCCCTGGGTTGTGGGTGCCACTAGCATGTATGTCACCCACCACATCCCCTCCCTGCTGGCCAAGAACATATGCTAACCACAAGTCCCTGCTTGGATTTTCTGCTGGGACTTAACAGTGGTGTTGATTTCCCAGATCCGTTGGGAGTAGCTTGGGAGAAAGAAGGGAACTCTGCAGGACATGGGGCCAGAATGTGCAGCTTTGCAGTGAATCACTTTGCCCCATGCATGGAGATAAACTGGATAATAAAACTCGGTTTATTGCACAGAGAGGAAGCAATCAAGAATTCACACTTGGACTTGATGTTTTTCTCAATTTTTTTTTTTTTTTTCTGGGAATAAAGTGGAAAACTGCCAGATTTCTGTTGGAGCCCTATTGGAAGTGTATCACAAGGGTGATTGCTGCAAGGAATGAGATTATGAAACAGTTACTTGTTAAATCAAAGAGGCTACACAAAAAAAGATAACAATCTTACTTGTCTTAAGAGTGCCCAATGTGGCAGAAAGAAAGTACTGGGCCAAAGTTCAATTTGTTTTTCTTCTGATCTCTTCCTGGTGGCAGGGAACACTCTGTGTCTGCAAAGTAACTAAACAGTAGCCAAAGCACAAAGAGGAAGACTTTAAGATAATTTTGTTATCTGTTAACAAGTTGCACTGTCCCATTTTAAGACAAAACACTAGGTTCTATTGATTCTACTTTCTCAGTTTAATTAACAGTAACACACATTCTTTGCTGATGTTTTACTGGTGTGTTATTTATATACCTTTTTAAGAAAAAAGTTTGTTCTTGTAATCATTTTTTTGTGTTTTCATGCATTTATGTTTTTTTCCACAGAATTTTAAACAACAACAAGATTCAAGAACTCAGAAATGGCTCCTTCTTTGGATTGTCTAGTCTGGAGAAATTGTAAGTTATTTTGATTTCCTTTCATTTTAACCATCAGTCTCAGTCTCTTCTTGTGAATTACCAAGATACATTAAGGTTTTACTGCCTCATAAAAGTTACTTTGCCATTTCCAAGCAGACAGGCGTCAGTGGACTTTGCAAAGGTGATGTTGAGATCGGAAGTTCATTTTATCACATTCTCAGAGAAGTTTACATACCCCAAGCTCAATGTGTCTTTAAATGGCCTGGAAGATATTGGAAATTGATTTTACTACTTTAGAATCTTCAAATTGGGTCAGTCATTGGGATTTACCTGTGGCTGTATTTTATGGTGTCCCTTCAGACCCAATGTCCTGTTTCATCATCAGAAAATCTAAAGAAATCAGATGATAAACACATGATAGACTTCCACAAGATATGGTTTCTTTTTGGGAGACAATTCCAAAGGTATCACATTCATCTGTACAAATGTGGTACACAAATAGAAATACCACAGGTCCACACAGCCAATGAGTTGTTCAGGAAGGAGATGTGTACTGACTCCCACAGATCATATTTTAGTGCGACTGGTTCAAAATCATCCCAGAGCAACAGTCAAGGAACTGGTAAAGCTGTTGGAGGTAACTGGTTCCAAAATATCTCCATTTGCCGTAAAGACAGTGCTGTATGGTCAGAACCTGAAAGGCTGTTCCCCAAGGAGGAATCCACTATTCTGACATATAACAGCAGAAAAAGCATGACTAAAGCTTGCAAATGAGCACAATTACAAAGATCTTACCTTTTTGAATGTCATCTGGTCAAATGAGACAAAACTATTGGGTTCTCATGATCAATACTATGTAAGGAGGAAGACGAGAGAGTTGTAGCTCAAAGAACACCATCCCAACAGTGAAGCACAGGGGTGGAGTACCATGTTGTGAGGTTGTTTTGGTGCAAGAGGGACTATGGAGCTTCATAAAACTGATGGCATCATGAAAAAACTTCAGCTGAAGCTGGGTCGCAAATGGGTGTTTGAGTAGGACAATGATCCTAAGCAAACCTCCAAAATGGTACCAACATGGCTTAACATCAAACAAATTAATGTTTTGGAGTAGCCAGCACAAAGCACAAGTTCTGCAAGGAGGAATGTGAGTGCGATGTCTATCCCAAGCGTTTGATTCACCAATATTAAAGTGTATGTAAAAAATGTGACCCTCTGAGAATGCAGTCAAATTAACAAAAGCTGAAATTTAAAAAAAACTCTATTATTCTGAAATTCACGCCAACAAAATCAAGTACTTGTGGTGGAGTCTGAATGTGTTTAACAAGGTGTGTGTGAACTTCCAACCTCAGCTGTAGGTCACTGTGTTGTTGTCGTATAGCTTTGCTGCATCTCTCATTATAATCTCCCAGTGCATTAGCTGGAACTATCCATCACTCTACATGTGAAGTGGTGGAGTAGGAGTTCTGTAAAGCACACTTTGGCCTCATGCCAGTGGAACATCCAGGTCATAGAAAATGAGTAGGCCTCCACACAGCACTTAGCCTCAGTTAAGAATATCATTGTATGATAGAGGACTGGAGATGGTACCAGAAAAGGCTAATTATAGGTATAGCCCCAAGGGTTGTTTTGTTTGTCTGCCTGGTGACATTCTCTAAACATACGGCTGAGTATTCTGCAGTTCGGGGTCAGTCTCTTTACAAGGCGCAATAGGCAACATTATTGCTTCTTCTACAGTAATACCGTTTTATAACCAAGTCTTTTAAGTCTTTGTACTTTGTTTCTTAGGGGAGTCTTTCAAGGTAGTAAAGGGAGGAAACAAACAGATGGTGATTATTGTTATAGCAGTGTATGTTTTCTCTCAGTGTGACTCTTACTTTGGAGGCTTGAATGTCACCATCCATGTTTCCTTACTACAGAGTTCTCAAGAAAATGGCTCAGGGCCCGTACATATGGGGCCACGGGTGATTTATCACTCCGGAATGGATTCATGCAGATAAAATAACCAGACCATTAATGGCTGTGCTTTTACTCAAGGCTACGATAACACATGACTGCATTGATATGGAATTCTAAGGGCATGTTTCCCCTGTCAATCTCCCTGGGCTGGTTAAAAAGAGTGGAAATCTAGAAGGTAGACGAGAACTTGTTTGCCCTATTTAGCCTTCTGGTATCTGTGCTGAAATGAAATGTACACCACCCAAACTTTTGAACACCCTGCTCTTTGTTTTGTATCCTGCCAGAAAAAAAATCTATAGTTGGAAGGCAAATTCAGCAGGTAGCATCATTAATTTTGTATGATAAATACAGATATTGAGCGTTTTTGCTGTAAAAGAATCTGCTGCAAATTTTGTCTGTGCACATAGTGAGTGTAAACCACCTGCTGTATTTCTTATTCTGAGGTTTTTCTGGTTGTGTGGTCATAATTTGAGGTGGTGAGTTGTGTAAAATTGCAGCACTTTCCTGGAGTTGTCTCCTGTATTAATAAAACGTTCATCTGCCCCTGGATCTGCGGGAGAATTCCCTGTAGACTCTTGAATTGGGTCAGATGTTAGTATTACAGCTCAAGCCTACAGGAGAAAGCAGGAGGCTGTGTGTTGAATGTAAATGAAAAAAGTCAGCTTTGATCCTTCTCCACCAAGAAAGCCTTTAAGGCACTTATGTGCTTTGTCTGTGAACCGCCAGTCGATTTGATCGTAAACTCTCCTCTGCCTTGTCGTAGCATCAATCCACAAGGAAGTTTACCTCCAAAAGCTGCTCCCATTGTGCCCTGCAGACCCCACCCCGTTCCCTCGACCAGTGAAGCGAGGTTGCTAGATGGCTTCCCTGCTTTGTCATTGTAATGAGGCCGAGCCAAGGCCAGAGGTGTCAGCAATACGTTTCTCACAGTGTTAGCTCGTCTGCATGTTGAAGTCTCTCCCTCCCTGAAATGTGTCTGTACACCCCTTCCCCCCTTCAATCACTGTCCCCCTCTTTTCTCCTCAAGCTCCCAAAAGTGGATAAAAATTCAACATGAGTGTATTTGAGGTGCCCATCCCCCCCCTGCTTTCACAGCGTCCACAAAGAAAACCTCCCTCATTTGGACTCTTTATATGCAGTCATGAAGACTGAGACAGCAGCTGGCTGTGAGAGCCAGAGAGGGCTAGAGAATCGATTATGCCTATCCGGCACTCTGCATGAAATTGCAAAGTAACTGTGGAGACTGCTGTGTTTTGTCAGGGGCCAAAGGTGTCCCTGCTTGGAAATAAGCCACACAGAATCCCCATTATCACTCTCCTCCTTATAGAAATAGGAGCCAAGCTAGGCAACTGTCACATGCTAATTCCTCACTAAATCCGCTGCTGTGGAGGAATGCTCATTGTGGAAAACAGAGGACGGATAACGACTGTAGTGTCTGTATTCTGAGGAATGTTGTCTGCTGATGAATGGCACAGTACTTGTGGCAGCAAGCAACTTATGCATGATACTGACAATTCTGAGATAGTCAATGCACATTTAAAAGTAGTCCTATTTTAGATGGGACAACCATTTTATGTTGAGTCTGGTGACTTTAATTTGTACTGTAAAATTGCTGTATTTACTCTGCAGGATGTTTTCTACATTAAGAGAAGCTATCCATCATTCTTTGTACCTGGAGGCTACTTTAACACCATTAGTTTCTGTCTCCTCAGTAGGAATGTCAGTGAAATGCCAGCGACCCAACATGTACAATTCTCTGCCAGCAGATACTTCCATCATTAAACTTGGGAGAAAATGGCCAGTATGAGTTCACGTCAGGTGTTTCTTTAATATAACAGAAAGAAAATTGGAAAACTGTATGTATTCCTAAAAATGGCAGCAGCTGCAAAACCACCCTTTTGGTTTGGGACTAGTTCAAGAAGAGCCCTGGAACATACTTGGGGCTTTTGAGCCAGCTTTTTCAATATGAGTAGGTCCAGAAAGCCTGGCATTTTTGTTTCTGCAAATATATTTAAAAGGTGCCAGGTCATGTGTGGCCAGCGGTCTTTGGATTCTGAAATGCAGTTATGGATGATTAAGCGTGAACTGGTTCTCTTTTGAAACCCAACATTTCATCCACAAGTCGTCCAGAATGAGAGAACTACATGGTTCTTTTTTTGTCATTAGTAGTAGTGGATACTCTGGACAGATTTTGCAGGCTTTCCTGTGTGACTGATATCTGAATTCATGAGGACAGTCTGTGAGGCATGATGGAGTAAACGAAGGTCATGATTATATCACAATGTTTTTAATCACCATAATTATGATCCATCATTTGAATTGCAGTCTTTCTTTTCAATTTTGAAATGTGCTGTAGAGTACAGACAGACTAGGAACAACCCATTACATTAAACACTCTCTTCAGTATAGATCATTAATTTGGTATCAAAATAATGACTAATACATGGGTTTTTCTGAGCAATTAAAATAAAAAGTTATTTTTCTTTAAGAAGGTATTTGGAAATGATGTTCCATCCAATAAAGAACACGAGTAGAACATAACTAAGAGTTTTTCAAGTATTCAGAACTTACACAGTGGGTGTTTCTCAAAGTCAAAGAAGGATCCTTGAAGGATTTATTTTCATAAAGCTATGTCATCAGATTTCGCCGGACAACTGTTCCAATGTCCAGGATCCTTCCTTTGGAGAATTTTCATGGATACTTCTGTGGATCCTCAGTGTTGTTTAAGTACCCACAATCATCTGCATGAGTCTTTTAAAAATGCTGCTAAATGAAAAAGAGCCAACCACAAATAAAACCTCAATAAGCATTTAAATATAATTATTTGGCATCTTATTAGGTGAGACTAGGCAGGTTAATTTAGATTATATAGAGCATTTCATACACAAAGGCAATTCAGTGTACTAAATAAATGAATAAATAAATTAATGGAACATCCAGAGGGAAAAAAGATTATATATCATATTGAGAAAAGAAAGCACAGAATATGTCAAATCATACGAGAGTAATATAATTAAATAATTATTAAAATGATTAAAAGAAGGTGCAGTTCTCCAGAACTTAATAACTATAAGTTATACAGCACAATAGGAATTAATTAAGAGTTAAATAATAGGGACATGAAAAGAGACAGAGAGAGAGAAGAGTTTTTATTGATTTTAAAAATATTTAAATTTGGGGTAAAGTTAAGTTTGTTCCATGTTGCAGCAGAACCAATAAACACTGTTTCACCTTTATTATTGCCCTTGTAAATGTATTTATTAGTTTTCTACTAAATACTACTATTGTGTGTCAGTGTGTTACTGAATCACTGAGTTGGAGGCAGAACATTTTCTGAACTCGTTAGACTGTTTCATTCAGTGTGTTGACTGGTAGGAAGGGCTCTTGTCTGGCCTATGAAAGAAGTGAAAGAAGGATCCTTGACTTTGAGAAACATCCAGTGTGTACTTTCCTAATTATGACACAAAATCAGACATTTGTCCAGTAATCTTCTACCAACATGCAGCACAAAAAAATCTGCATCTTGTCATGCAGGATGTCATGTCTAAAGTCCGCATTAGCATTTTCCAACCCACACTCTCACTTGCTTTTAACAGTACCTAGTCTTTGACTAAATAAATAGTGATCGCTTCACACACCTCTCTCTCCTGCATTTGCCACATTGGTTGTACTTTGTTAACTTCTCAAATGCCTCAGTGACAACTTATTAGTTTTTCTGTGCAGGTCTTTATCCACTGTACTGCTGCTAGGCACGTAGACACTCAAGTTTTATTGTTTACATGTAATGAGAGAGACGTGAAGTAATTAGTCCAATCCGCAGAACCATTTAGTAGTCTATACACTTCTGCTGGTTTGTGGAGGTGTTATTAATGCTCTTTGAAGTTATCACGTGGAGATTAGAAACAGGAGATGGATGACACAAAATGACGCAATCTCCTGAAACTGCAGGCATCTGTAAAATCAGTCCTGATCTAAAACTGTCAGATCTCCCTCCACTACCTGAGCTAATTCATGTCATGTTTGGGGTGGAAACTTTAAAACTTCATTTAAATTTTGCAAATGTAATTGTTTGTTTGTTTGTTTTTGTCTGGAAATTCCTGAAGAAAATATGTCAAAATATCAGCAGTATTGGAAAAGTATCGTGTGGCTTGTTTTTGAAGCTCATTATGTGGCTTGCACATCTGACCAGTGAGTCCAACCGGAGCTGAAGAGCTTTTCTGATGACTCATCAGTCACTTGCATTCTGAGCTCACACACAGAGTTGTGTGTGTGTGTGTTGTCTGTGTTTGTGTCCTTCTCTCCTCCAGCTGTAACAACTGTATCTCAAAGTTGACGTGGACAAAATAGCTTCAAACTCAAGTTTTTCTGTGCTCCTAATAAACACTCTAAACCTGGCTCTCATCGGTTAAGGATAGTTTGCCATGCCTCCTCATTTTTCTCTCATCACAAGCGAGTTCACATCAAAAGTCTTAACACGCAATAGATTTTTTTGTCTATGACTTATCTATGGCCACCTACCCACCTTCAGCTGACAGCTCCTCGACATCAAACGGGCAGAGTTACCCAGAGGCCCTTTGTGTGGATTCAGGTGGCGAGTAGAAAGCCTCTTGAACTTCGACTGTAATGAGTGACTAGGCAGTGCCAGCGCAGGTGAGCACCACAGGAATTCTGCGACCACAAGCCTTTGAACTTCAGGGGAGGCATGGCTGTGTGTTTGCATGTCTGTGTGTGGGGGTGTGAGAGCAAGAAAAGCTGCTTTAGGGGGTCAACTTGTCAGCGTCTGTGTTGTAATGATGAGTTTAGTGTGTTCTGTTCTTTGTCGTTTAAAAAAAAAAAAGAAAGAAATAAAGGCAATATAAGTTGTTCCTCAGAATGCTTCAAAGATGGTGATACAAGTCTAATTAGTATTTTAACGCCATGTGGGAAAGAGAGAGGCTATTTTAAATATCTTTTAATGGTTCAACATGTACACACTTTGAGCATGCTCGTGTACTTATGTGAAGTTTGTGTTGGAGTCTGTGTTGTGCTGGGAGCCTGTCCTTTGTTGATATTAGTTAACTCACTTTCGAAGCGAATGTTAGCTAGTGTTGCACACTGTTGTTGCTGTAGAGTGTTGCCCTTTTTAAGCCTCTGGTACAATACTTTTCATGTGGCAACGCTGGCACTGTAGAGGAACAGAAGAGAGGCAGTGAAGAATTCGAGAGAGAGTAGACAAGTTTTCAGAAATACTGACCTGAGTCCTCTGAGTGTACAGGTTATCATGGATGGAAGCAGCTGAGACAGCCAGCTCACAGCACAACATGGACCCCAAAACAAACTTCACATAAGCACACAAGCATGTGCCATTATAAAGTTTAGTACAAACTGTAGCATAATAAATGAAAGCTGGAAAATGGACGTGTGTATGTGCAGAGAAGCACTGAACTAAATAAAGTTGTAGAGGAGACGCAATGCTGTCGTTTTTCTATATAAATTCAGTTAAATTTCAGAGTCGCTCTGGATGAAAATGAGAGGGAAAAGGCTGACAGCTGTTCTGCAAAGGGTTTATTAAATTTCTGCAAAGACATAAGCCCAGCAGAAAACACTGCATCTTCTTTTGCTACTATATTAACCGCTCATGACCTAAACTTGTCTTCTTTGCTTTTGACAGGGACCTGCGGAGTAACATGATCAGTCTTATTGAACCAGGAGCTTTCCTTGGATTGCCATCACTCAAAAGACTGTAAGTAGTGTGGAGGCTTCTGCAGCTTAACTGGCTCTTTAATGTGGTTTCTGCAGGTCTCTGTGTACTCTACATTCACACACAAACCCCCCTCGTGGGCAGGCAGCACGGAGTGCCTGCTCTAATTATTATAAGCGTAATGGTTTCTGAAAATTGGGATTGAAGGGTCTGTTGTTCTGTGTGTCTTCTATTGAACTTGTGATAATTTATCATTTTTGAAATGTGGTTAAAGCCATTTTCTGCGAAAATATTTATTGCTCCAAAACATTTACAAATTCTGTGCAGGTTTTATATGCAAGAGCTATTTATTTTTACAGCATTTCCCCAGAGACTGCTTGACCACTTTCAGCACTGTCTATGATTGCACATATTGTGTTTAAAGCAGCTGTTGTGTGTATCTATATATGCAACGTGCTATGTAGGTCTACACTGTATCCGATGTCCATAAGGGAGGATGGACTTGCAACAGACTATTCCTACTGCCTTGTTTTCTCTGGCCTCATGCCAGAGACGACTGCAGACAGCATGAAGCCTTATGTACTTTCACACGCGACCAAAAAAAACGAGGGGAATATACAGTATAAACCTGTCTGTGTGTGTGTTTGGATATATGTGTGAGGATAATTTCCAAACGTGGGGAATACATGAGGATAAGCATGAATCCTGAAAAATGTGGTGTGTGTGTGGGAGGTCAGAGACTGTAAACATAAGCGTATATACTTGTGAGCGCATGAGAGAGCAAGAGCAAGAACACAGCGTGAATTGGAATCATCCGACAGTACCCAGCCGCTGCCAACACAAACTTGAGCTTGGCTGCTGCTGCGGAGCAATAAGAACGAGACAGGAAGGCAGTCAACTCCTTGGCTCAAGCCCTGCCACATCCCCCCCCCCCCCACCTCTTGTTGCATATTCATGCCACACTCACGCCTGCCTATATGTCTCCTGCATATGAAACCTTTAGCCCACACAAAATATTCCCAAATCCAGTCATAAAGGCATCTCTTGTCACCACAGTGTGACCTGCAGCCTCACGTGGAAAAGCTTGTTGCAGAGTTTTGGTTTGGCCAAGTTTAATTGGCTTTTATGTCTTGGTTAATTTCAAAGGGTAGTTGTCAGTCACCGACCTTGAAAGGGAGGAAGCAGAGAAAAGAGAAGATCCAACGAAACAATTAGGCAGTGCCTCGCCCTGGGAATGTAAACACAGAAGCTCTACATCAGGAGTTTGCAGGGGCAGCCAGAGATTTTATTTACATGAGGATTTCCTAAAATGTTGCAGTTAGGGTTTCCTGTTAACACTGATTACATTTACATGCAAAAAAATATACATTTTTTTCCCCTTATTGCGAAAAAGGTCATTACTAAGCTGTTTACATAGCTAATGGAACAGAATATTCCACTATTATTCTTGTTTACTCGCAGCTGTGAGTACTCAGATTAACAAAACAATGTTGTTTATCAAAATTTGGAAAAGTGGCTGGAGCTGCTTGTGCCATTTTCCTTCTTTGTGTCAAAATAAGATTTGTTCCAGTGGTGAAAAAAACAGCCTCCCTCTTTGATTCCTGCAGCCATGTTCTTGAAAAGTTTGGTGTTGTGATCTTTATGCATATCCAATATCCTGTTGATATCCAGGTCTTTCATAATATTTAAAAATAGGTGTGTCTCCCCTTCCGACTAGAAATGTGGGCTTTTCTTTGGCCATGCATCTCTACTCCAGCCGAAAAAATGCTAGGTTTGTGCACAATGCACAGAGCCAACCACAGGCAAGAGGTTGTGTGTTGCAAAGTTGCGTAAAAACCCCAAGTGGGACGCATATTCTGAATGTGCTGTATACATGTCCAAAAAATGCTCATAAAACCCAAATAATGTCAGCATATTCCACATGTCATCAGACAATGCCCAGTTCGGAAGATCCAAATGGAATATGTTACTTTTATGAGACCCGTATCAAATATAGATGGAGCATTTGTGCATGTGAACATAGTGACTGAGGCAGTGATGGACTCTGGGAATGTAAACACACACGCTCTGCATCAACAGTTGGCAGCCACAAAACATAAGCGCTTTTAATTTTTTCCCTATCGTGTTCCTATAAGGTTTTTCCTATTGACATTTAAGTGTTTCCATATCCATCCGTGACAGGAGAGTATTTCCAAGCTGTCCCTTACCCCACTTCCCTTCTCTCACCCCTTTACTCTGCATCCCACCAACAGCTGAAGAGTCCCCTGCATGAGCCTAATCACATCAGGCTATTTTTGCTTCTGCTCCTTGTATCATTGACGACAACTGAAGCACTACCCTGAAACAGTCCTCCATGCTGTTAATTTGCTGCATGCCTGTGGAGGAAAGGCATGTTTGAGAGTAGTCTTTGGTAATGAATACTAGTCCAACAAGCTTATGAGGGAAAAGCAGATGATGAGTAGAGACTAAAGTCACTAGAACTACAAGACAAATCAGCGATACAGGGATTTATTTGGATTGTTTTTAATAAATTATATTAGCACAGTGCCTGGCAGGACAATGAATTAAAGCATGCTTTAACTTTTCATTCCCATGATGTCCAATCACTGTAACTGTAGTATTTGATTCCAGGCGATAAAGTGAGTTGAAAGTATGCCTTAAGCTAAGGAAGCCCCCCTCTCTCCTTCCCTCACTTCTTCTATGTTATCCTTCCCCTGACACACAATGCTCGCGCAAATTGGCAAGCCTGTAAAAGGCGGCTTTTTCATCTCTTCCGAGTGGAACTAATAACCCCACACAGTAAATTCCCCCAGCTGGTACCTTAAGGACCAACACCAATAATTACATAAATGCTCGGATGTTAGCATATGCCTGACAGACATTTTCCAGGTATCATTTGGTGTCAGTATCTTATTCCTAAAGCACTGCAGGATACAGTTTAGCTGGTGAGTTGAGGTAATGATCTGTCATTTCACTCTGGCTCTTGTTTCTTTACTTGGCACTTATCAGTGATTAGATCATTCTCAAGAGTATGAATTACAGCTGTTGTCAGGGTATTTTGGCTATTTGGAAATGGGCAGCATGTAACTTTTAATAAGTCAACACCGTGAAGTAGAATAAAGCAGGGTCATTTGATTTTATTTTTATTTTTCAGTTTGGGTTTATTTTTTCAGGTATTATGAGGAAAGCTCTTAATATGTTTTACAAAAACGTTTTTTATGAAAGGCCACATATTGTGCAAAGCCACTTTATTCTTGAACGCCATTAACCAGTAATATTGCTCCACCAACAGCAGAGCGTAGTAATAGTCTGCATTAATAGCCAGTGAAGTTGCAGAAATAAACATTTACAACACACCAAAACAGCTTTAAATGAAGATGTGAACCTAAAAGAACAAGGTAAAAGTTCCATTAATTTCAATCTCTGGGATAAATTGAGAGGGTAAACGAAAATGAAGCTGATTTTACCTTTAATTCTACACTGAGAGGCAATGAAAACACAACACTGTTTCTTCCTCATCTAATATCCAGACCAATTTTCATGCACCCAGGACGAGGTCGATCATTCACAGAGTCCAGTTGGTCATATCGTTGATGCAACCTCGTGACATTGGATGCATTACAGCCCAAACGGCAGCAACTTCATGAGCACTCACTCCGGCTTCTAAAAGACCTAAGGCGCAGTTCCTGTTGGCAGTCGATAAGCGTGGCATTGGTCCGCTGCAGCAATTCCATTTCAGTGTTTTTTTTTCTCTTGCCTTTATATAGAGACAATAACCACTCCTTTATTTAAGTTATTGTCTGTACTGTTATACTCAGTCTGTACACTATACTCAAAAGACAGAAACTAGGCCCTACTGTCCTGAGTAATCCTCATGATGACGACTGGAGCATGACATCCTGTCTTAAGGGTCAGTTTCACTCATGTATTCACAAAACTACACACTTCATGAACCAAAATAAACACAAAAGTGTTGCGTTTTCATTGCCTCTCAGTATATTTCGTTTTAGTTCATGTTGCATTGTTCATAGTAGTTTTTTAGTTTTCTTATTTTAGTTAGCATTACTTTTTGTCCTCCTTTATTATATGCCGGGGTAAACATGTCTGTCTGCCTGTCCAACCGCCCGTCCATCCATCCATCTACCTGTCTGTCACCATTTAATTGATATATCATAACTGGAAAAACATTCAATACTTTTCCACCAGACTTGCTGCAATTTCTGAGTTATGTGTTGAAGTGGAGCCTTTTGCTCTTCTGTCTGGTGTCCATCCGTCTCATCCTTTAGCTGTAAGGGATGCATGATATTATTGTTCTGATATCGATATCGGCAGATAATAGCACAAAAAGATCATTATCGGTATTGGCAGATTTCTGCTGATATTCCTGGCCAATATGGTGACATCTTAACTATGCGCACGCGGCGACCACGAACGACTATTTTACTTAAAAATAAAAGGTGGCACTGTCATATAATTTATTCTCCCTCCTTCCTCCATTGCTTCAAGTTGAAATAATTACCTTATTTTTAAGGAGTGAAAGTCTACATTTGTAAAATGATACATTTATGCTGCTTGTCTTTTTTTATGCCTGCATCCACAACAAGTAAGAGTAATATGTTAATTCTGGAGTAGGAGAGACTTGCTGTTCTTGTTGTCAATGAAATAAAAACAGATCGGCATATTGGATATCGGCATAAATCCAATATTGTGCATCCCTATTAGCCATGTTTTGGTTTCAGATGTCACGGTTAGTGTTAATTATGTTATGTTCTATATATGCGGTGGACTGATTCAAGGTGTAATTTTCTAAAACTACCCGACTCCTCTGCTGTCATTGGGCTAAGTCAAAGAAGTTAAGTTAACATCAGTAACAAGTATCACTTTTCCATGTTGTGGGGGCCAGGTATATGTTTTAGTTTTAGTTTAGTCTTCAGTAGTGTTCAGTTGCTATAATATCACTAGAAATGAGATGTTTAGGTGAACTAATCCTTTTCCCAAATTGGACCTAGATTGAATGCAGCCTACTCACTGGTCAAATCCTGCTGATGTGAATAAGTGTATAGTGTTGCAGAGTTGACCTGGAGTACCTGAATATTTCAGACCATTTCTAAATGTTTGCACATTGGGTGTAATTCACAGTGGCAGGATCAGCCTTTTCCATGTAAGGTCCTGAAATGGTCTGTGATTCCTCATGAAAAGCGTCAAGAGTCTCGGAGACTTCCATCTGATATTTACCAGAGACATCATGTCAGGTCACATACAGAGGAGAAACACACACGTTTGACGTGTTAGACGTTAATCATAGGTGATTAATCACCTCCTGGTGTGTTACACTTGCCTTTGATGTGCAGGTTCCCCCCAGAGGCCTGCACAGACATTATCTAAAATCACCTTGAAAGTTGTAGACCTGTCAGCAGAATATTTTGGGTTCTCTGCCTCAACCTGTCTCTGTTAAAACTTGGCTCCTGCTACATCTTATTTCATGCAAAGCAGGAGCCACATTATCCATTTTTCTCATGATGGAGTCTCATTTTTCATGCCTTATTCTTGTTGTAAAACATTCCCATCCTTAATGCAGCTTATTAATTGATAGCCTCTTAAACCATTGTAGCTGTCATGTTGCATTACTTCTAAAATGTAGAAGAAATAAACCAGAACCATCGTGTGTGTGTGTGTGTGTGTGTGTGTGTGTGTGTGTGTTACAGAGACTTGTCTAACAACAGCATCGGCTGCCTCAACGTTGACATCTTCAAAGGTCTCACCAATCTGATCAGGCTGTAAGTGATTCTTATTATAAGGTCATCACATACCGTACCATTTTAGCGAACAATGAATATTGATAATACTTGCATATTTTAGCCTAAAAGTAAGGTTTTTAATGGACAACTTTTAATAATCTGAACACTGCTTTTGTGCATGTGGGTCACTTCCATTCCACTTCCACTTCCAATCTGATATTGGCCACATTAAAAAAAAAAAATAAATAAAAAAAAAAAAAAATATATATATATATATATAGATATATCAATATGAAAAGCTACGCAACAAATCAGATGGGGGC